>CM072548.1:32766844-33366844 GCA_036898215.1 Platycarya strobilacea | reverse complement strand
GTCAAGTGGCACCCAAGATTATGCTATTGTTGATAAGCATGATTTTAATTCAGATAATAGCGCATAGGGTGAGCAGAATTGTAGTATAGCTACTAGTACATAGAGGAGGCAAATTAGGCCACCTCACATATACGCTCATTCAGATATAGTGATGTATGCTCTTACTAAGGCCGAGAACATGGTTGGTCAGGAACTTTCTAAATATTTAAAAGTTGTCAAGAGTAAGGAATTTGTACAATGGTACACTACGATCATTGAGGAGATTGAGTCTTTTCACAAAAACTAAACCTGGGATTTGGTTGTGTTGTTGAAGAAGATGAAGACTATTGGTTGCAAATAGGTCCTCAAAAGAAAATAGGGAATCCAGAGTGTTGCAGATGCAAGATACAAAGCACGTTTGATTGTTGAGGGCTACAATCAGAGAAAAAGCATCGACTTCAATGATGTTTTCTTTCCAATTGTGAAACATAGTTTATTAGGACATTACTTCCTTTGATAGCATTGTATAACTTATAGATGTAGCAACTTAATCTTAAAACAACGTTCCTAAATTTTGAGCTTGATGAGATCATTTTCATGCATCAGCGAATGGAGTTCATTCCTGAAGGCAAAGAAGATCACGCGTGCAAATTGAAGAAACCATTATATGGTTTGAAGTAGTCCCCAATGCAATAGTACAAACATTTTGATTCTTTTATGATTATTGATCATGGTTATTTGAGAAGTAACTATGATAATTGTGTTATACAGATAATTATCTGATGGGTCTTTCATTCATTTATTGCTTTATGGTTATCATATGCTTATTGTTGCTAAAGGCATATATGATGTTAATTTATTGAGAAGAAAGCTTTAGGTGCTGCCAAGAAGATTTTGGGGATGAGCATCCACAAAGATAGAAACACTAGAAAGTTGTAATTGTCCTAGGGAAAGTACATTGAGAAAGTTATTGAGAGATTTCGGATGTCTAATTCCAAACGAGTAAGTACACTCCTTGCTACACACTTTAAACTTTCAGCTTCCCTATCTTCCTATATAGATGAGGACGAACAGTTCATGGCTAGTATCCCTTATTCCTGTACACTTGTCAGTATTATGTCATGCAATGATTTATACTTGTCCACATTTTTTCACAGGCAGTGAGTGTTGTTAGTAAGTATATGGCAAATTCGGGTAAGACTCATTGACCAGCTGTGAAATGGATTGTCAGGTATTTGAGAGGGACTTTGAATTTTGGCTTAGTTTTTTATAGAGATGTTAATCTCAATTCCAGGGTTGTTAGTTATATTGATTCTGATTATGCTTGGAGCTTAGATAAGAAAAAATAATTGACAACGTATGTTTTACTTTTGTGGTTTTGCTATTAGTTGGAATGTAACGATTCAATCCACTTTTGCTTTATAAACTACAAAAGCAAAGAATATGGCATCGGTTGAGGCTGTTAGGGGGGTCATTTGGTTGAAATGTCTGATCAGTGATTTAACACTACATCAAGAAGGGATTTGAGTATTTTGTGATAGCCAGAGTGCAATACATTTGACAAAAAATCAAATATATCATAAGAGGATAAAGCATATTAATGTCTAGTATCATTTCCTTCATAGGGTGTTCTAGAATTTCAGAAGATTGCCACTACTGAGAATCCAATATATTGATCTGTGATTTCTCTCGACGCCCGCTCAATAGTCAGATTAGGCAAGACGTCAGCCCTAACATTTGCTCGAGCAACGCTTGACATCTGCTTGAGTATATGCTCTGTTTTAGGGATCATTGTCATTTCACCATAAATACATCATGTTATGCATTTGTATTGACTTTCAACATTATTTTAAGGCAGCTGTACACTAGAGAGAGAGAGAGAGAGAAAAAAAATCTTTTTGTGAGCAATCATGAGAATTTATTTAGTGTATTGGAATTTTGAAATTGAGATGATTGGGTGATTAATTTCTTGTTCTCCACCTTTATTGACAGTAAATTCATTTAAACCGATCCCGCCAATGGATGGTTCATTGAGCTGAACTACTTAAATTTTGATATTATTTGTATAATTTTTTTTTTACTTTTGTTTTTCTTTCCGCTACGGTACTTCAAATTAGCATTTGATAACTAGTTTATCCCAACACTACATTGTCCCCCGACAGGTTACACCATCATTACTCGGTGCCTGAGTTTATTTTTTTCCATCCTCAGTGTCATCAGAACAAGAGTCTTAGAAATTTAGTTTATTTTTTGATATTTAACTGTAGGTATTGGTGAGCTAATCGATACAATCACTTCCCTTTTTAGAGCACGATTCGTGATCGCTTATACAATTTCTATGTTTCAACACATAGATGGGTTGTTGGTAAATCCAATTTAAATTCATGTATATGTACAGAAAATTGTCAAGAATTTGACCTGATTTATTTATGTAGTTTTGATCTTTATTCGTAGTCTTTTAGTTAGAATTGGCTGGATGAATAATTACAATGTGTGTTTAGGTGTTTGACACGCAAGTATGAAATAGGAAAATTTCTCTGGAGATCTTAGTTCATGGATACGAATCCAGCTTTGTTTTAAGTTGAAATTACAAGTTTAAACTGTTTGGAATGAGTCTCAACCACATTCCCGTTTTACTCTTCTCTCTCCTCTTCTTTTTTTAATTGAAACTATTAGTAATGTATGTGATTAGCTACATATGCTGCCAACACATGGCCACCATTGTAGGATGTATTTAATTTCCTTTTGCAGAGGATGAGTTCTGCATAGTGGTTAATTGCTTTTGCAGAGGAACCTATTGTGGCATCAGTTCTTTTTCTTAGGTGTTTTACATTACCTGGTAAAGGCCATTTCTTTCCTGTTAAAACACTTTCAAATGAGTGCATGCTACAATAAACAGTGCCATCCATAGTGTGTCTAATAACAAAGAATAATGCTACTTGTCCCGATATTACTACATGATGTTTGAGTTTCTTTTATCTCTATTTTTTCTTTCGACTTGGGTGGGGGGAGTGCTGTTTTCTACATTTTTTGTTATGTTTGAAACATGGCAAGATATTAGTGCTGACTCACCATTATCTTTTCAATAATTGTGAAAGCCTTGAAAAAGGTTTTGATCAGTTTTTTAGGATTATCCTCTGCTTTCCATGTTAATTTATAGACTACTTATCCTTAAAAATGTTAGATTCTGGATAAGAAAGAGCCTTTATGCTAGGCATTTGGTAAAGATGTACGATTATACCTTCATTTTAAATGGAACCATTTTTCAGTTCAAGATTCAACACGTTCTGCAAACTGCTGAATTAGGAGACAGTTGTAGCAGCAATAGTAGGGGTAGCATTGAGAGTTGCTAAACTATGTTCCATGGCCCAAGGCTCAGTAAATGAGTGGGTGCACAGAGCCTATCTCACCTCTTGTCAAAGAATGCGCATGTCTTGCTCGAGTCCGTAACATTTCCAGCCAAATGAAATCTCTAGAGAAGATCTGGATGATAATCACTATCCCTATCCTGTTGATTTTTTTATTTATTTTATGTTCAAGGGATTTTATACTCCTGGAATTTTAAAACTTGCAGTGGAAAAACCTATGTATAGGGTTCCAATAATAGTAGCTGTTGTAGTTGTAACGCCCAGGACTCGTATGTTGGGAATCTGGGCTTCCAAATTCCCCCCACCAGGATCTACTTTTGACAGAATAATAAGAAAAATAGAGAAATAAACACAATACAAGAATTTACGTGAAAAACTCCAAAACAGGAGAAAAACCACCAGACCCAGAGAAGAAAATACACTATGTGAAAAATTGTTACAATCACACAATTTTTCTCCTCACCCCAACGACACTCACAAAAACTTTTCCCACTAGTAAAACTCTAACTTTCACCTCTCTTCCTTTTACATACAAAAAAAGATAATAGAGGAATTTTACTAAAGTCAAAAGTTACTAGATAAGTTTCTGACTGGTGTAATTAACTAAGGAGGCTAGGCCTCCTTTTATAACCTTTGAGACCTTACTCTTCCTTCACTCCCAACCCATGTGGGACAAGGAAAAGAAGCAATCCCAACAATCTCCACCTTGTGACTTTAACTGATCCCATAGTCACGCTCCACCGCAATGAGGATCTTCATAGCTTCCGCTATCATGCTCCACCATAAAAGCATACTCACTCAGAATAAACCAATTCCAAGCATTTCTCTTCGGCCCATGTCGAAAATAACCTTGCTGAAAAATTATGGTGCAACTCCCACGTTTGGCTTTCCCGGAAGTTCATCAGCCATCGACATGAATTTCCACCACACACCTTGCATCAATGCCAAACCAATGTCCGTGTGCAAATTTGTAGAACAACTAACATTAACACATCCTCTATCATGGCAACTTTGGGATTAGCGACATGCCATGAGGATGTACATGTCTCATTTTAACAGACATCATCTTCTGTAAAGAGAGACACGATATTAGTTTCATTGTCAGTATCTCCATTTACTGATTTGGAGCCTCTTGCCGAACCTGCTCCACCTCTTGGACAATTTCTTCTGACGTGCCCAGGTTGTCCACACACCCAGCAGACTACTTTCTTCTTCATGGAGTTCTTTCTCTTCCAATCATCAGTGGTCACCATTGCTAAGTTCTCAAGTGAACCATTACTTCCACTACTTAGCCTTCTTTCTTCAGAAAAAAGTTTACTGGTAACCTCTGAAAAAATTATTTTCTCCTTCCCATGTATCAAAATAGGCTTTATATGCTCATAGGAAGATGGAAGAGACCAGATCAGCCTCAAGGCTTGATCCTCATCATCAATTTTAACTCTAATAGATTCCAGCTCAGAGACAATTCCATTGAGAACACTTAAATGATCTGAAATAGTCGTACCTCCACTCATCCGCAGTGTATGAAACTGCTCCTTCAGGTACACTCGATTCGAGACATCCTTCGTCTGATACAACTCTTTGACCTTTTCCCAGAGTCCATTTGCCGTGAATATTCCATGCACATTTGCAAGAACATTCTTGGTTAGGCACAGACGAATTGCACTTGCCGCTCTCAAATCCAAATCTTCTCAATCTTCATCGCTCATTCCAAATCTACTCTTTGTTTCACCAGTAGTGCTTGGACCGCTACTGACTTCAGGGACTGGTCTGCCTTTCAACGCCTTGTGTAATCCTGATTGAATCAAGATATCCTTAACTTACACTTACCACAAGCCAAAATTGATTCTCCCATCAAATTTCTCCACATCAAATCTGATAGGATTTGAAGCTCTACCTCCTGACATAGCTTCGATGAATTTTACCGTAGAAATCAATAGTACCCACTAAGTAAGTTCCCAGGAAAGACTGATCTTTCCTAGACAGAACTTCAAGGTTCCCAGAAAAGATTGGAGGGTCATAACGGACACACTTAAAATTTTCAATCTCCTAGACAGAACCTCCTTAGATCATACGTATTGACACTACCACACCAAAGCTCCACCCTGCAAAATGAACCTAGTGGCTCTGATACCACTGTTGGGAATCTGGGCTTCCAAATTCCCCCCACCAAGATCTACTTTTGACAGAATAATAAGAAAAATAGAGAAATAAACACAACACAAGAATTTACGTGAAAAACTCCAAAACAGGAGAAAAACCACCAGACCCAGAGAAGAAAATACACTATGTGAAAAATTGTTACAATCACACAATTTTTCTCCTCACCCCAATGACACCCACAAACTTTTCCTACTAGTAAAACTCTAACTTTCACCTCTCTTCCTTTTACATACAAAAAAGGACAATAGAGAAATTTTACTAAAGTCAAAAGTTACTAGATAAGTTTCTGACTGGTGTAATTAACTAAGGAGGCTAGGCCTCCTTTTATAACATTTGAGACCTTACTCTTCCTTCACTCCCAACCCATGTGGGACAAGAAAAAGAAGAATCTCAACATCGTAGGGGTCCGAAAGTTACTTCTTATCACATATACTCAAATTCAATACTATAATTATAGATTTCAAATTTCCAAATATCATATAAAACTTGGTCTTAAAACCTACTTTCTCAATATCATTAATTCCAAAAATGTTAAATCACTAGAATACAATAATATTTTCTTGCTAAACCTTATCAATGTTTATATAAATTCTCTATACTTAATCAACCATTTTTAAGTCATCTCACCCAATGCTTTATAATCTGATCCTCCACTAAAATATTCAAATTCATCTGAAAAATATTCAGATATAAGGGGTGAGTTTAACCATAACTCAGTAAGCGAAGAACATATTCCAGAATGCAAATAATGTACAATATGCAAAGCAAAACATTCTTTAGTTTTAATATGCAGAACAAAACAGATTTTTAAATATAACAGAGTGATGATTTTTAATTGATAAGAAATAAGGAATACTTTGACATAACAAAACTGAGCATCATCGTCATATCAAAACAGAGCATCTTATAGAGCAGAGACCATATTTAACCGCCGCGGTAGGGTTGTGCTAATCCCAGTGACCAAACCAGGCAGAAACAGAGGTAAAACTTTTCCTTAATCATTCTCGGAGTCCCGAGTGTGCACACAATAAAGTCCACAATAAACCACTTTGTTTCCAAAATGGGTGTACTCAGAGATGAATAAGTTGGTACCAGCCCAAACAGAGCAAAGATAGAGCAAAGCAGAACAAAGTAGAGACAGAGTTAGATACAAATCAGTATATCATGCCAAAGGTTTTCAGAGCCACATCAAAATATTACAGAATTCCAAAACAATTTCAGAAACATTGTCACCAAACAAAACAGAGTTCAGAGCATCTTTATAAATCAATGCACAAATATTTCAGATAATCAATATCACTCTTTTTCACATTTCAGAAATGTAACGCCCCAATGGAAGGCCCAAACCACATGGCCTATACTCCAAAAGGACTAGTCAATGATACAACTGGAGCCCCATTGGAACCTTATAAAGAGCTAGAACTTCTCCTTCCTAAGCATTGTGGAATCTCATACACCACCTATCTTATCATTCTCATATGGGGTATCACAATCTACCCCCCTTAAATGCCCGACGTCTTCGTCGGGTCTGTCCATTGTAGGTGGCACGGCTCAAGTCCCACATTTTTGGTTGGGATAGGCTCTAATACCATTTGTAACGCCCCAATGGAAGGCCCAAACCACATGGTCTATACTCCAAAAGGACTAGTCAATGATATAATTGGAGCCCCATTGGAACCTTATAAAGAGCTAGAACTTCTCCTTCCCAAGCAATGTGGGATCCCATACACCACCTATCTTATCATTCTCATATGGGGTATCACAAGAAACAACATGACAAAAATTAAACTCATGTCTGCACAATGCATGATAGAAATATTTTTTTTTCTTTCATATAACTTCATGAGTAATGCAAAGAAATGACTGAAGTTGATTTTTCTCAAGTTCTCATTTCATAACAAAACATGTATAAATTTTCAAAAAGTCAACCTCATTCTATATTTGGTACAAACCCAAGTATAGGAATTCCGCTTACCTGGACTTCTTAACTTTTCAGAAACTCTCCAAACAGTGCTGAACAAATAATAAATAATACCTATAAAATAATCATGTAACTCCATAAATTTTCAATGATTACAAATCTCAAAAAAATAGAACCCGAGACATAAAATCCAATATCTTCTCTTAACATCTAAAAACCCTCAAAATCCTTAGTATCAACTTTCTCTCCAAAATATTTGGAATTTACCAAAATCTTTTAAAACCTTAAAACATCATAAATCCTCAAATTCCTCAAATTTCACTTAATGAATACCTAACCCAATTTCCAACTCAACCCAAGTCTTCTTCAAAAATCAAGTAGGTCACCGGATCAAAAATTTGGGCGTAAACACTAGCCCGAAATGATATTTACAACTCGGCCCAATACCAAAACCTTCCACTTTCAAAAAGAAAATCTTAACAAAATACTTGAAATAACAATGAATCCATTAGACATAATGCTTTAAAAATGCACGGTTTTGTTTAAAGTCAAGAGGATAAAATTGTAAAAGTAATACACGGTTACTAAACATGCCTTCCAAACTCAGAAATAAAATAACATAAATAATGTCATTTAAATCTTGTAAAAGATTTTTCTATTACACAGCTTTGGAATAACGTAAAAGTGTGCCAATGTATTCTAATGAAAACAATAATAAACAATGGCCCAAAGATAAAACAATCCATCAAAAATCACTTTTAAAGAAATCTCATGCGATGTCAAATCTCAATGTAACTTACGAATATAATATGAAAAAAAAGTTCGGTGAAACAAAACTGGGTGTAATATAAACTAATCTATGGGTGTTTTTGTGAAATAAGGATGTAAGGTGCATGGATCCTAAGAGCAATGGGTCTCAGAGGGTTGCTTTCAAAACAAACCATGACACAAAGCTAGGCTTACCGTGGGGAAAACTCTTGATAGTGGATCGGGCAGTTCTGGGTGGGCATCGATGGAAAAATGACTGGGGGCATCATCAACAGAGTAGGGGACAACGTGTGGTGGGTATGGGCTGACAGAGAGTTCTCAGGTGGCGTTTTCTGTGCAGTATGGCCATGTCATGGTGGTGCCAAACGGGAAGAGAGGCTGGTCTATAGGGAGAAAACTCCTCTGTTTTCGGGAGTCAAGAACAGAGGCTCTCAATTTCAGTGATGGACAGTGGTGGTTCCATGTGAGGTGGAGGTGGTGGCGCACGGGGAGGTGATGAAAATGTTAGTTGGTGATTCGGTGCAAAGTATGAGTTTTGGCACTGTAGGGAGCTGTGACTTGTAGTCGTTCCGTGCAACAGGGATGGAGGTGTTTTACGTGGAGGGTTGTTGATCTGTTTTCATGAGTTCAGAACAGGGGTGACGTCCTAGTGATTTGCAGTGGTTGGCTACTATGAAAGAGCAAGCTGGATGGTGGTGGTGGCTAGCTTCAATTTGGGGTGCTTTATGTCCGTGATTGCAACACAGGATCCTAAGTACTATGGTGGGGGAATAAAACGGGTGGGATGGTAGTAGAAAACAAATTTTGGTGGCGCGACGGCACGATTGAAGGTAAACGATATATGTATGATCAGTTTGGGGCTATGCAATACTGAGTTTAATATGAGAATATATAGTCAATGCTGTTGTGAGTTCTCGGCAAAAGACGCGCAAGAAAGAGTGAAGAAATTGGTCATTGCAACCCTAGTGTAATAAGGAGGAGGTTACGCGAATGCTGGGCAAAAGACATTTAGTGAGAAACTAGAACAGAAAACTACAAGAAATGAGGGGAGTTAAACTAGAGAAAAATCCGGATAGGAGATATATGGTTGCTTGATCAATGCAATGCAGTGTAGTAGTGGTATGTATATCCATTGATAAAAATCCAAATTATTAAGAGACGGGCATGAAAATATAAACAAAGATGATTGAAACCCTAAAAATACGAAGACGTGAAAGGTGTAAAGATGTGAGTATTCAAAGTTGTTGTGAGCAAGATTTTGCGAGAACTAAAATGGTGAACAGCAAAAGTCGTGGGGAAGGTAGATTCAAATGGAAAGAAAAATCTGGTTAAAAGATATATGGTTATATGATCAAAATAGTGATAGATATAGCCACAGTTGAGAAACTCTAATGGGAAAAGATAATGAGCTTGCATACACGTGAAAGTAGCAAACGAATGAGCTTGTGGTCGTGAATGTGGCAGAAGTAACATTCATGTAGGATGTGGAAACATGATTATTATCGGAACAAAATCTTAGAGATAGATGAAGTAATAGAAGAAAACTGCAACTTTTAAGAAAAAAAAAATAGAACAAAAACATACGTGATATGTGACTCAGAATAAAATCTTTAAATTCATATATATCTATATATATATACATATATATATACACACATGAATAAATAAAATAATAATAATAATAATAAAATCAATTTGTCTAAAAAGAATTTCTCTACCCATAAAAATATGTTTTTAATAATCATCAAATCAAATGAGAAAAAAAAAGACAAAATTTACTAAAACATCAATTTTGCACCGTGGTCAATTTTAAAAACAAATTTTTGAATATCGGAAATGGGTCTTTTACTTAAAAAAAATTAATTAAAGAAAAAATTTTAAAAAGAAAGGTGGCGCTGGAGCCTGTGTTATAGTAGTAGAAGTGAAGGACAACCTTTGCACGTATAAAGTAATACAGCCAAAAAAAGGTGATGCAAAAAGGGAGATGGAATTAGAACTATATGTATCCTAAGGCAATGAAATCGTGTCAAAACTCATACATGGCCTAATCAAGACGTTAAGGACTACACGAATATTTAAGCCGATGGTGGAGTTGACACAAACTAGTGTTGTCCACCAATATTGCAGTGTAATATTATCTGGTCACATTCTCTTTTTTCTTCTTTTCCTTCACTTTTTGCCATCCTGTTCTTCATATAAAAACACCCCAAACTTCTCTTTTTATGTTGCAAACAACAATGGCTTATCAAGTAGCCATGCAAGGAGGGAGATTGCGCAAAGGGCCTTGGATTGTAGAAGAAGATGAGCGGCTCACGACCTTTGTTGCCCTTAGGGGGGAACGGAGGTGGGATTCCATTGCCAGAGCATCAGGTAAGATCAATATGAGTAAACACAAACATAACATTCATTATAGGGAAGTTGTTTATATGCATGTTGGTCTACAAAGGAGTGGTAAAAGCTGAAGGTTGCGGTGGATGAACTAACTCCATCCTGATCTTAAGCATGGTCAACTAACCATTGAAGAAGAGCTGATCATTCATCAACTTCATGAGTTATGGGGTAACAAGTTAGGTTCTTTCTTGTTCATTGGTTAATTTGAAAGTTAGAACCGAGTTCGAAAAGGATTTCTCTGACCACATTCACCCTTTTAGGTGGTCGAAGATTGCCCGAAATTTGCCGGGAAGAACTGACAATGAGATCAAGAATTACTGGAGGACACATTTAAGGAAGATAACACAATTGGCTCAAGCAGAAAGTGAGACACATTTTTTTAACTTCCTGATATTTTGTAGTCAACGGTGATATGTTCTATCTGCACTAATAATGGCCGTTTTCTCCACAGGAAACTTTCACCATAAAATAAACAATGCTGAACAAGATTTCTTCTTTAATGAACAAGGTGGCATGACTACTGTAAAAGATCTGTGTGGAAACAAGGGCTCTGTTGATAAGGATATCTCCTTTGATGCACTCTTGGGGTTCTCGGACATTCCATTTACTTGTTCTCCATATGAAACCCGCTTATCAGATTGGATCACAGGACTTTCAGATGATCAAAGCGAAATAAAAGATCAGGAAGACTCTAACACTAGAGAATCATGGGACTACTCAGGTTCCCTGTGGGACATGGATTAAGATGACAACAAATGTAAATACAAAGAACCTTCAAAAACTGTAAAACCTTGTGTGGTTCATCCTGCATTATCCATTTTTATCCCTATACTTGTTTCTAATTGTTTGCTATATTTCCTTTTTATGTCCTTTCAGTAGGGGAGCAAAACAGTGTTAAGGAATTAGAAATAAAGAAAATTAATATATATATACATATATATATATATATTGCAGGCTTGTAAAACCATAACCTTTTTCAAACTGCTTGTGGAGTAATTATTATTGTCATAGCATTACGGTAATGCCTAATGACATTTATTGAGGAAAAGGTTGTAGATCAACTATCAAATTTTAGGTTAACTGATGGCAGAATAAAAAGTTAAAAGATGAAAGTCTCCCTCTCTCTAAAAAATTAGAGAAAAGCTCTCATCTATGTCATACGTCTCTCTCTAATAATACTTGGGCTTCAAACAATCCGTGTCAGGCCAAATTTGAATATAGGTATTTGGACTCATTTAGCATGTTTACTGGTTTGGTATCCGCTCAAACTTAAAATAAAATTTTTGTATCCTTGTTTAGTCGTCTCGTTAACCATTAATGTTGTATGAATTCAACTTGAATCTAACTAAAAAAACCTTGCTTCCACTTCCTTTCCAAAATAATGCTATGTAGGATAGTAGGGTAAATGAATTGCATTAGTGCGATTTGGCTTATGGAATTGTCTCCTTCTAATACGGCTATCTTGTTACGACTTCACTCCACTCTTTAGACTTGCCTTTGGCATCCCCTTCCTTGTGGTAGGGGTGTACAAAAAATTGAGCAACCGACAACAACCATCGAAAATCAAGCTCCAATGTTGGATTTGGCTACTAACAATGAAGAACTAGTCGGAAGGAAATTCAAAACATGTAAGATTTGGGTCAGCTAATGTCGATAGCGGTTTAGGCCCATGCCGAGCCGCTAAACCGACCGATAGCCTCTCTTTCTTTATATATATATATATAACCAACGTCATTTCGTTTAAAATGAAACAAAGTCTTTCTATATCAACAATGTTGAACCCCCCCTCCCTCCCCCCGTCGTTCAAAAATCAGATCTTTAATGTTCAATCCTCTAGCCCTAGGGTTCAAGCTATCGACCCCGTCAAGTCTTCCTCGATTCCTCACGTCCTAGGGTTCAAAACCTCAAGTCGCCGACCCCTTCAAGTGGGAGATCTTCTTTGTTCTTCCTCTAGGGTTCAATTGGTCAAGCCATCGCCACTTGCTAGCCTCTAGCCACCAGCCAGTGCAACTGCTAGCCGCCAGCCACCAATCTCCGATCAGTAGATATACATTATGAATTTGTGAATATATGCTCTTCAATGCATGAATACATTTTGATTTTGATATACATTTTGATTTTGATTTTGATTTTCAATATTCTTATTTTTGAAGATAGATTTTGAGCTGATCAGTAGCTCCAACCACCACCTGTCACCGCACCAATGCTGATGCTAACGTCGCACTGCTACTGCGAGGTCTGTAGTAATTGGCAGAATAGGCCATTTTTTGTATTGGTGGGGTGTCGGTTCGGTGACAAACCGACACCAACCATGTATAGCCTTACCTTGTGGTTAAGGTAATAACTTTGGGCATGATCAGCCCATAGTGTGACAGGCGATATGTACAAGATTCAAGAACCAATTCACCATTGTATGGTTGACAAAATGAATGAGTCATGTTTGAGTAGCTCAAGCTTGAATTTATTTATTTATTTATTCTTTAATTTTTTGATTCTTATCTTTTTGTAAAAAGAAATAAAGAAATTTTGAATTTTAGGAAAAATTCTAATAGTTTAACTACTCAATCAAACAGTTTTAATTAAAACATTTTATGATATAACTTTTTATAAAATAAATGAACTTAAAGTTATGAATTAAAGACATAATACATAAAATAAATGTAAGAAGTTAAACCATTTAATATATATATATATATAGAGAGAGAGAGAGAGGGAGAGTGAGAGAGAGAGTGAGTGAGAGAGAAAACATTATATATTATATCGGTTATTGTACATGTATTACACTATACAAATATATAATATGCAATAATAAGTAATAGTTATGACTTGCATTATGTGTATATATAATTTGTCTAGTATAATGAAAGCTATATTGTGTATAAACTTAATCATATGATTCCTTAATAAAAAATAAATGCCATTATGATGTAAATTATTTACACAAATTATAATTAATTTGATAATTGTTTCAAGTAAATATTTATTTGTCAAAAGTCTGATGATCTAATATCATAATATGGCTCAGCTCTTCAAATGGAAAACTGGTTTGAAACCCCCCACCACCCACATAAGGAAAGAAGTAAATAAATATGTATTCACTCTTTCATATATTGTCATATCAATAGGCTATAATCTATGTAACAAGTAGAAAATTAAAATATAACATTACTGTACTTATATTGTATAATATTGACTAACTTATAAAATAAATTGTATTACAGACATAAAATATCGTGATATATTGTATAACTTGTAATAAAATACACAACTAAATATTCATAACTAATTATATAAAATATCTTCTAAAAAAGAACTGCACAATGTATCCTATACACACTTTGGAATATAATAAATATATTAAATAAGGTAACTCATTAAGAAAAGAGTATATAATTCAGTATATTGTAAAATACAACTAACGTCAAATAAATAGAATATGTATAACACATATTACGAGCTTCGAAATAAGCTCAAAGGGGTTAATAAGTTGAGACTATTCCCGACCTTATACGAGTTTTGTTCATGAGTCTAAACAGAGTCGGGTCGAGTCAAGTTAGATTTATATAAGTTTTACTTGTTTAATTTTAAACTATTATTAGTATTTACGAATATATTATTAAATAAATTTATTTCAAATCAACTATATACGAGCCGAGTTCTAGCTATTTATGAGTTTAAACCTTGTCGAGTTAAGTTTGTACGACTTTATCTTATTTAATATTTGCACCAATATTAAAATTTATGAATATCTCATTTATTAAATAAATTGATAATTTCAAATCGAGTATATATGAGTCAAACTCAAGCAATATATTCAAGAGTCTAAATTGAGTCGAATCAAGTCAAGTCACGTTTATGTGAATTTTGTTCGTTTAATATCGAACTACTACTAATGTTTATGAAAATCTAATTTATAAATAAACCAATTTCTAATCGAGTATAAATGAACTAAAATCGAGTTGTGTTCGAGTTGCTATATTCATTTGCAGTCATATGTGTTCATTCAAATCGAGCATATATAATGAAGTATTTGCAAGCAAGCACCCACATCCCCATCTCCCCCTTCTCCAATTAAAGGGTGAAGTAAAAGAGACTTTTCTTTTTTTTCTCTTCATTTTCCCTTATATACCACCGTTTTCTTAACCTCTCGTTCTTACCTACCTCCAACTTACCTCCACCACTTTCCTAATATACCTTACCTAGCTACCATCTTCTTCTTCTACTACCACTAGTATTGCTACTAGCTTACCACAATCAATATCTACATATTTTACTTCGATCGACTTAATCATGGATTAATTCCCTTCGATCTCATCATTTCTACATTTTATAGATCAATATATAACTGAGACCGACTCCCTCAATATTGATTATTAACTGACTCATTGAGTAGGCTAGATCCCCAAAACCCCGCCACTTAAGGTGTTTAATTGAAAAAACAAAGCAGAAGAATTTATCAATGTAAAAACTCAACAATCCAATTAATTGTAAGTAACCTAAAATCAACCAAATCATAGGCCGTACCCGGCACAAAAGGAATTAAATAACGTCACTAGGTTTTGTTGACAAATAGTAGAAAATTTTGAGAAATTATTCAAAAGAATAAGTACTTTACTTGGTGCTTAGCCACTGCCTATAAATCCAGTAATACTGTAGAAGAACCAAATTACAATCGTTTTAGGGCTTGTTTGGAAATAGATACCATCTCAAAATTATCATCTCATTGTATTTTATATCCTTCCTTAACATAATTGAAATACAAAATTTTTAAATTAATTATTATAACATTCTCAAACTTTCAAATAAGAGATAAAATACAATTCAGTTTTTTTAAATTTATAAACAAAAATAATTTTATAAAATAATTTTATAATAATATTAAATTTTTAAATTTTTTTTATTCAACTTTTTCTCTTTTGTTTTTTGCCAAAGTCTAAAAGATACTCAACTCAAACTATTTCATTAATGTTCACAAATTATTTTAATTTTACTATTATTTATAAATTTTCATCTTATCTCACTTCCAAAACGAGCCCTTATACCATTCATAAAACCGATCTTACATTCCCACGATTATATCTCACTTATACTTTGTTTTCCTTATTGTGATTGTCTTGTGCTATTTTGATCGCTGTTCGATCATAAAGTAATAAAAAGGGGTTGTTACAAAATGATATCATAAAATTAAATTCATAAATTGAAGTAACATAACTTGAAATGATATATTAGACTTATTTTATAATAAAAATAGTTTTATAATTATTTTAAAATAAAAATAATTTTATAATCTAACGTACCATGACAAATTACGCTAGTTGATAAAAAAAAATTATAAGATATTTGTATGACTAAGGTCCCATTTAGATTTGGAGACGAATTGAACTCATCAACTTATCTCGAACTCATCATTATATTTTTTTCAAAATCTCATATAAAATACAAATCTTAATACATTTTTTTTAAAATTTCAATACATTTTTTTCAAATTCTAATTTAATTTTTTTAAATTTTAAAATAATAATAATAATAATATTTTATTCAATTTTTAAAATTCATCTTATTTCAATTCTGAATTAAAATGAGACCTAAATCATTTCCTTAATGAGTGGGCCTACCGCTCCTTTTCTACTACCCTGTTACACTGCATATTAATTTGCTTGTAGAAAAAGGCTATAATCACATTAAGCTCTACAATGACCCACAAAATGTTTCCAATTCTAGTGGCTACGAGCAGAAGTGACTATATGTAGAATGGGTCTCAGGGTGCTTCCAAATAATAATATAAGATACATAAATACACAAAACATTTAATTTTTATTTTCTTTCAATATATGTTTTAATTTTTTTAAAGATCATGTAGAAAAATCGTTTGAATTCATTTTATAACATTTATCGCTAAAGAATAAAAAGTTTAAGGAACCTACCGTTGTGAACAGTAACTTGCTTGTGTCAGAAACTAAAAGATTGCTAACTTTTTAATAAAATTTAGAACTTCAATAAACACATTATTTTTATTATCTAAATTTAATTTAAACAAAAATTATTGATTTAATTAGATATATTATTGTTCACTTTATAACTTTAACTTAATTGCATATGTTATTTATTTTCACTTAACAACTCTACAATATTTGAAGGGTGTGACGACCTGATTTATTTTATTAATTTTATTATAATAAAATTGTTATATTTATTTCAATTTTTTTTTTTGTTTAATTGTGAGAATTTTGTATAAATATATTTGATATGTATATTTGGATTTTTTTTTAGTATTAGAAAGAGAAAAAAAAACTATAAGAAATTCTTTTATGATATTATTATATTTGTAAAGTCAAGGAAATTCGAAATTGGAAAATTGAAAAAGAAATCAGGTAGTACCACATGGTGAAATCGGTTTGGTCTGTTTTAGGCAGTTTTAACGACTTTCGGTAAATTAGTCAAAACTCTTCCATCTGATCTCCAAATAAAGTGACTCCAATTCTTTTATAACCTTAAAAGAGATATATATAATTTTTATATTTTGGGTTTTAAGAGATCAAGGAAAAATCGGGTTTTAAATCGACAGAATAAACCTAAACATGGGAAAATAGAGGCATCCACTTTGTTTTATGTGGAAACCAATTGAGATTCATAGCCATCAACTTTAACAGATCTTGAAAATATTCTTAAGCTACTTAGGTGTCATATTATGCATGAAGATAAGTGGCGAAAATGGGACTTAACTCTAGAAGATTTTCGGACCACTCCAAAGGTGCAAGGAACCGACTACACACAAGTCATTTGGTCTTAGATTATTTTATTGAGTAATAAGTTTGGTAAATCTAATAATTTAGCATCTCTCTTAGGTGACTTAAGCTAAGCCATTGGATGAGTTGCTTCCCACAAAGCCTATTAGCAAAGACAAATGATTACCTAAATCTCAAGACCTCACATGTGGCAATTGGCTAGAGGAAACACTTGGCTTTTGAGAATGTCTTCTTTACCTTCCCACTATATATATGGACAACACCCTAAGGGAGAGAGTTCTTCACCCTTTCCTCTACTAGAACTCACGGCACACTAAGAAAGAAAAAAGTCCTTAAACCCTTGCCTAAATCACCAACTTCTCATAAAACCTTCAACAATAATATCTTGGATACATAAAGGAGAAGATTGCCAAAACCAAGTACAACTTCTAGTAAGAAGCTTTGGAGAAATTAGTAAGTGTATAAATATCTTAATTTTGATGTTAAATTTCTTAGATGATAGTTTTATAGTCATAGATGTTCTCTTCGAATACAAAGTGATAAGTAATTTTTAGTATAGTGTAGGTGAGCTTGGATTGTGAATTCTTGTAAGACAAGGGAGAGAAATTTTATTAAGAATCAAGACCTTATCTTAGATATCTATGATGGAAAGAATAGACAAAAATATGTAAAGTTTAAAGGGCAAAAGAAATTGGAATTTAAAGCTAGAGGGTTTCAGCCTTAATATGTTATAGGTTGAAATGTTGAAAGTTTTGATTTCTTAAGCAATGGTCTTGTTGATTTTTGTTAAATACTAAAATATGGTATGGATTCTAGTAAAAATAAAGATTTAGTCATGAATAATGTGACGACCCGAGATTTTCGTTTCTTACTATTTTATTTAAGTAATTATTTTAATAATAATATTGGTAAATTAGAAAAGTAAGGATGAAGGTTTGGACTTAGAATTGAAGCCTTGAAACCATAACTTAAATTAGTGGGCTTAGAGAGGAATAGCAAGCCCATAAGCCCGTGAGATTGACCCATGATCCACCAAGCCCATACAAGGGACACATGTCATTTCTAGAGAAATCCTAGTGAGTCATCCAAAACTAGTAGATAAAAAGTAGAAATTGCAAATAGTTGGGAGTTAACTAGTGAATTGCCTTGTAGGATGAAGTGTGAGATCTAATTATGAGATTTTCTCATCATTGGAATATCTTGGGAAGTACAAAAAAATTTTCTATTTTAGTCTTCCTAGGAGTATACCATATCTAGATAGGTGACACATATGGTTGAAATAGGAAATAGAAGAAAAGAGAAAATGGAGCTTCGATGGAGGCATATAGTCAAACCTCTCTTAGGCAAATGACCAAAAGTCGATCTTGTAAGAGTAAGTTGACAAGGTAATTGATAAGTGAGAAGTGGCAACATTGGAGAGAAGGAAGGAAAAATGAGAGAAGAATCCAGAGGAAGGTTTCGGGTAGTGTATTGCCGTGAGCCTAATTTGGAGTCTTGCAAGAACTTTGACAAAAACCTAGGTGATGAGACATGAGGGACTTGTGTAAGAGTGTAAGAATTAGTGACAAGTGGATTGATAGATGATTGAGAAAGAGATGAAACAAGAGAAGGGAGAGGGAGGATTCGGTGAAGCTAATAGGGAAGGGTAGCTGATTCTTCCGTTGAGATTTCCCATGGAATTTCATCAAATATAGGTGAATGACATAAGGGCGATCTTGTAAGAAGGATGACTAGTGATGTGAAGATGGAGTGGTGTATGTGTAAGAGAGTTGAAGTGACAAGAGAGGGAGACAAAAGGGATGAAAGTTTCGGATGAGGCAAGTGGGGAAGCTTGGAGCCGTATGCTTTGAACTTTGTTGTTCCCTAGAGTTTTCACATCAAAGTGTAAAGATCTTCCAAAAGAATGGCCATGATGTGATATTAGATCATAGGGATATCTTTAGGATGGGATAGGACCTTACCATTCTAGTCCATCTCCTATGAGGATCTCAACAACCACAATTGGAAAACACCAACCGGTTGCTCATTCCACACACTTCCATCATTTGTTTTTTTTTTCCAAAGCAACCACTCTTGTCAATCAAGTGTCTTTCAATTATAGGTATGGTGGAGTGTCCTAGAACCCTAGGAGAGAAGGTCATGGCCGAATGGCCTTGTGTATGCCCATTCTCCTCACTTGGTCTCACTTTTTCACAAACCCACACACACATACCTCTCAACATCGAGCACTTCTCTCCCACTCTCACTTTTTTCTACCTCCTTCTATCACCTAAATATCAAAATACTCTAAGTCTAGAGGAGGAAGAAGCAAGTGGTTTAGTGTGGTAGTGCCTTGGAAGAGGTAAGTGAAATACTTATCATCAAAATCCATGTCCTTGTGTAGAAATCTTCTCTTTAAAAATACTATGTTCTTAGGTTGGTCTAATGAAATACGTATGTATTTTCAGATTTCATCTAAGCCAACTAAGAGTATTTTAAGTATATTCTTATCTTGCCCTTAGCAATTCTAGTATACTTTTGAGAGAACTTGATTGTATTATTTGAATCCTTGTTTGTTTATGCTAAAATGAAATTTCTTAGTGAAAATGCCATACTTAGCTAGGTATGAATCCATGTTTAAATTTATGATTGTTTAAGTTTGAGAGTATAAAATGATGGGTGAATTTAGTCAACTTATTTCAAAGAAATCAACATGATGCGTAGATTGAAGGAATGCATGCATGATTAAGGTTAACTTGAAGGATATTGGATGATGTGGGTTAGATTACTTGAAGAAAATGTTTTGTTCATTTGGTGGCAAATCCATGTTTGATTTAAGTATCATTTGAGATTAAAGGTTATATTGTATTATGGATTTGGATACTTTGATACAAAGGAAGACTGTAGCATGATTACCATGATGAGTGGTGATGATATGTATGCATGTTAAAATTTAACTTGGAGTTTAAAGAAGGTTAGATTGGTCCATATAGGTGTTTCAATTTTTAAGAGTTTTGGGTTGAGCTTTCTTTTCAACTATTATGTTACATTATGATTAAATCTTGAATACTTGAAGAAATTAGAGATATGACAATTAGAGGAATTTAATAGCATGATATTTAGTTTTCACATGAATGGTTAAGTGAGTTATATTGATGAAAAGAAAAGTGATTAAAATAATAAACTTAAGGACCCTTGGTTTTGGCTAAGACATTTTTATGGTGTTAAAAATATTCGATTAATTTTATTGAGACTAGATTTAAGTATTTGGAGGAGGATAGGAAAAGAAAATATTAGGAAACAATTAGAGGAGGGTCTCGACCCAACCCTAGTAGGGGAGGGCAGAGCACCCCTAAATGTATGCAAGGCCCATTGTGTGCTTTTAGATGGAAAAGAAGTAGAATTTTTTGGTGCTTGACTTGTGAAAGAGTATGACACTTAGTACATGTGTGTTCGTCTCACGTTTCACATGTTAAGTGTTATGAGTTGCATGTCTCATGCATGAAGCACGAAAACCATATTTTGAGTCAAATATGTTTTTAAAATAAAAGAAAATAATTAAAATTTTATAAGAATCCCATAGGCTGGGATGGGATAGTGTCCCAATGGAATTTCTTGTTTACTCAGGAGTGAATAAAGTCGAGTGAAAACCCCTGGGTCTACGAAGAACAGTCGGCGGATCATATATGGCTCCAAAAGGTGTCTGGAGTGTAGTCGCACCGATGCTATTGGGTGCCCAAAAGCAGTGTTGACTTTTGCCTTAACGTAATATGAATAAGTTTGTAGTCACTCGGTGAGTGATCAATCATCGAGTGATAAAGAGCGCGAAGAGCACGAAACGTAGCCACTTAGGTTTGATACGGTCGCCGGGTACTACGGTAACTAGTAAGGAACATGCAGTGCATAGGGGAGCCGTGATGTGTCCAATAAGAAGAAGTCATGATAAAAAGAACGGCTTTCAAGCCTAAGATATGATATGATAAGTAAGTGGCGCCTAAGATAAAAAAAGATGAAAAATATTTGAAAATGATGAACTTTTGAAAAGATGTTTCAAGTATTTTGTCACATGAATTTATAAGCAAACACAAGAAAAAAGTTAAAAGAAAAACAAGTTGAAGAAAGTGACATGAGCATGAGCATGTGCATAAGTAAAGGTATGAGTCCCATAATGCATGATGCACCTATGATTATTTGTTATTTGCTTAACTGTATGCTTGAAATGCTTTTGTCGAAATATTAATGTACTTACTAAGATTTCTCCTAAAATCTCACCCTTTTATATTCTCACTATCGTTCCTTATTGGGGACGATAGAAGTAGTTGCAGGTGATGACGGATCGACCGAGTATGATTCTCGAGACGATACCTCGGACTGCCAAAGGCTCGACTAAGTCGACTATCGTCAAGCCGATGAGTCTCAGCTTGTTAGGCCAATGGGCGGCAGAGTCACTCCCACTGGGGACGTACATTTTGGTGGACCTACGCCCTACAGGGTGTTGCTTGGTCCTAGGAGTAGACGAGTCCCTCCACTTAGGACACCTGTATGAATCATCCTTTGGGATGAGTTGTGACGTAGGGCCCAGCTTGAATTTGGACCGTTTTCGTTATGACTCTGATTTCAAGGAAGTAAAGAAAAAGCCATTGTATTAGAAAGGGAGGGCAATGGGAATCGCCTACACTACTTTTGTATCTACTCATTTATATTTTGAGTGTTTTCCCATTGTTTTGGAGAAACGCACTTTTGTGGAGCCAGATATATTGGTCATACTGACTCTAGAGGTGTATGAAGTTATTTTGGGTTTCCGTTGTTTTGGAAGAGTAAACAATTATGAATTATCATTGCATTTATAATTATAGTAATGAAATACTTTGGGATATTAAAGTCTTCAAGCCATGTGATGTATGTTTAGAAAGATCTAACATTTTTCCACTGCAAAAACTTTTATTCACTACTTTTAAAAATATCTATATATATACATGATACGACGATGGGAGAACTTTCTTGTGATGCTCATCTCCGACATCTTGATTTGCGTACGATCTCAAGCGCAAGCGGGGGCATCGACAAATAAGATTATGAAGGATAAGACTTGAATCAAGAGAACGAATTGAAATCATGGAAGGGAAATAGGTATGCATATGTCTTGGCTTGGAGGTTAGGAAATTGATGTATGACTTTTGAATTATACCAAATAAGGAATGAGTGTGACTAAGAAAAGAAAAGAATTTATAAGTAAGCATATGTTAGTAAGTTATGAATAGGGTTGGTGTAGAAAAGTAGCTTGTTTTACGTTGGAAAAGCACCTAACTCGAGACTTCGCTCGACTCTCGCTCGACTTTTGGCTTGAGCGAGACATAGACAGAAACTACGCTTGATACTCACTCGATACTTTGCTCGAGCGAGATGTCCAGTTAGTTTAATTCCGAAATTTTCTTTTGGTTGAAATATCTATGATTCAGGTAAAGAAGAATTTTAATGTAAGAATTATATCTGGAATATGAGTGCATAATTTGCATATCATAGGTCCCATGAAACATGTAGCATGTATGAAAATGTTTAAAAGTACATGCAGGCCCAAGTACGTCACAAGACTTTTACGTGTTAAGTCATAATGTTTTACAAAAACAAGAACGAGCAAAAAAAGAATAAGATTATGAAAAGTTGTGTCGACAAGGACGGCGATACATAATGTCTGTCGAATGATAAGAAGTCATGTCAAAGCGGGGATGGTGATACGTAACGCTCGTATGACTGACATGACTAGTGGGGATGGCAATACGTAATGCCCGTTACAATAAGAATGTTTATGTCACGGTAGAGATGGCGATACGTAATACTCGTATGACGGACATGATTGATGGTGAAGGCGATACGTAACTACCGTCGTGCTAAGACACCCGACAGTGAAGGCGATTCGATTTGCCATCATGGTTATGATTAAGATTTATAAGAACAATAATAGAAATATGAAATAAGACTATTCCCAAAAAGATACGTTACGACACGAAAAGTATGCACCTATGTTTACTAAGTCTTCTTATAGAAAGTGCACAATTTAAATGTAAGTCATACATAAGGCATGCATGAGTCATGATTAATAGGTCTTATGGGCATATCATGCATGTATACATGTTATTTGTGAATCATGTTATTGCTTTATTATGTTACTTGTGCATTTACTGAGATTTCCTTGAAATCTTATCTGTTGAATATTTCTTATCATTCCTTTAAAATGATAGAATTGATTGTAGGTAGGTATGACTGATTACGCCCAAAGAATAACGCGGTCGTTTGCAGTATAACTTTGGGGTGTCGATTCCACAGGGAGATGGATTGAGAAATTGAAGAACAGTAACGAAATTAACAAAAAGATTTAGATGAGTGCGAAAAGTAAATTTTAGAGTGTGACGTAAATTAAAACTAAATGAGCATCGGGAATCCTTTGTATATAATTGGTATTTTAATTATTTTCGATTCATTAATACTCAATTGAAAATTCTATGTCCAAATTTTCAATTGGAAAATAAAACATTAATAACCAGATTTAAATCAAATGTAATCTTTCGAAAAATCATTCGTCATAATATAAAAACAGAAATTGTTATCGATATTAAGGAAATTCAACGTCGACAATATACTCATAGAGCAATATTGCATCAGAGAATTAAATTAAAATAGATAACCAATTGAACCAAACATAATCAAAGGATTATTGCATTCAATAGAAAAAGTATTACTGAATTTATAAATGAAATAAATTCTAAGATTATTTGGTGACGAAAATATTTATAATAAATTTCGAATGACTAAACAAAAGAGTTTAATATTTGAAGAACACATATATGAACCAAAAACAATTACAAATACCATTACATATACAAATTCATCCCTATCTCTACTAGAAAGTTAGTTACACATATTGAAAATATGCAACAAAAATTCTTCAAGGGATAATATGAAAGAGCCAACCATTATTTTCTTCTCTCTTCTTTGGTTTTTCTTTTCTTTTCTCAAGCTCTCAAAAACAATGTCTCTTCCAAGGCATGCAAGCACACTAAGCATGGTCTTAGAACACACACCCCTCCCTTCTATTTATATGCATCCTTCATGTTCATGAAAGTTGTCATGACAAAATCATCACAATTTCAACTTGTTTTGCTATGTGCCATTCTTGAATCCAAGTGATTTGTGAGTTTTCATTTTGATCATTTGTTTTCCCACTATGCATGAGCTGGATTTTTCTTGTAGGTTGAGTGTTTCAATTTTTCTTCTCTATCCATTAGTTGTCTTGTATGACTTAATATCTTTTGGTCAAATAATTTTTCTTGAAGAAACTTGAGTGCACTTCATCTTGCATATGAATTGATCATTGAATTTCTAAGTTGGTGTAGGAGTGCTTGCTGGAAAATATTATGATGACATTTGGATTCGATGTAAGTGGCTAAAAAATATCCAGGAACGTCAAGTGCAGGTGCGTCCACTTGATGGTCGATTTTTTCTTAGATAGTGGATATCTCTTAAAACATAAAACCTAATAGTTATAGATATTTCTCTTACGGTTCTATATCATCTTGAATCAGCTCAATCGAAAATTGTATGAGAGAGTTATGCCCATATTACGAAAAGACATTAGAACTGTCTAAAATTCTACAATTATCTTCATTTGCTCCTAATGCCTCTATTTGTGTCCTAAATCAAAATATAAGAATAATGAGTAAATTTAGGCAACAAATAAGAATAAAATATTAAACATTAAGAGAGAAAAATATGGCATTTTATATTCTCATCAATATATTAAATCATGCTTATATCTATCTCAAGATAAATGACTATTAATTTTAATAACATGAGTTATATTTATTATTTTCTCATTTCTTTTAACATTTAAATAGAGTATTTAGAGTGCATTTTTGTGCACTCATCACACCCCCCAACTTACTCATTGCTAGTCTCTAGCAATTTTCATGCAAAATGATGAGAAAGACCAAAGGAAATCACACATAGGGGCCATCAAGATATATTTTTCAAATTTACATATCAAAACAATCTTAGAAATTCAATAACCCTTTCAAAGTAATTCAAATATAGCAATCCATAGAGTGTGTATGTGTTCCAAACTATTTTTATCAAATCAAAGGTTTTGACACATGCAACATTAGAATATCTTAAGCAAAAAGGTTCAACTCCATAACTCACGGGTATAGAAGTGTTTCATGTAAGGGTTCTCTCTATGGAGTTGACAAAGGTGTACATTTACTCTTATGGAAATTTAACCAATTATATATAAGTAACAAGTAAACATTGATCTTATGATAGGAATACTAACAAATGAGATTTCCACCATTCTTTCCACAAGCATACTTAGGATCGAAAAAATCAACACAAAGGGTTGTAATGTGGCTTAGGTTTGGGGTTCATAAGAAGAAAAGGTGAAGAGATTTCAAAAACTTCCAAGTATACACAAAAGGGAATTTGTTAAATTTTTCAGTAGACTATACTTTCCTTTTGATGTACTTTTCAATTTTTTAGACTTTTGACTATGTATATTTTTTCCATCTTCTTTTGCCACTAGTGTCTTCACAATTTGATGAACTCCTTCATGAATAATTTGATAGACACATCTAGCACCATGCTATTTTTGTCATGGTTTTTTTTTTTAAATGATAATTTCACACCTAATACACACTTAGAAGTAAAATGGTAGGAAAATATAGTGTATAAGCTATACTCCAATGTGGAGAGGTATGGATGATGTAGATATGATAAGAAAAGGCCATATGTGTATATTGGCTCAAAATTGGCTGCTAGGGATCTATGATGAAAAGGCTCAGCTTGAAAGGCTCAAACGTTAATCCTAAGTTGACTTTCGTCATATCCCAAGTATATCCATCATTTTACCACAAACCATGTAATGATATTCTCAAAAGAAGTGTCAAATTCAACAGATCAATTGATACTTATCACAATTTCTGTATTTGTAAGCTCTCAATTCTCACAAAATTCACATGAATACTTGAGCAAAATAATTTTTTAGTTATATGTGTCAAATCACCATATTACCACAAAGTTTAGAGAAGTGCATAAATGGTTCTGTGGATATTTTAGCAAAATGATTTAAGATGGGTTTGTTGAATTCACCAAGATGGTTATGAATGAGCATGAGTATCATGTGTGAAAAGATGCCTGTGTGAAAAAAATTTGGCAATTTTTTATATATTGATTGAAATATGCCACAGAGTTTAAATAACAGATTTGTATTCTCACCCCCCAACTTAAATGAAACATTATCCTCAATGTTTAAAAATCAAAATTGAATAACTAAATAGGGTAGAATACACCTGATGTGGGATGTGGGTGGCTTGCTTGGCATCAAAGATAGTATTTGTCAAAATAAAATTAACCTATAACAAAATAAAGTAAACAATAAACAAAAAGAAAATGAACAAAAATAAAATAAAAGAAAAACATACCTGGAGATGGTCAAGATTGATATACTGGGTCCATAAGTGGAATGTCTTCCACTTTCGAAATTTGTCTATCAATTAAGATTTTGAGGCGCTGAAAATTTACTTTGAAGATACATCCATCTTTTGGATTTTCTATTTCTACTGCCCCATTTGTGAAAACGTTTTTTACTATAAAAGGGCCGATCCATCTAGATCGAAGTTTTCCAGGAAGCTTATGGAGTCTTGAATCATATAAAAATACTCGATTATTAGGCTTAAATGTTTTTCTCAAATTATTTTTATCATGAAATACTTTCATTTTAGCCTTATAGATCTTGGAGTTTTCATAAGCATCATTTCTCAATTCTTCTAATTCCGTCAATTGAAATTTTCTAAGTTTTCCAGCTTTTTCCAAATCAAAATTAAAATGTTTAATGGCCCAATATGCTCGATGCTCGAGCTCCATGGGCAAGTGACAAGGTTTTCCAAAAATAAGTCTATAAGCTGACATGCCTAAGGGAGTTTTGAAAGCTGTACGGTAAGCCCAAAGCGCATCGATTAGTCTCAAAGACCAATCTTTCTGATCCGGGTTGACCCTTTTCTCTAAAATTTGTTTAATTTCCCTATTCGCAAGTTCAACCTGTCCACTTGTCTGAGAGTGATATGCAGTAGAAAGCTTATGTATAACCCCATATCTTTTCATTAAAGCTTCAAAAGAACGGTTGCAAAAAGGCGTACCTCGGTCACTAATGATAGCATGTAGGGTACCAAATCGAGATAATACATTTTCTTTGAGAAACTTAATTACCGTCCTGTTATCATTGGTCTTGCAAGGTGTTGCCTCTACCCATTTTGACACATAATCTACTTCCACAATAATATATAAATATCCAAAAGGAGGAAATGGTCCCATAAAATCAATACCCCAATTGGGTTTAAGGGCATCATATTACGATGGGTCATAACTCCTAACTTTTGACATCTTTCGCATGAGCGACAATAGATATTTGTATCTTTAAACAAGGTGGGCCAATAAAATCCATACTGCAGAATTTTTGCAGCGGTTTTCTTCATTGAAAAGTGGCCACCACAAGTTTGGGAATGACAAAATTCTAAAACGCTTGCAATCTCATCATCAGGGATGCAACGCCTTAAAATTTGATCAGGGCAATATTTGAAAAGGTAAGGGTCATCCCAGTAGAATTTTTGTACCTCAATCATGAATTTCCTTTTGTCTTGGGTGTTAAAATCCTTTGGTATTTCACCTATAGCTAAATAGTTCATAATATGAGCAAACCATGGTAGAGAAGTAATAGAAAGTAAATGCTCATCGGGAAAATCATCTTTGATTGGTATGTGGTCAGAAGTGTCCTCGAATGTGAGTCTAGAAAGATAGTCTGTCACTACGTTCTCCACTCCTTTCTTGTCTTTGATGGTGATGTCAAATTCCTGCAAAAGCAAAATCCATCGTATTAATCGTGCCTTAGCATCCTTCTTTGTAAGAAGGTACTTAAGGGCTGCATGATCTGTAAAGATAATGATAGGAGAACCAATCAAATAAGCGCGGAATTTATCCAAAGCAAATACTACAGCTAACAACTCTTTTTCAGTGGTGGAGTAATTCATTTGGGCACTATTTAGAGTTCGACTAGCATAGTAAATGACAAAAGGTTTCCCTTCTCTTCGTTGTCCAAGAACAGCACCTATAGCAAAATCACTAGCATCACACACAATTTCAGAAGGTAAATTCCAATCAGGTGGTTGCATTATAGGTGCTGAAGTAAGCTTACCAATTAATATTTTGAAAGCCTCTTGACAAACTTGTGTCCATTCAAATGGGGCATCCTTAGCTAGGAGGTTACATAGTGGTCTAGATATGGCAGAAAAATTCTGTATAAATCTCCTACAAAAACCTGCATGACCAAGAAATGATCTTATATCCTTGACTGTTCTAGGTGTAGGCAATTTAGAGATTAATTCAACTTTTGATTGATCAACCTCCATTCCTTTGGAAGAAATAATATGCACTAAAACAATACCTGAAGATACCATAAAGTGACATTTTCTCCAATCTAAAACCAATTCTTTTTCTTCACAACAAGTTAGTACTCTTTCTAAACTTATTAAACATGCATCAAAAGAAGATCCAAAAACAGTCAAGTCATCCATAAAAACTTCCATGCACTTTTCAACCATATCACTAAAAATACTCATCATGCGACATTGAAAAGTAGCTGGAGCAGTACACAGTCCAAACGGCATTCTGTGGAAAGCATAAGTACCAAAAGGACAAGTAAAAGTGGTTTTATCCTGGTCTTCTAATGCAATTTCAATTTGATAATAACCAGAATAACCATCCCGAAAGCAATAAAAAGGATGACCAGCCACCCGCTCGAGAATTTGATCAATAAAAGGAAGCGGAAAATGGTCTTTTCGTGTGGCGGCATTTAATTTTCTGTAATCAATGCACATCCGCCAACCAGTCACCAGTTTTGTAGGGACTAACTCTCCGAGGTCATTTTTTATCACAGTTACCCCTGACTTTTTAGGAATAACCTGCGTAGGACTTACCCATTTACTATCAGCAATAGGATATATCATTCCTGCATTTAATAGTTTCAATACTTCATTTTTGACAACTTCTTTCATTGCGGGATTAAGTCTACATTGGGGGTCTCTTCGAGGATTAGTTCCTTCCTCTAAATTTATTTTATGAGTACAAATCAGGGGACTAATGCCTTCTATATCAGCAATACTCCATCCTAGGGCTGATTTATACTTGCATAAAATCCGAATTAATTTCTCACCATGGGACTCAGATAATTCAAATGAAATAATAATAGGAAAAGTATCACCTGGACCAAGGAAAACATGCTTTAAACCCTTAGGTAGGGATTTTAATTCAACTTTAGGGGCTTCCCTACTTGAAGGAATCTGTCTTTCTCTTTTTTCAAGCAACTTCTCAAACTTTGGTTGCCATGCCTGTGTGCTATAATTATGAGTTCTGTCAAAAATAATACAAATGTCAACTACATCAAATGAATCACTTATAGGATTAAATTCTGAATTAACAATAAAGTATTCAAGGGGATCTGAGTCATGAGTTGTAAGAACATCCCTTTCTATAAGTGAGTCAATCATGTATGTCTGATGACACTCGACATCCTCTTCTGGCTGTTTTGCAAAATAAAAATATTTACATCAAGAGTCATATTGCCAAAAGAGAGTTTCATCAATCTATTTCTGCAATTGATAAGAGCATTAGAAGTAGCAAGAAAAGGTCTACCTACAATTAATGGAATTTTAGAGGTGGTTTCTACAGCAGAATTAGTGTCTAGAATTAAGAAATCAACAGGATAGTATAATTTACCTCTACCACACCTCGTGGTACTCTGACTGAATGATCATCCAATTGCAATACCACAGAAGTTGGTTTGATTTCTCCTAATCCTAATTGCAAATAAATAGAATATGGCATCAAATTTACACTAACCCCTAAATCTAGCAAGGCCTGTCCAAGCTCATGATTGCTAATGTTGCATGTGATGGTTGGACATCTAGGATCCTTGTACTTAGGGGGAATTCGCTGTTCAATTAGAGCACTAACTTGCTTTGTCAAGAATGTTGTCTTCTTCACATGATGCTTCCTCTTAACTGTACACAAAACTTTGAGAATTTTTGCGTAAGTAGGAACTTGTTTAATTACATGCAAAAGAGGAAGATTAATTTTTACCTGTCTAAGATTTTCCAAAATATCATTCTTATGATCGAGAGTTTTTTTGCTTGACTTTAATGCTTGAGGAAAAGGTACCTTACCAGGATTTTTTTTACCTTAGGTTTCTCGAGTTTTGTTACCTCAAGTTCTTTGGGAAGCTTAGGACTGCTGCTATCTTGATCTTTCTCTATATCATTTTTTTGTCTATTATTGGATCATGTAGAGACTTACCACTTCGTGTCACAATGGCGTTTACGTCCTTCAGATCTCCTTGTGCCATATGTTGACCATGAGTTACAGATTGAGTTTGGGAAGGAAACTTACCTTTCTCATTCATAGTCAATGAACTCATTATTTTAGACACCTGGCTCTTGACTTCCTTATTTTCTTCGACAACTTGCATAATCAAATATTCAAATTTTTGATTAGTCTTACCCTGTATTTCAATAAAAGTATGCAAAGTATCTTCTAAAGAATTTCTAGAAGATTGAGGTGCATGGTATGGTGCAGGATATGATCTAGAGGGTTATGTAGGCTGCTGGTTTTCAGACTTCCAGCTGAAGTTGGGATATTACGCCATCCTGGATTGTAGGTTTTAGAGTAAGGTGTGAAGGGCTTTTTGTACATACCCAGAGCATTACTTTGTTCCTCATACATACGATTCATGTTAGTATGTGTAGGACACTCTTAGGAATGATGATCTATCCCACCACAGACAACACATAGCCCAAAAGATTCTGCATGACTAGCCTTGTGTGTTGGTTTTGAGTTTTTTATTTTCAATAACTCTAATTCTCTGGTGAGCATTTCAACCTTAGCCTTAAGGTTATCCTCCTCCCTTAGATGGTAAATACCACCACTCAAGTTTCCTATAGGTCGTGACCTGTTTGTGCTATCAGTAGCACTAGGTCCAGTCCAAGTATGAGCTTTTTCAGCAAGCTCATTGAGGTACTCTATGGCCTCATCGGGATTTTTCTGTAAAAATTCTCCATTGCACATTATTTCTACGAATTGACGTTCCCAGCGCGTAAGCCCTTCATAAAAATAACTCACTAAGCGCCAATTCTCACATCCATGGTGGGGACACATACTCAGTAATTTTTTAAATATTTCCCAAGACTGGTATAAAGTCTCACTATCCTTTTGTGCGAAGGTAGAGATTTGTCTTTTTAAAACATTGGTCTTATTTTGGGGAAAGTATTTATTGAAAAACACTTGAGTCATCTCACTCCATGTTCCAATAGACCGTCGTCTTAGTGAGTATAACCAACTCTTAGATTCATCTTTCAAAGAAAAAGGAAAGAACTTTAGCCTTACCGTGTCGTCAGTGGTATTTTGACTCTTGAATGTTGCAACTACTTCCTCAAATTCCCTAATATGAACATTAGGGGCTTTCATTTTCTAGACCATAGAAAGTCGGAAGTAATTGTATCATTCCTGTTTTGAAATCTACATGACGAACATTAGGTGAGAACATAATACAGGATGGTGTGGCTGTTCGTGCGGAATGAAGATAATCTTGGAGGGTACTAACAGGTTGGTCCACATGTTCACTCATCGCGTCAGAATTGGAAGAGTTATCAAATAAGCGATTAGAAAAATTAGATTCTGAATCTGATTCTAGCACGAGTCTACTAGCAAACCTTCCAAAAGCATCTCTGTACCTGCGCATGCAAAGTAAAGAAAAGCGTAATACTAATAAAAATAATTACAAAAAGAAAAGTAAAATAAACTAAAGATGCAGAAAGCTAAAAAGAAAATGAACGAAGTTACCGCTCTTTTTCTTTTTTTACAAACTACTAAAAAAAACTACAAATTCTTCTACCATCTCCTCGGCAACGGCGCCAAAATTTGATTACACTCAAAGAATAATGCGGTCGTTGTAATATAGTGGTGAGTATTCCCGCCTGTCATGCAGGTGACCCGGGTTCGATCCCCGGCAACGGAGCCAAAATTTGATTACGCCCAAAGAATAACGCGGTCGTTTGCAGTATAGTTTTGTGGTGTCGATTCCACAGGGAGATGGATTGAGAAATTGAAAAACAGTAACAAAATTAACAAAAACATTTAGATGAATGCGAAAGCCGAGAAGTAAATTTTAGAGTGTGACGTAAATTAAAACTAAATGAGTAATTTGAACAGTATAAAAATGAGACGAAAAGTAGAGTATCGGGAATCCTTTGTATATAATTGGTATTTTAATTATTTTCGATTCATTAATAACTCAATTGAAAATTCTATGTCCAAATTTTGAATTGGAAAATAAAACATTAATAACCAGATTTAAATCAAATGTAATCTTTCGAAAAATCATTCGTCACAATATAAGAACAGGAATTGTTATCGATATTAAGGAAATTCAACGTCGACAATATACTCGTAGAGCAATATTGCAGCAGAGAATTAAATTAAAATAGATAACTAATTGAACCAAACATAATCAAAGGATTATTGCATTCAATAGAAAAAGCATGACTGAATCTATAAATGAAATAAATTCTAAGATTATTTGGTGACGAAAACATTTATAATAAATTTCGAATGACTAAACAAAAGAGTTTAATATTTGAAAAACACATATATGAATCAAAAACAATTACAAATACTATTATATATACAAATTCATCCCTATCTCTACTAGAAAATTAGTTACACATATTGAAAATATGCAACAAAAATTCTTCAAGGGATAATATGGAAAAGCCAACCATTATTTTCTTCTCTCTTCTTTAGTTTTTCTTTTCTTTTCTCAAGCTCTAAAAAACAATGTCTCTTCCAAGGCATCCAAGCACACTAAGCATAGTCTTAGAACACACACCTCTCCCTTCTATTTATAAGCATCCTTCATACAAGTTGTCATGACAAAATCATCACAATTTCAACTTATTTTGCCATGTGCCATTCTTAAATCCAAGTGATTTGTGAGTTGTCATTTTGATCATTTGTTTTTCCACTATGCATGAGCTAGATTTTGCTTGTAGGTTGAGTGTTTCAATTTTGCTTCTCTATCCATTAGTTGTCTTGTATGACTTAATATATTGTGGTCAAATAATTTGTCTTGAAGAAATTTGAGTACACTTCATCTTGCATATGAATTGATCATTGAATTTCCAAGTTGGTGTAGGAGTGTTTGCTAGAAAATATTATGATGACATTTGGATTTGATGCAAGTGGCTGAAAAATATCCAGGAACGTCAAGTGTAGGTGCGTCCACTTGATGGTTGATTTTGTCTTGGATTGAGTGGATATCTCTTAAAACATAAAACATAAACGTTATATATATTTCTCTTGCGGTTTTATATCATCTTGAATCAGCTCAATCGGAGATTGTATGAGAGAGTTATGACCATATTATGAAAAGACGTCAGAACTGTCTAAAATTTCGCAATTATCTTCATTTGCTCCTAATGCCTCTATTTGTGTCCTAAATCAAAATGTAAGAATAATGAGTAAATTTAGGCATCATATAAGAATAAAATATTAAACATTAAGAGAGAAAAATATGACATTTTATATTCTCATCAATATATTAAATCATGCTTATATCTATCTCAAGATAAATGACCATTAATTTTAATAACATGAGTTATATTCATTATTTTCTCATTTCTTTTAACATTTAAATAGAGCATTTAGAGTGCATTTTTGTGCACTCGTCAATGACCCACCAAGAGGATCGGACTCTTCGAGAGATTCCGGTGAGCCTTGAGGCGCCCACCGAATTCTCTCCTTACGTAGACCTACTTTTGATAGTTATGCCTCTTCTATTTTTAAGCATATGATGAAGGATATAAGGCAATACATTAGAAATAAGTTGAGAAAGAGCCTGTTTGGTAAAGAGGCATAAAGGAAATATGAGAATCTATGTATATGTATTTTGAATCTTTAACTTATGTATAGCTGACACTTGATGTTATTGTAAATATATCTTCAGGTTTTAGTTATGTCGTATCATGTGATATAAGTGCAAAGTTAGATTCTTTTACATTTTTGGAAATTAATTTTGTTCCGCTGCATTATTCATTATGCATGATTAGTAAGCTAGAAGCATGCAAGTTATGTATGATAAGTATGGAGGGTATGTAACCACATATTACCTATTCTTACACTTCAGTTTACGTTAAATTCCAAACGTAAAATGGGAGCATTACAAAGGGATACTGTGGTTTATAGGAATAATTATCATTTTTTTATGTTACTAAAATGAGATAGTGAATATTTGGCTTAATTTATGTCTAGGGTTAATTTATTTAAGCTAGGAGCATAGAAGTTATGTATGATAAGTATGAAGGGTATGTAACCACGTGTTATCTATTCTGACACTTCAATTTACGTTAAATCCTAAATGTAAATTAGGGGCATCACAAAGGAACACTGTGGTTTATAGGAATTATTCTCATTTTCTTACGTTACTAAAATGAGATAGTGAATATTTGGGTTAATTTATGTCACATAAATAATAAATGGAGACGGTGATGGGAATTGTGATACCATTCAATGACACTTGATACAACATTAATCAATAATTGAGAGACAGTTTATTTATAAGCCTTTTTCTTTATATATCATAATCATGTGGAAGCTTTTCATATCTATCGTGCTAAATAATTATTAATTTAAAAAAAAATTAGAATGGATCACACTATAAATAATATGTTAGCACAGCAGTTTATGTTTTAAAAAATTAGCAAAACTCATCAATTAAAATACTATTCTCTTCTTTCAGACTAGTCGAACTTCGACTCTTTCATTGACCAAGCTTGCAAGCAATGCTTGTATCAGACTGACCCTTTTAATTTTATTTTCTGACTTTCAAAAATATTTCCAAAGCTAAATCTTGATATAATCTCGCATACCGCCAATTTTTTTGCCAATTAATTTGAATATATTTTATTTCGAAAGTTTTCAAATCAGTATAAGGGCGTCGAGTGCGCCCAATGTATAGGCTTGTAAATATATATTTTCTTTAAAAATAATATGGGAACTAACAAATTGTGTTTAAAAAAGAAACCCAACCAAGTCATGTGTTTGCATTTGCTATAAAAACCCATCTGCAAAAAATTGCACGCAGATTGTAATCTTAATGCGCCATGAGATTCTTCAGATTAAACAAAAAAAAAAAAGCAGAAGATAATGTCATCCAAACGTCTATACGTCATGGTGAAATACATACAAAAAGGAAAAGAAAAGCAGTACACCACCAATGCAGCTCCGAGGCTGAATCTGGGTACTTGTACCTACCAGATCAGGATTACATCACCCCTATCCAGTCTATCAAAGCACTTATATTTTTTAAGTTACTGGCATATATAATTATATATATATATATATACATTTATAGACTGAATGGATATAAAGTTCAATGTCCACTACGTACACACCAATCAAAAGAGATGTCTTTTAGAATTTAAAGATTGCCAGCAAATACATTGCGGAGTGCATCATCTTTTGTCCATACTCCATAACTAGGCTTTAGTTTAATTATTAGATTTAATAAAAGGAATATGGAGTTGGCAACTCAAAAACAGCTAATTAACAGTTTTGGATTACCTTGTATACTAAAATTATAAATAATGTTAGATATAGCTTAAAAGTGCGTAAACTCTACACACTTTATTTAAAAATTAGTGGAGTTTATTATTAAAGAAAATGTGTGAAATTTGCAATATTTTATTATTGTACAAACCATTTTCTTAAATTCATATTGTATTTTCTTATTATTCAAGTTATTTTTCCATGACCTTCAAATTTTCTTTTATGACCCAAGAGTTATCAGTTTCTCATTTTCCATCATGTATTAATGTTATCCGGCTATTTGTAAAGGTTTTGGATACTCCAAAGAGACATAGAGTTAAAACTGATGCCCCTTCATAAAACTCATATCACTGGCGTTTTCGAAAAAAATAAACCGCTGCCCCTTGAGTCCCAAATGCCAGTTTTCCATCGTGGGAGTTGGGAGCCTCGGCCACCCCCACCCTCCCTCCTTCTGACAGCGGCTACTTGCTATCGGTGGTAACGTTTGATGGTTCATTTTTGTTTGTTTTGATGATGTTTTTGTTTTTTAAGCATGGCGTAAGCTTGAGGCTCTCTAATGGCTGGCGACACCAATGTGCATCATCGGAGGGATCATCGAGCGTCAATCTATCGACCAGCTTAAGGATCCGTATGGAGTCGTGTGTACAACGCACGCACAGATAGCCTTCCATGCATGGAGACCACGCGCCTCCGCATTGAGGCTTTTGTTGCTGCCACGTGCAGCCTTCCTAGACTTCATGACTTTGGTGGTCTCATGGTGGCTCGTCTGGACTTCTCCAACCATGCGCCGCCACAATCATGTTTTTCTTCCGTTTCAGTGTTCAGTGTATTGTTGTCTGTTTTGTTTCGTCTGTATTTTGTGTTATAGTTTGTATTAAGTTTTAATAAGAAGGAAATGGCTATTCTGTTGTTTGTCCAACTCCTCTTTTAGAGGATGATGGGTGTTGATCCCCTCCCTCACTTTAGAGGATGGTAGTGGGTGGAATTTGGTTTATATTCTGTTTTACAGAGTTTCATGCTTTCTATGAAACGAGATAGAAGTCTCTAATAGTATTGTCACTTTAGAGTATATAGATATTTAAATAATATTCGTCATAAAGAAATTTGTATGAAGAGACGCTTCAATTAGTTGAGTTAGTTTAGCTTGTAATCTGGGTTTGTCCAATTTTATCGGGTCACAGTTATAACCTCGATTTATTAGAATAAAATGCAGTCTTTCTTATAAAAAAAAAGTGTCATGTAGTTTTTTAATGATATAAATTAAGAAAAAAAAGATGGCTTAAGTTCCCATCATCACATAAATACCAAGGGTGTTTTATAAAATAACAAGCATGAGAATGCAATCACAAGGGATATAAGAGTAGAGGTAGAGGGTGACATTAGTGACACGCTGCTTCCAGACATATAATCCATGTAATCTGGCTCTGTCTCTAAACCGATTCCACCATCGTTGCCTCCTGTTGTCCACTTTCCCAAGTTGTTGTCCCTGCTTGTATATATATATAATCCATATATGAGATTTTGTATCAGAGCGATCAATAACGTTCTAAATTCATCATTTTAGAACATACCAATCAATACTTCGTGTCTGATTAATAATATTTTTGTTGTATACTTTTTAGATAAGTGCTACATTCGTAAAAATATTTTATAAAAATAAACTCACAAATTAACATAACTAATTTACATGATACATTAAATCTATTTTATAATAAAAATAATTCAATAATTCAACCTATTACATCAAGCTATATTATTAACTTACAAATTTAGTTTTATAAAATATGTTGAGAAAACGTGAACAAGACATCCAGTATAGCAAAAACTGAAGTTTGGGAAACGCCCAATGTCTGGGCCTGAATGGCGAGGTTTGCAAAAAAGCCTGCCAATTCACAAACAAACACAATGTGGGCTTTGTACAATGAATTTTAAGTTCTGAAAGGACTATCTGAGGCAATTAAAATAGTAGGAAGGGGCGCACACAAAAAGACCAAAAGTAAAAGGAAAGGAAAAAAAGGAAAAAAGAAGAAAAGAAAAAGTGAAAAAAAAATAAAGAAAGAAAGTAGGAAATATTGGAGAAGCAGATTGATGACGAACCTGCCACCAACACCGAGGACACCGGCGTGCATAATGAGTTGGTCGATGAGCACTGCGGACTTTGGCTCCACGCTATAAGCCTTCTCGTACTTGACCTCCACACCCTCCCCCGACGCCACAAAGAATGCTCCGTTTACCATTATATCCCCTTCTGATCTCCAATTCCATCCCCTCCATTCCCCTTCTCCGGTTTCCACTCGCTTCGTTACCTATCCAACTCATTTAATTAAATATTTTATCTATTGAACTCGTTTATTACTAAGTGTGTTAAAAATGATTTTACAAATTGAGGCGTTATAATTTCATATAATAGATATATGTTATAACGAAAGCAAAATGGTTTACAATTTAACATATAATATCAGCCCATTTCAGTAATTAACATAGGTTTGCTGATTTGCATATTTACATAGGCATAAAGTAAAGAAGAGTGCTACTCTGCCCTGTTAGCATGAATTTCACACCTTAATTTTTTTTCTCATTTTCGCTTTATATATACTTAAAAAATAAAAAAAAATATATTAATAAATTAAAAATTACTTTCTTAATCATTAAATAAAAATTTTAAAAAAATCAAATATATTAAAATGACAGGACAAACTAATCACTCATGGACATATTATCAAATTCCCAAAAGCAAAAGGGTAGTGTACCTCCTTGGCATTGTGATTGGAAGGAGCAGTATAGCGGTTGCCTTGGCTATTGATGGTGGGGTTACCGCTACCACCGATGGCATACATTTCCCACTGCGTGAAATCGTTGTTAACAACGTGGATGTAGCCGCGCCTGCACCTGGGCATCCTCTGCACCAACTTCTCCCCAAAGTGATTGAACGCAATGGTGACCTGCATTCCCGAGTCCGGCAGGTAGTCGTCGCTATGGCCCAGCAGCATCACCTCGTCGTGATGCGAGAAATAGTTGTTCGATATTGTTATTCCTGTCGACCCCATCACTGCATCGATCAGGCCATCCTTGCAGTGCGATAGAGAACAATGGTCTATCCATATGTCCTTCGACCCGAAGATGCTGATCCCGTCGCCGTCGGATTTCGTGCGCCAACCGAAGTGGGTCGGACTCGACCGCACATTCGTTTCACCTGCAATCAATAACAGCACCCTTTTCTATCATTACTTTGTTGACGAATTCAAAACTTCTTTGGACAATATAGCGGCATGATGTCGTTGTCATCAGTAACACAACTGACTTTTCTTTTCTCATGCCATTATACTCGGATCACAGGTTTTACAGTAACAAAAAGAGCTTTGTACTCGTGATCATTTCAAATCACAAAATTTTCTGTTTTTGGTTTTATTTTTATTAAAAAGTTTTAGTACTCATTATTCTTATATCACATGCTCATTTTACTCGTCATCTCACATATTATACATTATAGGTGATTTTTTATCTTTTTATTTTTTTATTTCTTGACAACTATATGGTATAAAAATGATGAGTAAAAAAACTCAACCAATTGAGTAAGAAGAAAATATAAATAAAAAAAAATAAAAAAATAATATATAACGTGTGATGTGTGGAATAATGAGCAAAACTCTAAACAAAAATGCTACTGGATGTTCAATCGTTTCTCTTCCAAGGCTAGATTAAAAAAGGAAAAAAAAAAACTGATAGGTGGTAAAACATCTTACAAAACAAAATTAATATATGATACATCTTTAGGTTGTTGGAAATTTTCTCACTTCAATTCTGAAATATGAACAATTCACAGTATTTAAAGATTTCAAGAATGTCTAGAACCTTGGACTGAATAAATAAGATGAAAATTTCGTTGTAGGCTTGTAGCGACAACCTTGTGCATGTCCGAATTTACTTTGATATTGTCATCATCTTCAAGACAGAATGGCCAAAATACACACTGGAAAATTTTGATGGAGAGAATATTTTTAATTACCTGAGGGATGACAATGGTGGATGTGTATGTTGTGAATAATGACATTGCTGATGTACTGCAGAGTAATGCAGCCGCCACCCACAATGTGAACATTTGCCCCACGCCCATCGAGAGTTTTATAGCTGTTAAAGATAAGTTCCTGAGAGAGCTTGATGAGCATGTTGCTAGGGAACACGATCCACAGAGGCTCAACCTGAATCACAGCATATCGAAGTGTGCCTGGCCTTGGATTGACAGAATCATCGTCTGAGGAGTCGGTGACAACATAGAAGTCCCCGTTTTTGCCGCCCAGAGCGGACTGTCCGAACCCAATGCCGCAATCTGCTAGTCTCTGGCGGTTGTTGGGCCATTCTGGGTCACATTTCCAGCAGTCATCTATGGGGTTCCCGGTTAGGCATGAGGAATAGTCCTGGTCTTTCTCTGAGATTTGTAGCATTTCCCTTCTTGTCATAGACGCATTTACCTTCCTGCAAAGAGAGAAACATAGTTGAAGACTAAAGTTGAACAAAAGCAGCATAATGACCCAGATCTAGGGAAAGAAAAGAAGGTCAAATAAAACCCAAAAACGCACTGCAACCAAGAAAGTGAATGAAGGCTAACAAACTGGGTATTTTCCATCAATAAGAGCGAAAGGACTCAGAAATGTGAAGTTTATGGAGATATTACCAGTGAACTTCTTGGACAACAGCTTGGGGGTTGGGATGCTGGCCGGGAAGAGTGAGGTTGAGCACAGCTCTGCCAAGTGGAGAAAATGAGCAGAGAAGAGAGATCAAGACAATGCAGCTCCTTTGCAGCATTGTTTGGTGAAGAACAAGAAAACGAGGTTGGTTTCAATCTCAGAAATCCTACACTTTTTCGGTCCTACAATCTGAACCAGTTAGTGTTCGTAAGGTACATTGTTAAGACGGAAGATCTAGCTGTGATCAAGTTAATCATATCTAGTAATCGATATATATCTAGTATTATACATGAAGTAGAGAAGACAGTCACTACGAGTGATTCACTCGTATCTTCTACTACTTCTCTGTATCACATTATCCACAATACTCTCCCCTTTGTCTTCTTTTATAATCAGTGGGACACTCGTTTGGAATGAGTGGAGGTCCAAAAATAAAAGGGGAAAAACAGAGAGGGAGAGAATCATTGAAAACTAAGGCCCCAGTAGCAAGCAGCGACCAGCATGCTTTGAGTGTTGACCGCACGACTAAGCCCGTCTGAAACTTAGATTAGTTTAATTTTTAACCGAGTCTAGAATTTCACTAAATTGAGTCTAACATTTTACTAAATTTATTTTGTCTCAAAACTTGTTTATGGTAAGATTGGTAATCTTTTTTTAATAAAATATGTCTTCAATATAATATTCACAACTTCTTTTAATTTTATATAAATATATTTAAATTAATCTTAATATTTAAATACATCTAAATTTTTTTTAGATAAATCTTATAAAATTTACTTCATCATCTCAAATTTCAATTTACTGTTAATTATAAATAACCCCATTCATCTCAACTAAGTTAATTTTCCAAACATGGCCTACATAGTCCTATTGGCAGCTTTTTCTTACGAGTTGATTGGTCCGTTTTAGATTAAGCATGTTACACGGATATTCTTCAATCGCGCCGGACTTTTTGACTTTCAGACGGGATTCTTGTTCAAAATCATGAAAAAAACGATTACAGTGATTTGGAACTTCGGATAAAGCATATATTAGTATCCAGGTTTTTGTGCATTTTTCATAAACACTTGAAAGTCTCAAAATATCGAAGTCGTTAAGGGAATGGATTGCAAAGGTCAATATCAGAAGTTGAAGCTAGACTTCGAAAGGTCGGAATGTGACCTCACAACTCCCCACAGGTGGACGGGAGGCTCCGTCCGAATGCTACGGGTGGTTTAGCGTTGAGAGAGAGAGTGCGAGAGACCGAATGGTGACAATTAGGATCAACGATAAAAGAGAGAGCAAAGAGATGTGCCGTGTGGGCAGGGGCGGAACTAAGAGTAACTTAGGGGGATATCGCCCTCCAAATAATAATAATAATAATAATAATAATAATGATAATAATTAATTTAGTATATAAATATATAAAATAAATTTATATAATTAACATTTTTCCCCCCATTTTTTCAAAGAAAGAAACGTCTACCTAATACTTAGGCTTCTAAAATTATTGAGATGATAATAAATAGATTGTATTGGATAAAAGATTGTCATCGAGTTTAATTTAAAGAAAAAATCTTAAATTGATTTCATTTTCTTTTCTTTTTATAATGGTCTCTAATAAATTATAGAAATCTTAAAAAAAAAATCTTGAAAGATGATTTATAGTATGTATTTTGCATATACAATTTTACAATATGTGATTATTATTTTTTATATAATCATAAAAAAATTTACATATTATTTATTCTCACACATATAACACAATTTGTCAATCCCCTTTTTCAAATACCAAATTCTAATTACCCCCGGCGTGTTAGGGATGATAGTGAGCTACGAGCAGCGTATCAAGACTATGAAGCTAAAGCATTTATGATGGCAGGAAGCCATGGAAGGTGTATTTATATAAAGTTGAGCTATATTTACTTTTGCATATTCTTTATATATTTTATTGACGTGATTGACTAAAATAAATATTTTATATTTAAAAAAATGATATAATCAATTACATTAATAGGTGCGTATAAAGTATAAATCAAAGTGATTTCACATAAAACTTTTAATTTATGCATTACAATTTAGTGCCTTTATTTCAATAAAACATAGAGACGAAAAACATTTAAAACAAAGATATATCGTACACATCCCATTTAACGAAATGAGACCAAGATATCGTACCACACGGGCAAGGAGCACAACCAATAGATGGAATCAGTAAACAGGCATTCATTTTAGGCCACAAAGGCATACACATGCCCCGATAATGATCTTTAAATATGGTGTCTATTCGGGAATGATCCAAATAGCTTGATTCTGCAAAATGGATGATGGGTTGAGGATGGGGTCAGTGTCTGAGATCATTCCGATATCAAAGTCAGTATTGAGAGTGAAGGTAATAAAGATAATACTAGGGTGAGAAATTAAAAAATGTAACCTTTCATCTGAAGACCTGTGAGCTATTTATAGGAGTGGGTGTGCTCCACTAGGGTGTGAAGATTGTAGAGATTTTCCTATGCACCTTGCGAAGCTATCATTCGATCAATAATGTCAGAGTGAGGATGTGACATCCCAGATTTTTCTATAAGACCTTGTTCATGCTTGGAGTGAATTGTTATTCATTCTATCATGATATGTTTAGTCTTAAAAAAGAGAGAGAGAAGAGAAGAGAAGAGAGTCGGAAGCCTTTTTGGAGAAACTTTAGTGTTAAGATGAAAACCTTTAAACCTATGCCTTTTTCTTCTTTGAGGTATAAATGAATTAGGCCCAAAGAGTGGAGGAAAGGCCCAAGGGCCTAAGAAGATGCCCATAGGGCATCCGGCGCTTAGGGTTTTCTTTGAGCCCTTTGGACAAATGGCTAGCTAGGGTTCAAGAATCGTTGTATTTCCAAGAAGCATCTTGGATGAGATAGTGAAAAATAAAGATTTGGAAGAATTTTGGGAAAATGAGGAAATGTGTAGGCGTGTGTAAGATGGGTGGAAAGGAGTGGAAAAACCATAGTGGAAATGACACATTCTCAAACTTTATGCCAAGTGGCATGCTAAGAAACATAGATATGGTGAATTGTTAAGAAAGCCCTTCTAGGATTTTTTTTTTTCTTTAGGATTGGATGGAAGGATAAAATGATGAATTTGGTTAGCTACTAAATTTGTCTTCCAAGTGCAGAAGCTATCAAAGTAACATAAAGATTAGTTGCAAGATTGATCCACAAGGACAGTATGATTTATGTAAGCTCGAAAATTCTATTTGAAAAAGGGAATAATTAGCAACTGGAATTAAAAGAAATATTGTAGTGCTTGTGTGTGTGATGGTGAATTTCCAACAAATATAGATTGTATAAACATTTAGAGTAAAGATGGCCAAATTCAGAGACACTTCAAATTGAAATATTAAGCAGAATATAATCAAAAGGTCTAAGAGACAGTTTGACAAACACCTAAGTTTCAAGTTTCACCCATCCATGGATCGTTGTTGAATATTCTCATATTTCTCTTTACTCTATCATTCACTCATTCAAAGAGATAATGACAGGAAAATAAATCATTTTAAGCTCAGTTTGTATTTATCCAAAATTCTCTACTAAGTTGCAGAACAAGTTTTGAGCAATATAAGATGAAAAATTATGGAATCTTGTAACATAATCAAGCATTAATCATGTCTTGCGTCAACAAAAAATCAAGACTAGGAAAAAGAACTCCAAACTTTCACAATGTTAACATGCTTCACAACTTAGTAAAATTATCAAAAGAGAATCAATGGAAAAGTGAGAAATCAACTCCAATCCATCAAATGCTCCTAACCTAACTTTGGTATTATTTGTATATAATTAATGAACTTGTTTACTGGTTGTTAGCATTACTTTACCTTGTTTACTCATTGGATTATTTCTATATTTTCTCAGTGTTTTGTTAAGACTTTATCTTAGGGTTTAATCTAAGAGTATTTGATGGATTATGGTGAATACTTGAAAAAAGCATGGGAGAAATGAGACTTGGTAGCTCTCAGCCAAGGTGTTTGGGTCATGGTATGGTTGATTGATTGATGAAAAAAAAAAAGAGAAATGTAAATCTTTGGGAGCTTATATGTTTCGGCTACGGTGAGTTTTGAAGGAAACATTAGGCTTTGGTTCTTGGCTGGTATTATGATCTTTTAAGTAATTATTCGGATGGTTTATGAATTTATAATTATTGATTACCTTAGTGTATAGTCTCGGGTGTATGCATAATTTAAGATTTAAATCTTGTTATGTTGAGCTGTTGAAGAAAATAAAGCAAATGACATCTTAGGGTTTCGGCTAAGGCCTTATAATGGCTTTCTTAATTTGTTTTGATGTCCTCTAAAGAAATCCTTGAGTAGGTAAAAAAAAAAGTGAAGGAAAAATAAGATCCTAGACCCCATGTATATTTCGGCCTTATCCCTCTAGGATTTTGGTTGATTTGGTTATTTTTCTTTTAACTTGAATGAACATGCTTTTCTTGAAATGAAATTATGCTGGCTTGTTGTAACATATTAAAGCTATGGTTTGGAAACACATGCTTCATATGTCTCATGAACTACATGCTTTGCATAAAAAAGTAAAAAGTTTGCATGTAAGTCCATCTAAGTCACGAGTTTCATGTCTTTGGATCACTGTGTTTGTCAAAAGAAATGAGTTAAGAATCTTTCTATAAGAACTCTAAAGGCTAGAAGGAAAAATATTTTAGTGGAACTCCCTATTCACTCAGAAGTGATTAAAGTCGAGTGAAGTCCCTAGATCAACTAAGAACAGTCGACGGGCTTTGAATGCTTTCTATGAAAGGAATCCGGTGCAAGATCGTACCTAAAACTAGTTGGCGCTAAGGATGGTGAAGGCAAAATAAGTGAATTTTCGTATAAAAATATGAATATGACATAATTAGCTCGACTAAAGGAGTCGTAGAGTGATGCGGTAACTAGTAGGGAGCACACGATGCATAGGAGAGCCGTGAGATATTTAGCATGTTATAAGAAAAGTCATGAAAAGAAAGGCTATGAGCCTAAGAATAATACGATTAAGAAGAATGATACAAAATGCTATGAAAACTAAGAAATACATGAACAATATGAGAAGTTATGAATATGTGTCAAAGAAAGTCAAAGAAGCATGAAAGTCTTTTATGAAAATGCATGATACATAAGTCAAGTCATAAGTCTCATATTCATGATTCATGCATTTGTTTGCATTTATCTTTATATGTTTATGATACCTGTGTTAAGTTATCTGTGTACTTACTAAAATTTTTCTAAATCTCACTCCGATAATTTTAACTATCATTCCATCCCAAGATGGTAGAAGTGCTTGTAGTTTTAGATGGAAGCGCACATGAGACTGGCTCCCCAAGAGACCTTGAGGAGCCCTGAGGGCCCAATGGAGTACTCCATTTTTATAGTCTAGAGGAGGTGCCCCTTTTTGGTATGACAGCCTGCTGGGGGATGTGAGGTAGAACACGCTTGTGTCACAAGAGGACCTACGACCTCGAGGTTGTTGTTTGGTTTTGCGCCCTAACGAATCCCTATCCCTCGATGACGTATATGACTCATCGATGGGGATATGTTGTAAGCAGGGTCGTAGTCTGAGCATGGGTTACTTTCTTTTTGGACTATGGTATAAGGATGTGAAGTTGGAGCCCTCTTCTTAGAAAGCGTGGGTGTTTGTTCCTTTTGATTATAAGACAATACTTATTTTGGTATTGAAGGATTTGGTTTTTGCCATGTTTTGAGAGCTATGGATTTTATAACTTTGATACTTTGAGATGCATTTGTTTTGTGAAAGCTTTCGGGATAGTGCACTAGTATTACCGTGTGATGATTGACAATTTATTTTACTTTGCCCATCCTTTTAGAATTGATCTTATTCCACTGCGATATTTATTGCATATTGCTAGTAAGCTAGGTACATGCATTTTATTTTTGACATGAACAAGGGGTATGTAGCTTTGTGTTACCTGTTTCCGACACTTTAGTTTACGTTAAATCCCAAACATATGTTAGGGGCCTCGACAGGGCAGGTTTGTTTAGGACCGTTTTGTGGAGTTGGCCAGACGTTAGCTATCCAATCCAAACCATATTAATTCTCTAATTCCCGATCATGTGTGATTGTAGTTTGCAGTTCGCATTTAATGCAGCATGACTTTCCTGGTTTAGTATGTAATGTGGCATGGTACTCGGCATAATCCTAGTCTGATCGACATTTAATGCGGTGTCAGTTGCCACTCACACTGTTCGAGAATTCGGGTTCCTTCCCCAAACCCTGTAGCCCAATGCTGTCTTGGTTTCTCCCCTCAAGCTGGGTTGCCATGCCTCACCCGAACTGGATTTGGGTCAACCTCGTGGGCCTCTTGACCTCTCCCCCTCTAAAGAGGCTTGGCCCGATTGGGTTTCTCTCATAATACCCCGCAAATTCTCAACAAATGTACTTTGATGGAAATTTCTTGAACTACTTTTTTTCTTCTTCTCTCTCTTTCTTTTTTTTTACCTCGCGAATTATCATCACCGAGAAGGTAGTGAGAATTTTGTCTTGGCATTCCGTATCCTGAATTCTAAGTTGGTTGACTGGGATTTTGCCTAGACAAGACAAAACCTAGTGATTCAGCTACTGAGTCCAAGGTAATTGACGTAGCATGAATCTGGTGGTTCCTCTCCTGACTAGTAGCATTCGAGCCCAAGATGTGATATGATAAGTAAGTTGCGCCTAAGATAAAAAAAAAAGATGAAAGTATTTGAAATGATGAATTTTGAAAAGAAGTTCACGTATTTTTGTCTCATGAAATGATAAGCAAGTACATGAAAGAAGTTAAAGAAAATAAATTGATGAAAGCTGATATGAGCATGAACATGTGCATCAGTAAAGTTATAAGTCTCATAATACATGATGTATAGGTTGTTTGTTATTCGCTTGATTATATGCTTGATATGCTTTCGTTGAAATGATTATGTACTTATTGAGATTTTTCGAAATCTTACCCTTTTATATTCCCACTATCATTCCTCATCGGGGATGATAGAAGTAGTTGCAGGATTCGATGGTGACAGAGACAGCGAAGATCAGGGAGACTCCCCAGACCCCTGATGGTTTGGTGATCTCACTCCCTTTTGATGTGGTGACCCACATTTTGTATAAGCGACTAGTAAAGGATATACGACAGAGTATGCTAGCGGAGCCTATAGATCGCCAGTGTGTAGGGTGTTGCTTGTCATTAGGGATTGACGGGTCCTTAATCATAGATCACGTCTATGTCTCGAAGGTAGGGAAGTGCTTACTATAGGGAAGGGCTCTGAAATGAAGGAGGTCAAAGACGAGTCTCCTTCCAGACAAAAGGGTTGTGGGGGTCATTACTTGTTTGTTTATGCTTATTTTGTATAAGTATTTTGGGCTTCCGTTGTTTTGGAAGAAAGAACAGTTATGAATTATCGTTGTGTTATATTTTTAGCAATGAAGTACTTTGGGATATTAGATTTATTGTGCCATGTGATGTATGTTTAGAAAGGTTTGACATTTTTTCGCTACGAAAACCTTTATTCACTGCTATTATGTAGAAAAAATATATATATACATGATACGACGAGGGGTGAATTTTCCTTTGATGCTCATCTCCGATGTCTCAGTTTGTGTACAATCCCAAGCGCAAGTGGGGGCGTCGACAAACTCCCTTTCGGATCTAGGTTGCAAATTAATTAGCTAAAGCAGTTGGTTCCAAGTTGGCAGAACTCGAGTATAACCTGGAGCTCAGGACGGTTTGGAAATTTGGCTACTTCAAGCTGAAGCAAATGGATGACCAACTCAAAGCCTCCAAGCTTAAATGTGAGGGGTTGATAAAGACTGTAAAGGAGTTGTAGATAGAAAAGGACAGCCTGGAGCAAAGAAATATTGTTGTACAGGCAAAACTTGATGAGGTTTGAATATCTTTCGCGGCTGCTAACAGGAGATGCAAAAACCTCTTGGAGGCCCATTTTGCTATTGAACATGATCGGGCTTACGCTAAAAGGGAACTAGTAACCCGAAGGGTAGAGTTGGTTGGCTCAAGAGCTTCTAGCTCGAGAGGAAGCTTTGGAAGTCTCAAATCAAGAACGGGCTGCTCGAGAAGCAGAGTTGGTGGATTTTGAGCAAGTGCAGGTCACCTAAGAAGCTAAGTTGACAAGTGTTTGGTGTACTCTAAAGGATGCTAATAGGCGGTTGGGGGAGCTCGGACCTCAGGTATCTTAGGCTTTGGTCATTCACAATTCTGCTTAAGGCTTTGGCTATCAGGAGGGCTTGAGAAGGTTGAGGGCCAAACTCCTAGCCGACCACAAGCTCGACCTTCAAACCAGTTGCAAAAAGGTTTGCCAAGAAGATATGGCAACCTGCCTATCCCTCATTCCAAGCTTCCAGATAGTTAAAATATTTGTTTTGTAAAAAATTTATGTAAATAACATTTATAGTGATCATTTGATTTATGTTGCCTCTTGTGTTTAGTTTTCTTTGTTCCCCTTCATCCTTTTTTCTTGCCGTAACACCTTACAAATTCTTACCAAAAGGACTTGGATGTGAATTTGTTTCCCAATATGCACCCCAAGGGAGTTGACATCGCGTATGAGTTAAGGCCTCGGGCCTGGTGAAGGATTCTTTCCTCGTCCCTCTCATCGAACATAATCTACAACGCTTTTAGGGTCTGAGCTACCCCCACGTGGGCACCTGCTGGTCATGTACACCTCTTCATAGTGGGCCTTTCGAGCATGTCCCCATTCAGAGGAAGAAGTCGTCTCTTCTTTTGTGATACCCCCAGTAATGGTTCTGATCTTGCCGAACGGTTGGTCGGTTGGTGGTAGACTTTTGTTGTTGTTACACCTGGGTTCCCGCCTGTGGGGGCATCGAGATCAGCTCCTCCTACGTCGGTTGTGCTATCTTTCGTCCTCTTGCCTTTTCTTTAGAGCGTAGCAATTTTCTGTATTGTCTCCTCGGAACTTGTGGAACTTATAGTACCGATACTCCCATCCACTCCATTCTTACTCTCATCTTGAAGTCATTCGACAATCACCTTCAATTATTAGGCTGTCATGGAGACAAGGTGGGCTATGTGCTCATAGTGGTTCTCGCCTCTATTTCTTGTCTTTGGGTTTTCTCCTCCCAGCGTCCCGACTAGGGCCTTTTCCTGGATATGCTACTCTTTAGTCTGCTTGTTAGATTTCCATTCGGCCTGGGGTTGTCAAAGCTTCAAGTCTATCCTAGGTGTTGATAAACCTGTTAGCATGGTCAATGAATTCATTTAGCATTGTTGGGGTCTTCCGGGCGATCTTGGCCATGAATGGGCTCTGGGGCCAGAAGTCACCCAAGAATATTGCCAACATGATCTTTTCATTTTTCTTGTCAATAGTCATATGTTCCTTATTGAAACGGGCTAGGTACTTCTTCAGGCTTTTTGAGTCCCTTTGCTTAACTGTGAGGAAGGACACTATTGTGCATCTTTTCTTTCAACTGGCCATGAACTGCGTCAGGAGGAGTCGAGCTAATCCTTCAAAGCTGTCGATAGTTCCTGAGGGAATAGTTCCAAACGATGTCTGGGTTGTCCCCTTTAAGGTCAATGGGAAGGCCCGATAGCCTACTTCGCTTGGGTTGTTGTGTAGACTCATGTGCGCCTTGAACGTCTCCATGTGTTCAGTTGGATCCTTCAACGCATCATAGAGCACCACCTAGGGAACTTTAAATTTTGGGGGTAGAGGGACAACCATCACATTGGAGTTGTATAGTGTTCTCGAACTGCCTCGTAACAAGCCCATTGTGGGGGGCATCTCGATCAGTTTGGTCATCACGGCATATTTGTCTTTGAGCTCCCAGAGTTTGGTGTGCATCCGACGTCGTTCCTCAAACATGTTGTGCTCAGCATTGTGCTGTGAGGTTGCATCCTCGCTCATGCTGGTTTCGTTGTAGACAGATCGCTCCGATGCCAAATTCAGTATTGGGAGTGAAGGTAAGAAAGATAATACGAGGGTGAGAGATTAGGAAACATAACCTTGCATCTGATGACTTGGGAGCTATAACTGGGAGTGGTTGTGCTTAACTAGGGTGTAGAGACTATAGAGATTGTCCTGTGCTCGTTTGATTGGTAGTGTCAGGTTACATTTGGATGTTGAGAGTGTTTGAGAGTGTTTGTGAATAGTAGTAAAAAGTAGGTAAAAAGTAATAATAAAATATTAAGTAGTAATGAAAAAATGATGAATAGTAATAAAAATATGTGAAAAGTAATAATAAAGTAGTGAATAGTAGTAGAAAGTATTTGAGAGTGTTTGAAAGTTATTTGTTTCTAAACCTACCCTCAGAGTGGGTAGGTTTACCTAAGGCCGCTCTGTCGTGCTTGGTTAGGCGTCAGTTGTCCAATCCAAGCCGTATTAATTCCCTAATTCTTGATCTTGCGTGACCATAATTCTCGTCTCGCATTTAATGTGGCATGACTTGCTTGGTTTTGCATTTAATGGGACGTGGTGCTTGGCGTAATCTATATTTGATGGACATTTAGTGCGCTAGTCTCTAGTATTCGAGTGTTTGGGTTCCTTACTCAAACCCCGACCTCTCACACTATCAATCGCTATCCTAGTTTCTCCTCTTGAGCTAGGCTACCATGCCTCACTTGAATCGGGTTCGGGTCAACCTCATGGACCTCTCTACCTCTCCCCTTCTAAAGAGGGCTAGCCCCTTTGAGCTTCCCTCATAGTACCATTCTTGCTGTTCTTTTATCTAAGTGATCTATTAAATAAACTAATAAGCAATCAATGCTCCACTATAGTGTGAGATCTACTTGGATTTTTATCATCTCTAGACTCCATTTGGATATAAAATGTTTTCATCTCATTCAATCATAACTTTTCAAAATTCCCATATAAAATATAAAAAATATTTAATTTTTTCAAATCTTAAAATAATAATATGAAAAAATATATTATCGTAATATTTTATTTAACTTTTAACTTTCATCTAAAATCATCTTATCTTATCTCACTATCCAAACATCGCCTTAAGTTATTGAGTTTTCCCTCTCTAGACCCTGGTTTAAGGATCGTAGTCTTGACAAACTCAATACTCTCGACAAGTTTGGTTTATTTTGCAAGGTCACACTAAGATGAAAGGTAATAATGAATTTGGTATTGGAAAATAATCAATAGATTAGGGCTGCCTATGAATCTAAGACTAAGGCCTAGTTCATTTTCACATATGAGATGAGATAAAATAAAATAAGTTGAGATAAAAAGTTAAAAAAAAAAATTGAATCAAATATTGTTAGAATTATATTTTTTAATATTATTTTTGTTTTGAGATTTGAAAAAGTTGAATTATTTATTTTATTTTTTTATGTAAATTTAGTAAAGTTATAATGATTAGATCAGATGAGATGAGATAAAAAAGTTTTGTGAAAGTGAACAAGACTTAAGATTTTTACTCTCTCTCCAACAGTAAAACCCTATCTCTGCTACTCAGGTATTCCTCTTCGTTCACTGGGCAGAGGGGGGTTGGAGCTTCGTTGTTGCCTTTTTATTTTCTTCTTTTTTAGCTTTCCATCTGTAGGACCAAAATATGTCGATCTACTGTCATCTGGCGTCCTCAGAACAACATGCGCCCCACCATCAGACTCTCCAGGCACCAATCTACCAGAAGGTAGAAGAAAAAAGTTGAAAAGTGCGACGCATATATCTCATGAGCAACTTATGTTGCTGCTACCCACTACAATTTTTGGGCCTCCTATAGAATCAATAATCATAGATCTTTAAGCAAAAAAATCTGAATGCCAATGAACATAATGAACGCTATATATGAGAATCAACATGCATTCCGATCTGATCAACATCGTAGAAAATAGAAGAACATCAAATTACAGACATGGAGCAATGGTTCATGCAAATGACCCATCTATGGAGACCTTTCAACAATAGAAGAAGCATTTGAGAGGGGACATGGAGAACTGAAAAGTAAGAGAGGGGATTCACCTCCACATGCCTACTAATGAGGAAGTCTTTGGTAATAAGGGAACTTAAGCGAGCAATTGCAAGCCCAGATGACCAAGTTTGTTGAGGCTAGTGCGTGAAAACCTTATATGCTTAGAAATAAAGTATGAAGTATGGCAAGGAAAATTTGGATGACTGCTTTAATGGACCAATTATTCCACATCATCAATCCTCCATTTACATTAGAGGTAATGGTTGTACAACTCCCTAACAAATACCTAGACAAGATTGTTGTCATGCCCTACCTATCATACTAAAGGTGTTAGGGAGGAATTGATTCAAAAATTTGTGACTAGGAATCATTATATCCTTTAAATAACTTTGTAAATAGTACCTCACACAATTCGTATTGAATTGGCAAAAGAGAAGACAAACTCTTATTTATAGATCCTTAAATAGCAGGAAGACAAGCTACTCAAGGAATATATTACAAGATTCAATAATGAGTGACTAACCACTAATAACTAAGATGAAAGGCTCACCATGGAAACACTGTTAGGATGCTTCGGTTGTAGACAAACTCATTAAATTGAGTATGATTTCCCCACCTTTAAATCCTAAAGTACAAGCCTTCAACATATCCTCTAGTGTTTGGGTGGTTGGCTCTGACTAACTAGTCATCTGTGGGTGATATGTGTTCATGAACCTTAACTTCGTACCTATAGCCACTTGCAAGCTTTTCTAGAAATGGAAAGTAAATCTTGCCAGGGACTAGGTATGTCGTCCAGTCTGAATATTTCATTAGCTACAATCGAGTTAGCTTGCCAGGGAAATTCATGTTAGTAACTGGGCAGAAATGAGCACTTTTGGTCAATCTATCCACGATCACCCACATGCTTTCTACTTGGGGTTCTAGGCAACCTGACTATAAAGTCCATGGAGATATTATTCCATTTCCACTATGAAATGAGTAAGGATTGTAAATCTCAGCAGCTCTTTGATGTTTTGCCTTCTCCTACCAGCATGTGGAACATTTTTCGGTGAAGGGGGAATGTCCCACTTCATTCCTTTTAATCAGAACTAATTTTCAAGTCTTTGGTACATCTTTGCACTACCTAAGTGTGACACCCCCAACTCACGTTTGGGATTTAACGTAAGTCAAGGGGTCAGGATAAGTAACACTAGGCTACTCACCCTTATACGTATCTAGAACATAAAGTGCACATATTGACTTACTAGTATGTGCCATATAATTCGAACGGATTAGGTCTTAAATATAAAAATTTCTAAGATCACATATGGCAAATTTTATCATTCAACTTCCACATTTTCCATTGATTCACATAAAATTGTAGTGTTATATATACATGCCCAAAGGAGTTATCAAAGTTAACAAAATACTATTACATATTAAAAGACCATCCTTATAGTCACTTGGGTTCCTTTCTAATTTCAGGAAATTCCCTCCCATAATGGAACATATCCAAGCTAATACAACGGTTTTACTGAAGATATTGCCCTTGCGGTATCGAATAGACCCCACATATGGACAGGGAACCATCCAATCCCAAAGTCAGGCAACATCCTGTACGCTGCTCCTCTTTAGCAAAAGCGGGTGCACTGTAGTGCCAAAATTCTACTGGTTTATCATATATATAAGTCCCAAAAATACAAAAATGAAATCTACATAGGGACTATAACTAGAGAGTCCCTTAGAACTCTCCTGAGTCTCCTACAGCGTTAGGGCTTTCCCCTTGTAGGCCATTACATCCTGTGTATAATTTATATATACAAAAAAGAAACATAAAACCACAAAAGAATGAAATTTCCTTAGAAATTTCAGTAAGTACATAATTAGTTTAATAAATCATAGACAAGGCCATCATTAATCATTTTAGAAAAAGATACTAAACATGATCAAAAACATGTTTCATGTGACTTATCATTAACCGACACATGTATGCACTCTTATGATAACTTATACTCTTTCTTTTAACAAATCTGCACCTTTCAATACTTATTTATTTCTTATTCCCGATGGGCGTTATGTATCATCGTTCCTATCACATATAGCTCTTTTAAAGTTTATTTATTTCTTATCCTTGATGGACGTTATGTATCGTCGTCCTCATCACATATAACTCATCAATCACCCAGGCGTTATGTATCGTCGTCCCTATTATGATGAGTCTCGTGTCAATCTTTTGGGGGTTACATGTTGCCGTCCCCGTCTTGACACAGAACATATGTAGCATCACGGGCATTACGTATTGCCGTCCCCGCTAATCATATTACTTCCATGGGCGTTACATATAGTCGTCCCTATGATAACACATAACACTATTATGATACCACATGCGTTATGTGACGCCGTATGCGGGCATTATGTTTCGTCGGCCCCATCACTACGTGACTAACTTATTCATATATATTATTCTTAGTTGTTCCTTTCTTATTCTTAGGAAAGTTTCTCAAGTACATGCCATGTCACTTTCTCTTAAAATTCATCACATACTAGAAAATGCATGTACCTTTAAACTTACCACATAATCATATATAATTCTCCCATATTGCAACTTCAACTTTTATTCCAATCAGAACCCTGGATTTTAGCAAAACAGGGCATCTCGCTCGAGCGAAAATCGAGCGAAGTCTCAGGTTGGAACTCGATCGAGCAGGGTATCGAGCGAAATTTAAACGAACTGAGTATCTCGCTCGAGCAAGGTATCGAGCGAGATTCAAGCAAGATCTCAAGTTAGAACTCACTCGAGCATGACATCAAACGAGTATCGAGTGAAGTATTGGGTTGCACTTTGCTCGAGCCAACACCTAGCGAGAGTCAAGCGAAGGATGTATATAGAGGTTAAGCGAAAATCAAACCAAATTTTTGCAAGTTTTCTCCTCAAAAACACTTACTAAGCTCACTTAGGATGTATATAGAGGTTAAGGAACTTGAGGAGAGTTTTCTTTGGTTTCCTTCAAAGGGATTGTGTGCTATGATTTCAAAGAGTGTTAGAATACTCTCAAATATCTATTTATAGAAGTGGTGGTCGACCCATATGAAGAAAAGAAGAGGGGCAACTTGGTAATGACCATAGGCTTCTGATTTGCATGGGACGAGGTGTCCCTCCTAAATCTTTTTCGTGATTAAACTAAATTCCCAAAAAATATTAGGCTTTGCAGCTAAAATGATCATCCAATCGTCAGCATTTGAGATAATTTTTGCAGTCCATTTGATCAAGGGTTGAGATGGAAGCTTATGGGATAAGGGATGGGTGACATCTCACCTAACCATGCATGCATCACCCTTTCCAGCCTTCATCTGGTTAGCCACGCCCCTTAGCCCTCCTCTAATCCATTTAGTTACTTACTAACCCCCTTAAGACTCTACTTAACAAGTTCTAGAAGGTCTCTTCTTGGTTTAGTTTCTTGGTTTAGTTATGATAGAATCCAACTTGGATCAATATTCTCTAACTCGAATTCTGTTTAAGCTCAGTTTAGAGTTGTCCACTTCCTTCCAACATAAGTTATTTATACAGCCTAAATATTCAAAAATTAATAACATGAAAGTTTTAGATCTATCTCTTATGATACTATATGAGTTAGAATCACCTCATTTGGATCTCATATGAGTAACGTAGGCTCATTACACTAAAACTTGACAGTTTAATCCGAGAATGAGCACCAAGTGTTTGATCTTTGGTTCAATCACTTCCTCTTGCATTTACACCCTAATTTTTAATAATTCAACTCCTTCTAAGATTAAAATGAATTTATTTAGTTGATATCTTGTTCCAAATCTCAAAGATTCCTTCACAATATTTTTTTTTTCTGTAATACATGATTTCACTTATTCTAAACTTAATATTCTCATTCAAGTCTTCATCTCTATTTTCCTCGAAAATATACCCAATATATATAATCCTTCTAAAAATAATTTCAAATAAAACTTCAACTTAAAAATTTCGAGATATTACATCTTCTCACCCTTAAAAAGAAGTATTTCGTCCCCGAAATCGCTAAAACATGAATTAAGGGTTCAATGAATTAATACCTCGGTTGTTTGCAGCATTAGACTCTTCTGAAGAGGTAGGGATCTTTTTTCATCATTTGACAGTGAATCTTGAGATAGTAAAAGATCATATCGACATCTTGATCATAATATATATTCACGCTAATCTCCTACAATTTACGCAGTATTTCCGATTCTATTTCTTCTATGACTGGTCCCTCCTCACATCAATGTTTTCGATCTTCAGACCTATCAGATGTGATGACCCGAGATTTTAATTTCCTATTATTTTAATTAAGTAATTGATTTGATTAATAATAATATTGAGAGGAGCCACAAGGCCACAAACCCATGAGATTGGCCCATGATCCATCAAGCCCACACAAGAGACACATGTCACCTCTAGAGAAACCCTAGTGAGTCATCCAAGACTGGTAGATAAAAGTGAAAAATTGCTAGTAGTTGGGAGTTGACTAGTGGGTTGCCTTGTCGGATAGATTGTGAAATCTCATGATAAGATTTTCCCGTCATTGGGATATCTTGGGAAGAACAAAGATATTTTCTATTTTAGTCTTTCTAGGATACACCATATCTAGATAGGTGACACTTGTAGTTGAAATAGGAAGTGGAAGAGAAGAGAAGAAGGGATTCGGTGGAGGCTTGTAGTCAAAACCCTTTGGGGCATTTTCTATGTAATCTTTTATTATCCAATCCAATGATCAAAAGTAGATCATATAAACTAGTTAAGAGTATTGTAAGTATATTCTTATCTTACCCTTAACAATTTTAGTATACTTTTGAATGAATTTGGTTGTATTGTTTGAATTCTTGCTTGTGTATGCTGAAATGAAACTCCTTAGTAAAAAAATGCCATGCTTAGTTAGGTATAAACCCATGTTTAAGTTTATGATTTCTTTAAGTTTGAAAATATAAAATGATGTGTGGATTTAGTTAATTTATTCAACATGAGGTAGAATGGATAAAATGCATGCATAACCTTAGGTTAACTAGTAGGATATTGGATGATGTTATTGATGTTAGTTATTTGGTGGCAAAATCCATGTTTAAGTCTAAGTATCGTGCTAGATTAAAAATTATATCATGTTGAGGATTTAAATATTTGATGCAAAGGAAAAATGTGGTATGATCAACATGATGGGTGATGATGTAATATATGCGTGTTAAAATTTGACTTGGAGGTGAAGGTTGGGTTTGTTCATATATGTATTTCGGATTTAAGGATTTTCAGTTGAGCTATATTTTCAACTATTGTTTTATGTTTTAATTAAATTTTGAATATTTGAAGAAATTAGAGGTATAAGAACTAAAGGAATATACTAGTATGATATGTGGTTTTCACCTAAATAATTAAGTGAGCTATCTTGATGAAAAGAGAAGTGATTCAAATAATCTATAGGTTCTAGAGTTTCAGCCAAAACATGTTTTTTGGGTTAGAAATATATAATTATTTTATTAAAACTAAATTAGAGTATTTGGAGAAGAATAAGAGAAGAAAATACTAGGAAATACTAAGGGAGGGTCTCGGCCCAACCCTAGAGGGAAAGGGCCGAGCACTCTTAGATGTGGGTAAGGCCCAATAAGTGTTCTTATGTAGAAAAGAAGTAAAATTATATGGTGCTTAAATTGTGAAAGAGATTGACGTAGAATACACGTGTGTTCGTTTCAAGTTCCACATGTGCAGTGATATAAGTCTCATGTCTCATGCATGTAGCATGAAAACCATGTTTTATGTCAAATATGTTTTTGAAAAGAAAAGAAAAGGGTTAAAGTTTTATTAGAACCCCAAAGGTTGGGACGGGATAGTGCCCTAGTGGAACGCCATGTTCACTCAGGAATGTCTAAAGTCGAGTGAAGGCCCCTGGGTCGACAAAAAATCGTCGGCAGACCACGTATGGCTCCAAAAAGTGTCTGGAGAGTGCTCGCACCTAAAGCTAGTGGGTGTATATAGAACGTTGTTAGATTTTGTCTTACTGATATAGAAAAGTTTGTAGTTAATCAATCACCAAGTGATGAAGAGCATGAAAGGGAGCGAAACGTAGCTACTTAGGTTTGATACGGTCGTCGGGTGCTATAGTAACTAGCAAAAACACACGGTGTGTGGGGGAACCATGAGGTGTCCAATAAGAGGTCATGATGAAAAGATAGGCTTTTGAGCCATATGATATGACATGATAAGTGGCGGCTAAAATAAGAGAAAATGAAAAGCATTTGTGAAAAGATGAATGTTGAAAAGAAGTTCAAACGTTTTGTTTATGAGGTTACAAGCAAACACATGAAAGAAATAAAGATAACAAATTGAAAAAAAGAAATAGCATGAGCATGAGTATGTGCATAAGTATAGTCATGAGTCCCATAATGCATAATGTATAGATAATTGTTTGTTATTCATTTAATTGTATGCTTGAAATACTTTTGTTGAGATATAAATATACTTACTGAGATTTCTCCTGAAATCTTAACCCCTATTTATCTCCCCACTATCGCCCCTCTTTCGGGACGATAGAAGTAGTTGCAGGTGATGAGGACCCAGTCGAGTATGATTCTAGGGACGACGTCTCAGACCCCCAAGGGTCCAACTGAGTCCATTACTTCCAAGCCAGTGACTCTCAGCTTACTAGGCCAATGGGCGGCGGAGTCATTACCCTTAGCTACTTATATTTTGGCAGACCTATGCCCTACAGGGTGTTGTTTGGTCCTTGGTGTATATGATTCCCTCTAGTTGGGATGCCTGTATGAGTCATCTTTCGTGATGAGTTGTGAGGTAGGACCGACTTTGGATCTGGACCATCTTCGTTATGGTTCTGATTTCAAGGAGGTAAAGAAAGAGCACTTGGATTAGAAAGGGAGGGCAGTGGGAGTCGTCTACTCAACTTTTGTATTTACCATTTATATTTTGAGCTTCCGTTGTTTTGGAAGAATGAACAATTATGAATGATCGTTATGTTTATGTTAATAATAATGAAGTATTTTGGAATATTAATTTTGTTGAGCTATGTGATGTACGCTTAGAAAGGATTGACCTTTTCCGCTGCGAAAACCTTAATTCACTGCTTTTTTTTAAAAAAATATATATACACGATAAGTCGAGGGGTGAACTTCCCTGACGTCTCGGTTTTCATACGATCCCAAGCGCAAAAGGGGGCACCGACATCATATGACTCCAATATGATGGATTTCCTTTATCTTCTCTTTTCAAAAATTCCCTTTCTTCTTTTAGCCATTTTTGAGTGGTTGCCTCTCCTCACCTAGCAAAGCTCGTCTACATACTGGGTTACCTTTTTCATCTATGTCCATGATATGTATTCTATGTTTCTCACACTTATTTAACCAACTCAATCTATCTGCTTTTCATTATTTCAGTTTTTTCCTACGAAATCTTTCTCTAATCTTTTCAGATCTTTTCTTTAATTGATCTACAAGAGTGACTGACATTCGAGCATTTCTTTTGGGAGCCATAATCCTTAGTAAGGCCAAACATTAATGACTATATACATAAAGAGAACACAAGTATCATACAAATAACATTATGCACATACATCTGAGTTCAAATGTAAAACACTTATTAATTCAACTAAGTTTCAAACAAATGAGGATAATTAGATCACATCACATCCTCACGTTTCCAGGTAGCTTCTTGAAAAATAGGATTGTTTCAAAGCATTTGAGATATTTTTTCAGCCTATTTGATCAAGGGATGAGGTGGAAGCTTATGGGATAAGGGATGAGGTAGCATCTCACCTAACTATGCATGAATCACACATTCCAGCCTTCATCTGGTTAGCCACGTCCCTTAGCCTTCCTCTAATCTATTTAGTTACTTACTAGCCCCCTTAAGACTCTACTTAACAAGTTCTAGAAGATCCCTTCTTGGTTTAGTTATGACAGAATCCAATTTGGATCCAAATTCTCTAACTCGAATTCTCTTTAAGCTCAGTCCAGAGTTGTCCACTTGCTTCCAAAATAAGTCATTGATACAGTCCAAATATTCAAAAACTTATAACATGAAAGTTTTATATCTATCTCTTATGTTTCTATATGAATTAAAATCACCTCATTTGGACCTCATATGAGTAACTTAGGCTCATTACACTAAAACTCGACAGTTTAATTCGAGAATGAGCACCAAGTATTTGATCTTTGGTTCAATCACTTCCTCTTGCATTTACATCATAATTTTTGAGAATTCAACTCCTTCTAAGCTTAAAATAAATTTATCTAGTTGATACCTTGTTCCAAATCTAAAGATTCCTCCACAATATATATATTTTTTTTTTATAATACATGATTTCACTTATTCTAAACTCAATATTGTCATTTAAGTCTTCATCTCTATTTTCCTAGAAAATATACCCAATATATATAATCCTTCTAAAAAGAATTTCAAATAAAACTCCAACTTAGAAATTTCGGGATATTACACTAAGTGTATCAAATAACGCTTTTAATAAGCCTTACTAAGTAATCTTCCTTAATCTCTGAATACTTCGAGACCACCCTTCAATCCTTATACTGTAGGGTACCGTACCTACTAAACTAAAATGCATGGCTTCCATTGCCTTTCTGACTCTTCAGTAAATGTTCACTAACTTTGGATCTTCTCGTTGCTACTCTTTAGTTCATCATAGTCTATCACCCTAAACTCTTGTACTTAGGTGAGACAAGAAGCTCAATCGAACTATCACTATAACACCCAGCCCAGGCCCAGGCCTAGGCCTAGACAGTGGAAGAAAGCACAATTGTTGAAAACAACATCATTTTGTCATCAGTATCCTCTTCTTCTTTTCCTTGCTCTTTTTCCCCATATCTCCAACAATTTATCCTTCACTTCAATGTTATTCTCTTCCTTGCCACCTTATTCCCCATTCACATTCCCTTTCATGCTACTCTACAACTTCTCTCTTAGTCACTTGCATGGAAATAAAACTGTTTATCCGTGGCGCCAGCTATTCTCTATCAAAAAAACTATTCTCTACCAAAATGAGTAATTTTTTGTAGTAAATAGTCATCTTCATTATAAATAATCCATCATAAATATTGATTTTTCTTATAGTGTTCGTACCCTCACAACGGACTGAGATTGATTTTATGTAGAATTTTGCATACTTTTGTTATGAAACCTTGAAAACAACCTCGGTCATTTTGTTCAACATTACTCATTGTATCAGATTAAGAAAAGAAAATTATTTTTATCATGATTGGGTAGACATGACATTTTTTGGCACTATGCTTCTCAGTTGTATAAAAGAAAGAATATGAAATTTGAAAATATATATGATAATATGAATATGATTTATATTTGTTTAGTACTCACTTATGATATGAATTGTTGCATCTAAAAACTTCTAGCATAATATTTTGTTTATGCTTCCATCTCGACTTTATCATGGGTGTAAAACTGTGGCCTCTATTTGTATTGGTACCAACAACTCGATTTTTGGTACCACATTGTTGCGTGGTATTTTCTATATGCACATCTGGGACTCTGAGAATAATAAATGAAATATTTCACATTTATATATTTACTTAGTTGGCTGCCAGGATTTGCATAAACTTACTACAATGGTTAAACATAGAAAATGTGTTGTTATGATGTTTTACAATTATGTTTTTGCCAAAAGGTTTAATATATTTTATTGTTGTAAATAATTATTTCTAAAGTCCAATTTGATAGATTGATGAGCCATTTCGTTCTACATCCTACATTGGCTGATATTTAATACTAGTTTCAATGCTTACGGAGTTATGGATAAATCACCCAATTGCCTTTAATATTTTAGATGATTTGGATGGTTTGGATGGGGATCAAGGAAATGAAGCGTTGGCGGGATTAATTGAGCTTAGTGGAATAAGTACCATAGGTACTATGTTTATTGCAGAAGAGTCTTGAGCAGTAGATTTGCCTTATATATTTTGAAAGTGTGACGACCCGAGACTTTATTTTCGTATTATTTAATTTAATATTTATTTTGATTAAGTGGTTAATTGAGTAATTAGATTAATTATATTGAAAGGTGAGAAAAACCTGGGCTTAGGATTAGGACTTCGAAACTTAGGATGAGCTATTGGACCTAGGAAGGAATGGCAAGCCCACAAATCCATGAGGATGACCCACGACCCACTAAACCCTACCCGTGGGACACTTGTCACCCATAAGAAAACCTTAGTAAGTCAACTACAACTAGTAGGTGGAAATGAGAAATTACTATTAGGTGAGAGTTGACTAGTGGGTGAATGGTGAGGTTGAGTGAAGAATCTTGTGAAAGGATTTTTTCTATCACTGGAATATTTTTGGAAAGTACTAAGGTATGGCCTATTTTACCTTGACTAGTGCATGACATGCTTAGTGGAGTGACACTTGTGCAATAGAGTGGAAAGTGGAGGAGAAGGAATGGGGAGGGCATTTGGACTAGGTAGTTGCCGAAACCCTTAGGGATTTTTCTCATGCTATTCTCTCCAATCTAGGCAAATGATCATCATGGGATCATGTAAGAGGGAAGTGACAAGGTGATGGACAAGTGAGGAGAGGTGTCATGAGGAAAAAGGAAAAGAAAAAGAAAGAAGAAAGGCAAGAAGGATCTGGGTAGGTTGCCGTGTGCACCACTTGGGAGTTTCCTAGGATTGCTTGTAAATTTAGTGAAAAGAGTACCTTAGACTTGTGTAAAGAATAAAGTACATGAGGTAAGGTGTGTAAGAGGTATGGTAGTGTAAGAGGAATGAGTAGAGATTACTTGAAATAGAGACAAACTAGGAATGGAGGGAGGGAGCATTTCAGATGCCATGTGAAACCAAGGCATGGCCGGTTCATGCAAGCTCTTGTTCCAAGAGGTAAGGCCATGGAATCTTATGGATTTACTTGAGAGTGGATGGTTGAGTATGTCATAGGGTTGAGATGACAAAAGAATAAGGTATGAGAGGGGAGGAGGTTTCGGTGGGAGCTTTGGAAGGCAAAGGGGATCCGGTTGATCATTTTTCCCCATTTCCCATCATTGTTTTCTTTTCCCATGCAACCCCCCATGCCTAGTCTTGTGTCTTTCAAATCAAGGTATGGTGAGATGTCTTTGACCCTTAGAAAGAAGTATATGGCCGAAACTCTTGAGGAGACCACCCCTCACTTAGCCAACTCACAAACACACACACACAAGTTCTTTCTCTCTACCTCTCAGCCAAACACCACCTCTCCCTCAACTTTCATTTGTTCTACTTTCTTCTAACTTCTAAACCTTACTATATCCTTAGAAGAAAAAAGTTAGAACAATTATTTTGAGAAGGAATTGCTTTTGAAGAGGTAAGTGCATTATTATCCTACCTTTAGCAATCTTAGTATACCTTTGAGTGGATTTGGTTGCTTTGTTTGTTTCTTTTGTATGTATGCTGAAAAAGAAACCTTTGTGAGGAAAAACTAGCCATGTTTAGTTTAGTAAGAATCCATGTTTAAGTTGTGTTAATTTCCTAAGTTGAGAAGTTAAATTGATATGTGGTTTAGTTAGTTATTTGACATGAAGTGGACTGAAGGAAATGCATGCATGATTGAAGGTTTATTAGCATAAAGTTGGATGATGTCTTAGTGATATTTATTTAGTAGTAAAAATCCATGTCTAAGTTTGAATACCTTGTTAAGATTAAAGATTATTTTATATGGAGAATTTGAATATTTGATATGAAATGAGAATACAGTATGATCAACAAGTTGAGTAAAGGTGAAAATATATGTTTAAAAGTTTGGAGATGAAAATGTGGAGTTATGCATGTATATATTTTGGATTTAAGGACTTCTTTGCTGAAAATCATTGATTTAATTATTATACTATGTTGTGGTGATATGTTTAAAATTTTGGAGATATTAGATGCATATGAATGAAATGGTTACATCATCATGATTGAAGGTTTTCACTAAAATTATTGAGTGAATTATCTTTGAAGAAAAAGTGAATAAAATAACACATTAAGAGATCTAGAACTTTCGGCCAAGCCTTGTTTTAGGGTTCGAATAATACATTTAAAAGATTGTAGTTGAACTAGAGTATTTGGAGGAAATTAGAAGACAAAAAGTTAGGAGAGTATAAAGGGAGGATCTCGGCCCAACCCTAGTGGGAAGGGGCCGAGTACCCCTAAGTGTATTGGCAGCCCATTATAGCATTTTGGGAATAAAAGGAATAGGATTATGAGGTGCAAAAAGTTTAAAAGAGCTTAATGTAGGGTAAGCGTCATGTTTGTCACCTATTGCATATGTTTCGGGACATGAGTCTCACGTCTCATGCATATAGTACGAAAATCATATTTTCAACATGTTTTTAAAAGAAGAGAAACTAATTAAAATTTTATAAGAACCCCAAAGATTGGGACGGGGTAGTGTTCCAGTGGAACTCCCTATTCACTCAAGAGTGACTAAAGTTGAGTGAAAGCCCCTGGGTCGACAAAGAACCATCTATAGACCATGTATGGCTCCAAAAGGATGTCTGAAACGTGGTTGCACCTAAAGCTAGTGGGTGCCTACAGAACGGTGTGGGCCTGGGCCTCACCGATATAGAAAAGTTTGTAGTCGCTTAGTGAGTGATCAATCGCCGAGTGATAAAGAACGCGAAAGGGCGCGAAACGTAGCTACTTAGGTTTGATATGGTCGCTAGGTGCTACGGTAACTAGTAGGAACACACGGTGCGTAGGGGAACCGTGAGGTGTCCAACAGAGGTCATGACAAAAGATGGGCTTTCGGACCATATATGATATGATAAGTAGCGCCTAAGATAAGAAAAAAAAATATAAAAAGTATTTATGGAAAGAAGAATTTTGAAAGAAAACTTCATTGTTTTGTTTTCTGAGAGTATGAACAAGTATATGAAAAGAATACAAATGGGAAAAATAATAATTTAAGACATGAGCATGAGCATGTGCATATCGTGAAGTCATGAGTCTCATATTGTATTAAGTATGATTGACTGTCTGTTATTCATTTAACTGTATGCTTAAATTGCTTTTGTTATGAAATAAATGTACTTATTGAGATTTCTCCCGAAATCCCATCCCTGTTTATTTCTCCACTATCACCCTTTTGGGATGATAGATGTAGTCGCAGGTGATGAAAACCATGACGAGTACGACCCCACAGACGATGCCTCGGACCCCCACGGGCCCAACTGAGCCTATTACTTCCGAGCTAGTGACTCTAGACTCACTGAGCCGCTGAGCGGCGGAGTCACTATCTCTGGCTACGTATATATATGGCGTACGCCCTAACGGGTGTTGTATAGTTTTGGGCGTGGACGATTCTCTACACATGGGTCGCCTTTACGAGTCATCGTCCGGGATAAGTTGTGAGGTGGGATCGGCCTTGGAGTTGGATCGTTTCTGTTATGGCCCAAACTTCAAGAAGATAAAGAAGGAACCGTTGTACTAGGAAGTGACAGCTGGGGATTTTCCATGCAGCTTTTGTATTTAATTGCATGTATTTTGGTCTTCTGTTATTTGGAAGAATGAACACTTGTAAAGGATCCTCATGTTTATATTAATAGTAATGTAATATTTTGGGATGTTATTGTATTAAGCCATGTGATACACGCTTAGAAAAGGTTTGACCTTTATCTGCTGCGAAATTAAAAAAAACAAAATCCAGATAAGACGAGGGATGAACTTCCTTGTGATACTCATCCCCGACGTCACAGTTTGCGTACGATCCCAAGCGTAAGCTGAGGCGCCGACAGAAAGGTTGACGTGTTCATTGTGGAATTGTTGATTTATTACATTGGAATCGTGCAAATATAGTTTTACCTTATGGAGTCTCTTGGTATTTTGGAACGTTGTTGTTTTTGTTAGACTTTGTGAAATTGTTTATAGTTTAGGATTTCGATCATGATATTAGTTTTGTAGAATGTATAATTTTATAAAAGAAGTTTTACGAGCTGTAGAGTTGTTTCCCTTGTGATATTTGGAGTCTATAGATGACCTAAAGTGATATTAGGTGACAGTGAGTAATGATATTTGGAGTCTATATATAGATGACCTAAAGTGATAGTAGGTGACAGTGAGTAACTCCCTAACCCTTAGAGCACAGGACATTTTAATCCCTAGCTCACTAAATATTTTTAGAAAAATTTAACAATAAAAAATTAATTTTTTGGGGAATGAGACTATAATTAGCAGCAAGCAGGATTGACTTTTCCATTAGATCCTTTAGGCAATTGCCTAATGCCTCTAGTAAAAGAAGACCCACCTCGAACAAGAAGTCTAAAGTAGAATTTTTTAAAAAGACAAAAAATTAAATTAACTTAAAAACAAAACATCAAAAGTATCAAACAAACATTATGTCATTATTAGATTTAAAAGTGTTTAACTTAATAATTACTTTAAGCACTCTCTCTATAAGAATACACTTATCTTTTACATTATTAGTTAATATATAATATGAAAATTATAAACATCAAAATCTAAATTTTCAATATTCATAAAATCATTTTGTCTGATCATTTGAAGAGGCAAGGGCCACTTTTCCCAAATGTAGAGGTTATTTATATAACTTTATTGATAGTACTGATTACAATTGCTTCTCGGGCTCGTTTAGATATTAAACATATCTGAGAATCTTTGTGAATAATAGTAAAATAGTATGAATTAAGATATTTTGTTGGATTTTGAGAAATGACAAAGAGAAAGTGGAATCTGAGAATATATAAGAATACCTAAAAACAATTATGTTTCCAAACGGCCCCTTATAAGAATCTAAACCACATCTTGTAAAACAAGATTTGATAAAATTCTCTTAATAAAAAGTTATCTAATAAAATTAAGTCGATTATTAGTAGAAAAGGTAGTATAAATTTTTAATCAATAATTTTATTTGGCAAACAATAGGAATATTTTTAAATAAAATCCAATGTAAAAGTTAAAATTAATATAATTTTATTTAATTTTACATTTTAAAATAATAATAAAAAATCTCAATCGGAATTTTAGCTTTAGGCCCATACTATTGAAGTACTTCAACACAAGCATGACGGGCATTTGTGCTCATTTGATGATTTTTACTAATTAACTCATTGTATATTCCAACATCCAAATGGATTCAAAATTTGTGGTCATGATCAAGGATTTCTAGGTAATATATAAGAGAGATTATAAATTAATTAATTAGTTAAGAGAAATGTTGTTTTTCATAATAAATCTCCATTTGCTTTACTGCAGTAATTCATATGACATATTTTAAATGATTTGACAAGTAAAAGACTTTACAATGGCATTCACTAAAAAGTGCACATTGCGAAATTGTTTCAAATCGATTGTAGAAGGATTTTGTGATCATTTTATAAATATGAGGAAAAACCTCACCGAATCTTGAGCTAGTTTTGAAGGTTGAAAGATGCTCAATATATAATACTCAACACTAGTATTAAAATTCAGATTTACCAATAGTTTTAGGCAAACAGTCTGTGGGAGAAATTGGTTAGCACTACTCCAACCCATGGTCTAATTTGTGAGGGAGAGATTATTTAAGTTGTCCCATATCGATTGTGGAAGAAATTGGCAGTCACTTTAGTCACCTCTCAAATTAGCTATGGAGGTTGAGGGAGATCCAAAATCACCCAACATATTACAAGAAAACTATTTATTTACAATCAATTATCTCTAATGAAATGACCATTTTCTGTTAAAATATGTCTATTTTTATTGCAAATAGTACTTTTTTTGTTGCAAGTAATTGATTATAAATCTCGGGTTTTCTTCTAATAATAGTGATATTAGAGCTTAAGTTTACCAAAGTCTCAAGTCCAATACTTTGTGGGAGAAATAGGTTGTCACTCTCCCGACCCTAGGCCAATTGCATGCGTTAGAGGGAGATTATTGGAGTGATCCCATTAGTTATGGAGAAGGTTAATTCTCAATTTATAAATGTGAGGAAAGACCAACCTCTTAAACTAATACCACTCAACACATATATAAATCAACTTGTATTACCGAAAGGATTTCCCCCAATCACTGTGCTTTTACTTTTCATTTCACTTTTTCATCCTAGTGAATCAGAATTGACATAAACTTTGGAAATTCAATCTTTTGCTTTTTATACTTTTTCTCGAAATTTACCAAGCCGTAGGCGGCGGCACTGGATGTGATTGGAGTTCCATCGATAAGTTACATGCTTTAGAATCAGCAAAACTGCATTTCGAGTAACCCTAGTTTCTAAACCCCAACACTAAAGACTTGTATTAGATATATATAATAATATCTAATAATATATTATTAGTTATATATAGGTCAGTAGTAGCCCATTCATGCAGCAACCAATAAAGCAGAGCGCATGGAGCCTCGCCCTCGCCCCGCATATTCGGCAACTGATTGTGCTTAGTGCTCCCCCACAGTTTGTCTTTCGCTTTCTTTTCATGTATATATGGTCCCACTAAAAGGGAAAGTTTTCTTGCTTGAAATCAGAAAACATGAAGAAAACAGTAAAAGATACACTAAGTACTGCCACTTTTTTCTTTTCGTCGCCCCCACCACCCTTGGATCCTTTAAGCATCTCAACCTTTATATATATATATAAGATGTTGGCCTGGAATATCCTTCAGTTAGCCAAGTTGGTTGGATATTTTACATATATTTGGAGCCCTTTCATAACATGAATTATTCCAGTTAATGTTGTCTTTTTGCTAATTGGTCTGTTAGTATTCAATGCTGCCTTCTGCGAAGATAAAGAAACCAATGCTTGAATCCATTCATATCTAAGATAAGATTGTCTCATGTTCAAGTGTCGTTTGAAAGTACATGCATTCGTATTCTTTCTACTAGTGTTCAACATGTAAAGTACGTCCCTAGATCTCTACCTCTTTAACTGGCTCCATTTGGTTAAAGGAATTTAAAATGCACTCATTACGAATATCCTTTAGCCAGGTTTCATTCATGGAGAAGAAGATAACTTCTTTTCAATATAATGTTGGTTGAGAATATACGATAGAGAATTAAAAAGATTGTAATCTTCTAAACATCATGATAATCGCCTACTTACGAAACGGATATCTGGTCATGATTGGCGCCTACCTAAATTAGAAGACAAGTATCAATAAATATATTTTAGGGTCAAAAGCTTGTTAATGACCCAAGAGTCGCACCCCCTTCACGATATTGCCCTTTTAAAGGCTTGAATAGAAACAATATTTCTCATTTAAAAAATAAAACTATTTGGAAATTTGTTTATTAACATACATATAATAAATATATCAACATCAACCAACATATGATTTTCTTTATACTAATAGGAAAAAAACTTTATATCTCCGGTATTTTAACCCCGCCGTGGCTTCATGGGAGTTTTTAAATAGAAAAAAAAATACATATATTTTATCTCTACACATTATTTTATTGTTTTTGTAAAAAAAAAAAACAAAATGAAAAAAAATATAAAAATAATTTATACTACGTGGCTGCGATGGGGATTCCTCCCGCCGATCTCTAGCACTACTCATATTAATATAATGACCTCATAATTTTTAGAGAAATATTTGGTTGACATTGTCTTGTATATAGCAAAATTATTTTTGTTTTTATTTCATATTTTACTTTGAAATTTTTTTTGTACACGTGCGGTTTCATACGGATGGAAAAAGGAGAGCAAATAGTAGTACTTACTGTATGGACTATCATAACAAATATCTTTCAAGAAAATAATAGACATATAACATTTTTTACAATTTTTTATATAATTATGTTTTAAATGAGGGTATTTTTGTTAAATAACTTATAAAAGTAATATCAATTTACATAAATATCCTTATTTTAACATATGATTATATAAAAGATTGTAAAAAAGGTTTTACATATATCATTACTCTTTTCTTTGTTGTGAAATGGCCCGTGTACATATAACAACCGTTCTTTCACCATTCCAGCTTACTTTCGAGAAGCATTTTGGCACCTTAAGTCAACGCGCTACGGCCACCACGCCTGAGACTTGGCCCTCTACACCACATGCATGTTGTGGCTCTTCCTCGCAGTCCCATCTAGACTAGGAGTCTCACCGGTCTCATTGGATTCAGTTTTTGACAAAATTTAAAATCGAACTAGTATCATTAGTACTTTTGTTTTATTTGTTTTTTTTTTAAATCGATTACCATCCCAATTACCTCCCAAAACTGATAGTATTGGTTTTAGACTAGTTTTTTAGTTTTAAATTAGTCTAGCTATATATTAATCTATTCGAGCATTAGTATATATATTAGTATTAGTTATAGTGATTGAAATATTTATATATTAGTAATATTTGTTATAGTAAGTTTCATATTTAATAATTTATCATTGATAGTAATAATATGAGTATTAGTATTCTAATACTAATAGTATTAGTATTACTATATTATTATTGCATATGTAATTATTTAGAATAATAATTTATATATATAAGATTAAAAATAGATTACTAATAGTAATATAGTATTAGACTATTATTATTATAGGCCATAAAAATATAAATTGTAATTAAATTAGATCATCTACTAATGTATAAAATATTGTATATAATATAAAAAAAGATTTGTTTATATATTATATTACATATAATTTTAAAAAAGTAATTTATAATAGATTTTATATTGAACCAGTCCAATCCGATCCGACCCAAAATTAGACTATTTTCACCGGTTTAAACCGATTTTCTAATTTTTTGATTTTTTCTTAAACCCTAATTTAAACCATTGGGGGTGGACGTTAACATTTATCTAATGAGGCTGCCTTGAAAATCGATAGCTAATAGAGCAAAAATGAAAAATAATTGGTATAAGTTTTTAAATAGACAAAATAAAATTCACTTTAAAAAAATATAAAAAAATTATAGATACCACTTTTTTATATAAAAAAAATTATATAAAATTTGTTAAACTTCAATCTAGCCTTATACCAAAAAAATATTTGAACTCCATTCTCTATTAAGTACAAAAGAAACAGTTTCCAAGAACAATGGGTTTGAGTGCTTAGGATGTTACTTTTGGGTTTCCAAATGTAGTTGTCGTGTGGTCATGGCTTGGTCATTGTATTATTGGGGGGAGGAGCCTGAGAGGCGCGCGTGCCTATAATTGTCTCCGTGGCCTGAGAACCAAATTGACAAGGGTTTGCAGAAGGCCGGAAGAGCGTGGGTGAAGGGAAAAATGATTTGTAAAATGGCACTCATGCAACAATCTGAAGTCTGAAATGATCAGTTTTACTTTTTTCAAGGATTTACTCGATTGTTTAAACGACATTAATTTCGGTTATGATGTTAGCGTGACAAGCAGGCAGAAAATCAATGTTTATAGTTAGGCCTAAGGCCCACTACTCTGATGGGTAGGTCCAACACAATTATCGACTCTTTTATCCAAGTGTAGGTCCAACCTATAAACCTTTTACTACACCAATATAGGTTTTTTTTTTCTTTTTTTTTTTAACCATACTACACCAATATAATTGGTCCCCAGGTTTGTGTGTGTCTTCATTAGCCCAAACACCAACCTTGACGCACCCTTTTCTTATTTCGTGTTTTCGATTTCAAAACTATAAGATCTTACCATATGATGTTGTTGAAATCACTCCAGTAATATTAAATACTTATTAAACATTGTAAAATCACAACTTTTCTGAAAAGTTTAAGCTGATCAAAATAGGTAAATTTCAATATTTATTTTTATAAATTAGCACTCTCTCTTAAATGTGGGTTAGACTCTCCCTTAAGAAGTAGTCTAACACACGAAACATTAATTAAATGAGATAGAATGGAGAGTCAGCATTCAAACTTAGAATATCTGCTCTAATACAATATAAACTCACCACTTATCTTAAAAATTTATATGACATTACAAAATTTTTTTAGGAACCTTATTTATGTTTGGAATGAATAATACTTTATTTGGAGATTTGGTTAAGTATAAGAGAGCCATTTTGTTGACGCCCCCAGCCTATGCTTAGGATCGAACGTAAACTGAAATGTCGGGAATATGTAAAACAAGGCTACCTACTACTCGTTCATGTCATAAGTAATAACATGCACTTAACTTATTAGTAATATGCAATAATTATCGCAGCGGAATACGGTCAAGCCGAAATAAAATAGGCAAGAAATATAAAATTTGTCAATCATCACATGGTAGAACTAAAAATACTCCAAATAAACCTTCATAATCATATGTCATATTGTATTAAATCCAGCAAAAGATTAAACTCCCAACAAATGGGAAAATATACAAATTTCTCCAAGTTTTTAAAATATAACATAATCCAATACTAGCAAGAAAATGGCCCCGTTACCCCTCCCTAAATGAGAATTTTTTCTTGACCTCTTTATACCCAGATCCAAAATAGAAATGCCCTAAACTCAGATTGTGTCACTGCTGGACACTTAACCCTGATGGCGAGGCATAAATGCTGTTAAGGGACAAGGACCCGTCTATCCTCATAACTAGACGGCACCCTATGGGTCGCCGATATTCTGGCATCCTAAGTGCACTCTTCTACATTTCAGGTATAGATAGATCATAAAGAAATGAGGCCACTTTGTCAAAAAGAGAATACTCCGTCAGGCTCCCAAGGGTCTAAGGAATCTCTTGGGGAAACTGAATCCTGCAGTCCATATACGCTTGCAATTACTTCTATTATCTCAGAAAGGAATAATAATTGAAAATTAAAAGAGAGATTTCGGAAGGAATGATAGTACCATGGCCGGGTCTCCTTGGGCTCATCTTAGGCCTTTTGGGCCTTCTTCCATCTCTTCTCTTCTTTTACCAAAATTTGACAAGTGTCCAACTTGTTCTCTTTCCAAAATTACCTATTTTGCCCTTGTTTATTTGGGCTTTCAAGAAAGTAATTAAATCTCATGGGCTTGCTCTCCTCTTGGGCCTAATCTTCCTATGACTTAACAAAATAAAAAGGGTTAGCACTAAGAGGATTCAAATCAACCAACCTTGAGATTTTCTCCTAAAAAGGCTTTTCTTTAATACTCCAAACATCTTAATAAAATAAATAAATAATTATCCATTCCAAATATGGAGAAGGTTCCTCATAAAAATCTGGGATGTCACATGTGCTCTTAGAAATATGAGAAAATGGCAGTCTTTAGCTAATAAGAAAGTGAAGGAAAATTGTGACTTTGAGAGAAAACCCAAGTGGCCGAAACCCTACGCTTGGGGGAGACAAAAATAATTTCAAAAAGATCCCCTCATAATCGGCTACTACTATATATATGATCCCTACAAGCTTTTTTCCATCTAATGTATGTTTGCCATTTGTCGTTTTCTTCTACACTTTCCCTCATGATGGGATGTTGATCATGGAAAAGACAAAATGGATGGTGTGTTCGGCTACTCCCCTCTCCAAAAACTGAAGCTCGTTTCTTTCCCTCATTCTGATTTCACCATTCGTTTTATATATAGGTTTAATGCACCGAAAGGTCTCTAAATCTTTTCTTCTCAAACCCTAATCCTCTTTCTCTACATTGTTGACATGTGGCATGCATGGAGTGTGTGAGGATGCCAAAATTGACAAGTGAGATGACTCCTTGTCATTCCCAATGCCACTTTTCACCTACACACTCTTCCTCCTTTCCTCAATCCACTGGCCATGTCTCTCCCCTTCACAAAAATGTTCTAAAAATCACATTTTTATCTTCTCAAGTATGACACTCTTTAGAAAATCAAAAAGTAACTTGTGTCTTAGCTTGATACATGTCCAATTAGATTTCAAAACCACAAGTGGAGCCTAAACACCATGGCTGAATCCTCATGGGTCTTTTTTGGCATCATCCACTTTCCCTTATCTTTTCCATGAGATGTTGACAAATGCCTCTTACCCACTTTTCCAGAAATGTTCAACAAGTCCTTCCTCTATGCCAAATGGCACCTCCTTATTCCTCTAAGGCTTATCTTGGGCTTCTAAACTGAAAGTCCATATGAACTCACTTCCTTAGGTCTAGTTCTTTCTATGCCTTAACAGAAATAGAAAACCTTGAACAAACGGGTCCAAAACCAAATAAGGATAGAGAAATAACCAAAAGGTGTGACAATCCGGATTTTCTTACTCCTATTGGGATTCTTGTGTATACTTGGAGAGAATATTGTATTTCTTGGAGGAAAAATATTGGAGTAGGCCCAGTATGTTGGCTCAAGGCCTGAAGGCCCATTGAGAGGAAGTGGTGGCCAGCCATACCTTAGGTAATGAGTACCTAGGATTTTGTGAAGAACATGGGACACTTGTCATACTTAGATGACTACCTTTTTGGATTCTCAAGAAAGAAGGTTTTTGGGGAAGAGAGAAAGTATGGTGTGGGAATATTGAGTGTGGTATATTTCTTGGAAAATGTGTGACAAGTGACAAGTAAGATTTGTTGGGATTTGAGATAGAAGAGTTTCAGATGGAGAGGAAGAAATGAGGTAGCCAACTATGCCCTTTGAGTTTTCCAAGCAAGTTTCACATCTTGATGAATGACAAGTAAGATTGGTATAAGAAAATCCTTAGGAAAGTGATTGACTAGAGATAGGATGAGTAACTTGTAAGCAAGGTGAAGTGACTTTGATCCTTAGGAGTTTTCAGCTAGGCTTAAATTTGGAAGCAAGACCAAATCTTTTAGGTGTACTTTCTAGGCATCAATCCATCACTTGAGATAGGAGTCTATTAAGTGTCAATCATGCTCTTTCTTATGTCAATCAATCACTAGGTGAGATGAGTGCTCTAGGCTTTGAGACATTCCATGGCCGACTATGGCCTTTCCTTTTTCCCTACACCTTGTTTTTCCCCCATGACTTCCAAGAGTTTCGGCCATCTCACTCTCCCCACTCTCGCCACTTTTCTTTACATTTTCTCACCATCCAAACAATATTTTCTCTTGCAACCTAAGTTTTTTTCTTTAAGGAGTTTTGTGGAAGCACCTAGTTTGGAAGGTAATTAATCTTTTGAACCTTTTCTACCTTTCCATGCAAAGATTTAAGAAGCTTTTCTTTTTGAAATTTAGCCTCTATGTTTTCTAGATTTTCTTGAATTTACATGAAAAATCAAAACTTTTTAGTTCTTCATAAACAAAAATGAAAGTTAGAGTGATTTTGAGAAAAATGGGTTCCCTTGAAAACCAAACGATTCCCTTTTTAGCAAAACAAGCTTTCAGTTTTGAGCTAAGATTTCCTAGACGTAATATTGTTTTCTTTATATTTTCTTTTCAAATTTCATTTTCTTATTCTTGGAAGTGTTGTAAATACAATCTTAACTTAATCTTAGCATTATTCGTATATGTAGTGTGAACTTGTTGTTGTTATTGCTTTGCCTTATTGTTTGGCTTGTGTATTTGATGATCTTATCATACTTTCTCTATGCTTTGTTAATACGATATCTTGGAATTTTAATCTAAGAGATATTGATGGAATGTAGTGATTATTTGTTGAAAATAATGTAAAGAATATGCCTTGGTGATTCTCGACTAGTGCATGTGAAGTACGAGTATGACATATTGGGTGATGAAAATCGATATCCTTGAGTATATGGGTTTCGACTATGGTAAATTTTAAGGGAGGATTTTAGGCTTTTAACTCTTAGTTGATGCTTGATGATGAATTAAGACATTGGATGGTTTAAAAAAGTGTAAATCCTTGATTTCCTTGATGCATAGTTTTGGGTATATGCTTGGTGTAAAGTCAAGATCATATTATATCAAGATGTTGGAGTAAATAGAATAACTAAGTATTTTAGGGATTCGGCTATGCCAAGTTTAGACCATGTCTTTGAGTTTTTGGTTGTTCATTAAAGAATACATGAGTTGATGGAAGAAGAAGAATGAAAAACTAAGGTTTGGACCCCAAGTGTGATTTAGCCCTAACCCTTTTCTAAGGCTAGAGTTATTTGAATAACTCTCTTTTTGTTTGAATGTGTATTACGTGCTTGAAAAATAAATTATGTTTGCATGTTAGCATATACAAGTTATGATTTGGAAATGCATGCATCATATACCTTATGAGTTGCATAAGAAAGTCAAAGTCTTGCATGCACATCCATTCAAGTCATAAGTTTCATATCCTTTGGGTCATCATGTTTTTCAAAATGAAAATGAGTTAAATAATTTTTATAAGAACCCAAAGGCTAGGGTAGGTATTGGAGTATGGTCGTACCTAAAACTGGTGGGTGCCAAAGACGGTGAAGGCGTTACGATCTGTCATTAAGAATATGATCATGATAGTGAAAGTGATTCGATTTGCCGTCATGATTTTGATTATGATATAGTCACCTCGACTAAAGTAGTCGTAGTGTGATGCGGTAACTAGCGGATAACACAGAGTGCATAGGGGAGCCGTGAGACATTTTCATGTTGATTAATGTATTGTATGTTGATCTGAGGTGACGTGGAGATAGGGTATATGTGTATCTAGTGACACGTGTACCAGACTAAATTACCATATGTAATGGAAAATATGTCCTGAGCAAGGGTATGCGATATTAAGCCCCAAAGCTTGCTTAAAGCCGTGTGGTATGCATGAGTAAGGATGAGGATGATGTGGCGTGAGCCTGGATGCAGCAGTGTCGTATGTATAGTATCAGGATGCGTGACTTAGACAGCCTGAATCATGCTTCGAGACAAGGTTTATTAGAAGAGTAAGGTATAGATCCTACCATCTTGACCTTTAGGTAAATCATGGGATTCACTTTAGTGGGTAAGCACCCAAGGTTGAATGTTTAATTTGGAAGATGTATTGTTTGCAAGCTGATCCCCAAAGGTGAAGTATAGTAAGAGTCACGTGAGAGGCCAAGGATAGATGGGAAGTGTTGTAGTGTCCGTAAGTAGGTCCTCAATGGGTTTAGCACAGCAAGCAAGGACCCAGGACATAAGGATAGCAAAAGAGTGTCCTAAGTGAAGTGTAAATTCCTTCTAGTTTACTTGCTTGTGTTGTGATGACCTGATATTTTTTCCATCCGATTTATCATACTTGGGATAGTTATATTTACCTTAGAATTATTCTTGACTTTTTATTGAAACTTTTTGGAAATATAAGTTGCTAGTAACACTTTAAGCCCACATAGGAAGAAAAGATTTTATTCCTTTAAGGTAACACTTGGCAATTGGAAGAAGAGATAAAAACATCTATAATAGAATTTTGTTGGAGAGTTTCGGCTATGAGAAAAATATTAGAAATATCTATGTAGATAGATGGAGGTACATGGCACGAATTAAGTTATTGTTAGAAGTTTGAGAGTGAAGCAAAGGTAGTTATTTTTAGCCAAGGGAAGGCCACAGTTTGGACTTGGAAGACTTTCATCTAGATTCTTACCTTGCTTGGAGGACAAGGACTCATGTGTGGCAAGTAAAGATTGGATGAAATGGATGATTCACCAATTGGATTTTTCTTTTGCATGTTTTGACTATGATGAAAATCTGTGGAGTTTCCAATTGATTTAAGGTCAAATGAGGACACTTGGCATATGATGAACTAACCTAGAACTAAGCAAGTAGGAGGAGAAGAAGTTTTGTCATCTAGTTACAAGAGAGCACCGAAAATTGGAGGGGAATGAGTGAACACCGACTTAGGCATGCATGTGGTAACTGACTTTGTCATGTCTCATCTTGAAAAATCTATATGACCAACCTCTTAGCTTGACATGTGTATGGACACATGGAACTTTAAGGACTTAAGCTTGAGATGATTTTCGGATGGTATCAACTGGAATTGTAGATTGCCGAATACCATTTTTGTCTTACCTTAAGATTTGTTGCTCAATGGATGATGATATGTATAGTTAGTTTTTTGGCATTTTCTATTAGGTGTCACAAGATGAGTTCTTGCTCCTTTGCTTGCGAACCAAGCATAAACAAGGTAAAATGATTACCCTAAACCTAAGAAGGATAAGTGGCTCATGGCAAGAGGGACTTGTGTATGCGTTTCTAGATTTTTCACTCAATTTTATATAAGGTGGTTGACCAAACTTACAGGAAGTTTTTGCCCTTTTTCCTATCTCAAGCTCTTGGCCAAAGAAAGAATAAAACCCTCACCACTCTCTCATATGCTCACTTACCTTATCAATCCATCTTCAAGATTTTTAGGTGTGGTTTTAAAGGATTTTCAAAAGCAAAACTCTTTCACAAGTAGAATCTCTTGGAGAAATTTGTAAGTGTACTTATAACTCACTTTTTGACTTTACTTGTATAGGTATAGAGTTAATATATTCATAGGATATATTATGTTGTGCTAAGTGGATTTTAAAAGAATGGTGTGATAAATGGGTGAGTAAGGAAAATTTTAGGGTGTTATGATTTTATTTCTTTTTCGATGATGGATATGACGATCAAATTAAGTTAGTGGGTGATTGAGGAAAATTTTATAGATTAATTCTCTTGAAGAGTAGTGGAAGAATTAAGATTATTTGCTGATGGAATGATTATTTTGGAAAAGAGAGGAATTGAAGAAAAATAAGTTTACTATGTGAAGGGAGATTTCGACTAGGGTTATTTTAACCTAGTTTAGGAAATTTTCAAGGTCTAATAATGAGAGAGTAAATTGATTACAAGGAGAGGGAGAGAAATTTGGAGTTTATTATATAGTGATATTCGGCCCTACACCTATTAGGGTTAAGGTTAAATGATTTTCATCCAAATGAATTGTTTATATTTTAATTGATTAAGAATGTTTGCTATAAGATAATAAGTATATGTCATGTGTTGATAATACATGCTATATATGTTATATGACCCATCAAAACATGTAACATGCATGAATAAGTTTAGTGATACATGCATATATGATTTTGCCACAAGATTTCATGTTTTGGGTCATACCATTTTTCCAAGAAATAAGATCATGAAATTTTATAAGAATAAGAAAAGAATAAGATTGTAAAAAGTCGTGTCATGACGGTAAAAGCGATTCAATCTGTCGAATGACTAACGTGGTGATGGTAAAAGCGATTCGATCTTCTGCCATGATAAGAAAAATCACGTCATGATGGTGAAGGCAATTCGATCTGCCGGATGATTGACGTGAATATGAAAGCTAACAGTGAAGGCAATTCGATCTCCCATCATGCTAAAAAATCCGATGGTAAATGTGATTCGATTTGTCGTCGTGGTTAAGACTAGATTTATATGAACAAGAATGAAAACATGAAATTCAAAATTTCATGAAAAAAATACGTCACATCACGAAAAGTTGTGCACCTATGTCAACTAAGTCATTTTTCTAGAAAAATGCAAGTTTTTGTAAAGAGGTGCCAAGTCATGTTTAAGTAATGCATAAATCATGCATAAGTCATGATTAATAAGTTCCATGCACATATCATGTGCATTTACGTGTTATTTGCATATACTATTAATGCTTGTATTATTTTATTTGTGACGCTCCCAATCTACATCTGGGATTTAACGTAAACCAGAGTGTCAAGATAAGTAACACTTGGTGCTCACTCCCGTACTTATCGAAATTTAATGCAAATCACAGCAGAAAAGTTGTGACTAAATTATTTATTAATGATCACATGGTGAAATAAAACCACAATATTCACATCATCCGTTCTTAAAAATATCATTGTATCTTTACATGCATAACCCAGTTAGTTTTGTTTGTCATGTACATAATTTATTCTCAAATCCTAGACTAACTTCATGGCCATCCCTTTTCTCAATTATCAATCCTACAACATAATTTTATATTTCCAAAAATAGAAATATACAAGAGTGAAATTTATTTGGAAATGTAAGTACACACATAACTTAATAAAAGTATAGACATAGTGAAATAATCACATACAAGCTAGACAATCAGAGAATGCATTTATGACATGCTTCATGTGACTCATGCATAACTTAGACTTACGTTCTCCATGGACCCATTCTATGATACTTAAACTCTTAGTTTCTTTCATAACATTGTGAGTCTTTACTTATTTCGTATCATTGACAGGCTTAGGTCCCTGCCGGATCTCACTTATTTCATATCATCAGCAGGCTTAGGTCCCTGCTGGATTTCGTATCATCAACAGGCTTAGGTCTTTGCCGGCACGTCAGTTATACAGGCGTCATATTGCCGTCCCTGTCATGATGTGATTGACTTATTATTTTTTTCACTTGTAAAGTTTTCTTAACTTATTTTCTTAAAACAAACGTTATAACTTATGAAGATACATATATGTGACGTAATGCAACATACGCATATATTTAGACTTGTGACATGCATGATTCATGTTTTCGTAAATCATATGACATTGAAAAGCATATCACAAAAACTCACATGCAAATACGTCACCTAAATTCATAACGTCAAGCTTAACAAATAATACCTATGGAATTAAATAAAATATTAAATTTTTATTAAATCAATGGTTGGCCAAATTTTGATGAGAAATTTATTCTTAATTATTTATTCCTTTTAACTTATTCAACCCAAATTCAAAAGTTTGCATAATTTCATAGCTTAAATATTTTTAAGTATCTTGCACTTTTCTTATATATATATAAAATATTATTTTTTTATTTTATCTTTTTAACATAATAATTCTTAAAAATTCTCCTAATATATTAATATTTCTAAACTTATTATACTTGTTATAAATCCTATTCAAATAATTGATTAGAAGTTTTAAAATGAAGGGAAAACAACCATTTTTAAGAGTTTACCTACTCTGTTTTGTGCATTATTTCCAGTCTCGTCCTTCATAGAGTTCTTATCTTTTAAATCGTAAAACACAAAAGTTGTAGATCTATGTCTTATCTTTCTATAGGCTTTTGAGTCACTCAATTTCAACATCACACTAACAATTTATAACCATTTTACTATAGGATATTAAATCTTCCAACTTAACTCCCTTGAAGTCTGAAAGTTATTAGAGTTGTTTCTTCATTATTTTCCATAGAAAAATATCATATTTTCACATAATCCTCTTGATATAACATCATAGAATATATTTCTAAGGTCTCATAATTTTCCTAACATTTTTTCATAACAAAAACTATTCCAAACTTCAATATGTTTCAATTTGACCCATAAACAAAAACTATGTTTCAATAAATATCAAACATGATTCAATCACCAAACCACTTATTCTATGCCAAGACTAAGTTAATATATGCACTTACAAATTTCTCCTAAACTTGATGGAGTGTTTGGAGTAGGCTTTGTGAAAATCTCATTCAAAACTCTCAACCACACTCTTTTGGATTTAAGGTGAAACAAGTATGGTTTGGATGAGGTTTTTCTTGCTTCTTTCCCTTAAGTTGCCATGTATCTCCACTAAAAGGGACCTTGAAGTACTGCTTACACTTATATATGTGTGAAATGAGTGACATATGCAGATATTATGAGTAAGAGTGCATGAATCACTCGGGTGTTTGTCTTAGTTGAATAGGTGAGGTGTCTCTCCTCCCTTTAGGCATCATCATGACTTTAATCTAGGCTTAGTTGCTCTTAATCCCTCATCCAATGGTCATGTTTGTTCCCGCTGCCATCTTATCTTGATCAAGGATTCAAATGATTCTAGCACATGGGGTAGAAACAAAATATCATGATGGTATCTTCTAATGAATGTGTATCTGGCCACTTGGCCTCTCCTAGAGGTTAGCCATGTTCCATCCCAAATAAGTCCTTTATACAATTTGTTTCTTTGAAAACTCGAAACATAAAAGTTTTGTATAATTCTCTTATTAACCTATAGGATTTTGAATCACTGAAGAACATCCAATCCGAGTTCTCCATTTGTTTCCTTTATTTTCTTACCCACCAAGACTTCTAGATCAATTCTTATCAAGTTGCCACATATTTCTACACATGTCAACACCTAAGAAAAATTGATAGCCAATCACAATTTTCATCACATGGCCAAGATCAATGCACTTTGCTTAAGTCGGTTACCAGTTGACTGCTATTCCTGTCCATCCACTTCACATCAGATTTAGTCCTTTATCTGATCCTTTTATTCAAAAACCTAAAACATGAAAGTTATATATCTACCTCTTAAAGGTTATATACGAATTAGAATTACGTCATTCCGACCTCATATGAATGATTTATGCTTATTACACCAAAACTTGACGGATCAGCCCAAGAACTCATTTTGGCACACCAAGTGTTTGATGTTTTATTCTATCACTTCCTCTTGAATTTCTTCCTCAAATTTCAAAACTTTATCTCTTTCTAGGTCCAAATTAAATTTCTCTAATTGATACCTTGTCACAAATCTCAAAGATTCATCCAAAATTTATCTTAAAATGCATCTAAGTTTCAAATTATATTTTCATGGGAAAATATAATTCCAATAAATCCCTTAAAATATTTTCAAGTAAATATTTTATCTTAAAAAAATTGGGATATTACATTATTTGTACACTTATTGAGACTTTTCAAAATCTCATTTTTTGAATTTTATGTATTATTTCTTTCGGAATGATAGACTTGGTTGTAGGAAAATATGACAGACAGGGAGACCCGGACCTACTAAGAGATTCAAGCAGCCCTGAGGGACCCACTAACTACTCTCTTTTTGATGACTATGCCCCTCCTATGTATGACTATTTGTTGGAGGTTTTGAGGCAACACACATTCACATTAATAGTGTAATAGCCCTAAAAATCTCCATATTGATTTAATTAACTAATTAAGGATTAATGCACAAGATTAGTGGTAATTGGTGAAAGAACCAAATAGGCCTTGAAGAGATGGGCTTAGGAATGAGATCTTTGGAGAATGGATCAAGTGAATGGGCCAAGAGAGCAATGGTGAGTCCAAAAGCCCATAGAATGAGCCCATAGCCCATCAAGCCCATAATTGAGACACTTGTCAATGGGAGAAAAATCCTAGAAAAATTATCCAAACCCTTGTAGGAAAATATTATTTGGTGAAGGTTGACTAGTAGTTGGATGCATGCCATGTAGGATTGAGTGTAGAATCTAATGGAATGATTTTTCCTACCATGGTATCTTGGAGGTACAAAACACCATCCCTTGACTTGCCAAGTGAGGTCATGATGTGTAGGGAAGTTACAAGTGTCATGAGGAGAAGCTTGGAGGAAGGGAGCTTGGAGTTTCGGTGGAGGCCAATCCGTGGGGTTCCTTGGGGAGTCTCATGGGGTATGGCCATCTACAAGTGATAGGACAAAGAGGAAGAGTGTGTAAGTGGATGAAGTACATGTGTAAGAAAGTATGGTGATGTGAAGAGAGGTATGGTGTATGTGTAGGTGATTGAAATGACAAAAACTAGGAAGAGAAGCAAGAAGGGAGTTTCGGTGGAGCTAGTTTGGCCGGTCATGCCTTGCTCAAATTCCAAAAAGCATGGCTTTGGAATCACTTGGATGGACACATGAGGAGATAGGGGAATGATGATTGAGTGAAAAACAAGAAAATGGAGGCTAGAGGCACTAAGAAGCCGCCGGCCATAGGAAAGAAAGGAGAAAGGAGAATCATCTAGGTATGGCCAAGATTTGATCTTGGAGTGGCCTAGAGTTGTCAATCAACCCATCTATCTTTAGCCATGCCTAAACATGATGAGAAGAGTACCAAGGACCCTAGGGAAGGGAGCTGGCCGTGTGACCCTTAAGCAAAACCCCTTGAGCTCAAATCACTTAGACACATGCAAACACTCCCACTTCCTCTCCACCTCTCGGCCAAACTCACCCTAGCCATTCCTACTTTTGTTTCTTCTCTTTTCACCACATATTTTGAAGAATCCTATAGTAGGAAAGCCAAAAGCAAGAGTGTGAAGGTGATCAAGTCATTGGAGAAGGTTAGTGATTAAACCTATACAAGATTAGGAAGAACACACACACACATGTAACACTTTGTAATGGTTGGAAAGAAATAGGGTTTTCTTTGAGTTTTATGTTCATGACTAGACTAATGGGAGATTTTATATGTGTAATTCCAGATTTAAGCTAAAGCCTAGAAGGAGTGTTGTAAGTATACTCCCACTTTTTCCTTAACAAGTCTTATATATAGTGGAGTGATCATGGTTGTTGGATTAATGGTTGTCATTGCCATGTTTGGATTGGAATGATTTTTCTTGCTTGAGATATGAATATTCTTGGATAAATTATATGATGGAACAAGCTTAGAATATGAGTAGAAATGATGAATCAAATGTTAGTTGCAAAAGAGAGGAAAAAAAAGCATGATTATTTGATGAAATGATGAAAATGATGCATGAAGGATTTTAGTGTTAAATATTAAATTGTGGTGTTGTTGAGGTAAAGATTTTATTTGAGGAACTAGTGATGGAATTGATTTATTCAAGGAGCATATTGTTGAAAAAAAAAAATGGACATGAGAATAAATTGTTTGATTGATATAGATGGAAATGATATATATATTTGCATATGGAAGAAATGATCACTTGTGTATGATGTATAGAAATGTTTAATTAGAAATTGATACTATTTAAGGTTGAGATTGGAAGATAAATATTATATTGTGATGTGGAGATTTTGTTTAGTTGAACTCATAGAAGAAACCTTTAGGAAAGGAAGTTTAAATAGATTAAGGGGAGGAATTCCCTAAGTTGAAAAGGTGAATGGAGGAAATAGGAATAACTAAGTTTGATGTGAAATGGTTACTTGGGAAACATTAGGGTTTCGGTTACCCCTTGCTAAGGAGGGTACTTGACTCAATTTGATACTTTAAAATTTATTGGAGGAAGTTTGAAGTCAAATGATGAAGAAAAGCCCTAGAAACTCTCTAGGAGAATTCGGCCATGATGGGTTGGAGATGGGTCCAATACCCCACTTCAATCCTAGGCCCATTTTGGGAATAGAATATGGTGACTAAGTAGAAAAATTATGAGGTTATCCCAAAAGAAGGAGAAAAGAAGATGAGATATGAATGTACTCGAGCTTGTCTCGGGTTTTGCATGAAGTTAAGTAAGCATTGCATGTTTCATGCATAAGTCATGAAAAGAAGTTTTTAAAGTCAAGCATGTTTTCAAGAAAAAGGAAAGAAAAGATTGAACTTTTTGAAAGAAAAGGAAAGAAGTAAAGTTTTATAAGAACCCCAAAGGCTGGGACGGGGAAGTGCCCCAGTGGAACTCCCTGTCCACTCAGGAGTGTCTAAAGTCGAGTGGTAGCCCCTGGGTCGACGAAGAACAGTCGGCGGACCGTGTATGGCACCAAAAGGTGGCCGGAGCGCAGTAGCACCTAACGCTGGTGGGTGCCCAAGACGGATAAGGTGTAAGGACCTACCGTTTTAAAGTTATATGACGCTCACTTTAGGGTGATGCGGTAACCAGCAGGGAACACGCGGTGCTAGGGGAACCGTGTTGTGTCTCATACATGCGAAAGGAAAAGTCATGACAAGAAGGGCTTTCGAGCCACAAGAAAGATCTGTATATGATAAGTGGCGCCTAAGAAAGAAAGAAAGAAAGATACGAAATGTTTTAAAGAAATGTTTTGAAAAGCAACGATGATATGAAAAGAAGTTTGAAAGAAGAAGTCCGCATGAAAGTTTTATGAAAAGAAGTCTGAAAGAAGTATATCTGTTTAAAAGTTTTCATGAGCATGTGCATGAGTCAGTCATTCATTGCATGTGCATTAGTTAAGAATGTTTTGTTCACTTATCTGTATATCTGATATGTTCTGGTTTAAGTGTTAGTGTACTTGCTGAGATTTCTCCCGAAATCTCACCCCCCTTTTATTATCTATACTATTGCTCCCTTGGGAACAATAGAAGTCATTGCAGGACAGGATGGATCCACGGATTACGACTCTCGAGAAGATGGGTCGGACCCTCATGGGCCCGACTAAGGCTGAGACTGCCGGGCCAGTGACCCTAGACCTGTTGGGTCAGTGGGCGGCAGAGTCGCTTCCTATGGCGACTTACTTTTTTGACGACCTACGCCCTACGGGGTGCTGTATGGTGCTGGGAGTTGACGGGCTCCTCCACTTGGGACGCCTGTTTACGTCATCCTCTGGGATGATGTGTGACGTAGGTCCAGGGCTGAGTCTGGACAGCCTTCGTTATGGTCCCAACTATAAGAAGATAAAAGAAGAACCCGCCTATTAGTATGGTTGGCGGAGGGAGGAGTGGATCAGCAGCACCTTTATTTTGTATACACCGATGTACTTTTGGAAAAATCTTCCCGCTGTTTTGGGAAGTACTTTTGTATAAAACTGTTTACATTGGTGACTTTATTCTGATGTATATATATGAGCTTGCGATGTTAATTTGGGTTTTATTTTGTTAACCATGTGATGTGCGACAAGCGTAACGTTTTGTCGTTTATTTATGGCTTGACCTTTTTCCGCTGCGATTAAAAAAAAAAAAAAAGGCTCTCCTAAGTAAAGATGAGGGATGACTTCCTTGTGACGTTCGTCCCCGGCGTCGCATTTTGCGTACGAACCCAAGCGCAAGCTGGGGCGCCGACAAATAGAGTAGCGACTTCGCGTTAGGTGTTGCCTATCCTTGAGCCCTAATGGCTCTTTGTCCCTGAGTGGTGTCTAGGTAACGCCAGTAGGAAAATACCTCTAATAGGATTTTGAAGTTAGTATGAATATGTTTCGCTATGAAAGTGAATATAGAGATGTTAAGAATGAGCTTTTTGGTGAGGAGGGATAACTATATGACAAGTTATGTTGATATGGTGGGAAAGTAGCTCTATAAACCTTGGTACTTTATGGATTTGGAAATATTAAGTTATGGGATTATGGTTATGTTTTGCCATGTGAATATTGTGCAAAGCTAGATTTCTTTGCATATCTCAGAAATTAACCTTATTCTGCTACAAAAATTATTGCACATGATTACCAAGTTAGTTGCATGCATGCTATTTCTGATAAGTATGAAGGGTATGTAACCTAGTATTACATGTCCTAACTCTACAATTTACGTTAGATTTCTGAACGTCAGTTGAGGATGTTACATGTGTACTAGATAGATAGTGATGCTAGTTATGTGTATGCGTGTAGGTTGATTGCTCTCTAACGTGCATGTGACTAGACTACATGGTATGAGAATAGCATGGAAATTAGGTAATTATTATGTTCATACACCTCTAGAGCTTACCAAACAATAATAAAGAAATGAAAATAAAACTGAAAATGCTTCTATATGTATATTGGCCTTTCTTGGTAGACCCTTTTATCAAACCCAAGTATGTAAATGTATGCTTGTAATTGGACACCTATACGTAGTAATTTTTGGATCTATTCTCTGAAAAATATTAAATGAAAACTTGAATTTCTGCCTCGTGATTTTATAGAAAGATGCCATGAACTGATTCTATGCGATGACACTAAACAATGACCCAATGCGATGTCCAAACGATGTTTGAGTTCATGCATATGCATTTACTTCATGTGTAGGCTTTCTAAACGATGTTTTCTATAAACGAACTAACTAAGAAAAGAAAAGAAAAGAAAGAAAAGAAAAGAAAAGAATAAGAGAAAAAAGAAAGATAAGAAAGAAAGAAATGAATGAATCAATGAATGCTATGCTGTATGAAAATACGTAAGGGCCATAATGAACGAATGAAAATAAAGAAACGAAAGAAGGGTACACAAGAAAAAGGAAAGTAAAAAAGATAGGGCAGATTGCAATGTCGGGATGTAGTGCTGGTAGTGCACCCAGTACCAAATGGATTCTCATCCCATGGCCATGGGCGGAATCAAGGCCCAAAAGAAGACCCGAGGTCCAAAGGAAGATCTACTAACCCTAGTACATGGGGGCATAACAGTGTGCCATGGCCCAAAAAAAGTGGAAATAATAAGAAAGAATGTCATGGCATGTATGATATGAATGAATGGTTGGTTACTAGTTGGTTAATATTGTTTGTATTGGTTGTTAATTGATTGTAGTTGTTAGTTGTTGTGATTGCTTGTTTGTTAATGGCTTGCTTGTTTGATAACCGCTTGGTTATAATGGCTAATTGTTGTGCTTGCTTGTTCGTTAACTGCTTGCTCGTCTGATGATTGCTTGTTTGTTAACAACTTAAAGATATTGTTAATAACAAGAAGGATCTTCAGATTCTTTAAAAATTGAAGTCATCATAGGGTTATAGTTAGAGAAAAAAATGTACGCCTTGTCTTGTATATATGTACGTACGTATGAGTGATGATTGCATGACTGAAAACCTACGTTATTATATTTTAGACGATATGAAGTAATGCTTTGTTCGACTCATTTTAATTTTTATGTGTGCTCCTCCTTTTCATAGGAGTATGCATTAGGACGGAAATGGCCCAAAAGAAAGAGTACGATAGTTTAGGCACGAAGATAAAATGTATGAGAGATCTTTTATTTTATAAATCAAATATTTTTCGTTGTAGACCTTTTTTATTATAAAATCATGTTTTATTTTATAACGTAGAGTCTTATATCCTGGGTATGAATTGAAAGGTTTTAAAATGAATGAAATCCATCCAATTTTCTAAAACTATTTAAGAAACGAAAAGTCATGTAAGTACTATAACGAAGTTGTTATATATGATGCTGTTAGAGGGAAAATTATCTTGCTAAGTCCCTTACCCTCTCTATATAAGACCTTTTCATTGATTTTCGAAGAAAATTGAAAAAGACAAGAACGTAACATGGCCACACCTACCACAGAACCATCTACTTTGCTTACCTATCAAAATCCCTCAAGGAAAAAGGAGAAAATAGATTTGGTTTGTAATCGTTGTCAAAAAATAGGACACACAAAGGATAAATGCTGCAAACTAATCGGATTTCCACCCAATTTCAACTTCATCAAATCTATATTTGGCAATAGTTCTGGAATGCATGTTGCACCTTACTCTACAAATTAGGTTGCTTTTAGTGGTTCTACCTTGGATCAAGCTGTTGCTTCAGGACATGCACCACTTGCTCCAACTACTTCTTAGTTGACCTTCTCACAAGCACAAGCACAACACCTTGTGGCTCTTATCAATGCTCAACTCCCACAACTGACCTTGGGACACACTAAACCACTCCATCCCAACTCTGTGCTTCCCTCACCAATCATCTTGGAATCTACTCCTTCCATTTCATCTCAGTCTAACTTGGCAGGTAATCATCACTATTTTTCTAGTTCCAACATCTCTCATAAACCTTTCCTTTTCAATGTCTGTCACAAATCATGAAAAATTCACTATTTTTGTGAGAACTCGTAATTTTACTTCATTTGTAATTTAATATTTTAATATTATATATGTATGGTTTGTTTATATAAATATTGGGTATTATGAGTTGATTGATATTAATATTATTTTATTGTATTTGTGTTTAAATGTTTAGATATTTCATCTTCATTTAAAAATTATTTACATGTGTAATTGTGAGCTAATATATTTTCTCTTATTAATGTATAGTGATGCATTTAATTTAGTGCTTGAATTAAATCTCATTATTTTATTATGTTTGTATTCAATTAAAGTGTGGTAATTTATTTTATTTTAATTTGATGTGTTTTAAATATTTTATTTTAGATGAAATTTGGTTTTGGGCTTACATGTATATATTTTGTTGTAGAGATGGGTTTTAATGTATGTGATTAAGCTTAGTTTTAGAAACCCAACCCCTTTAAATGTTAGAAAACGTGATCGTTTGAGCATCCAACTTAAGTTAATTTTTGGCCCTTCACTCATGCGATACAGTCAGTCTTCTTCTTCCTTTCTTCTTCTTCTTCTTTTTCTTTTATGTTTCCGTTGGTTTGTTCCCTATATACCCGTGACCTTAAAGCTTTGATTTTTGCAGCTTTCCTTCATCTCTTTCACACACGCATTGCTCCATAAGATGCCTAGTACTTTGATGAACATTTTCCCTCTATTTTCATCTCTGATTTGCACTTCACATGCTTGATTTTATCTTTCGAAATTGTGAACCTAGCCCCTTGTTTCCTTTGTTTTCGTCTGTTCCAAAGTGAGGGTCCTCCTCCATTATAGCTTGCCTTTGTCTTGGTTTGGTCTTAGTGTGCCATGCATTGGTTTTCCTGCCTAAAACAGCGTTCTTTTAGCCTATATAAAGGGCTTGTCAACCCTTGCGAAATCATTTCTGAAGTGGTGTTTTCCTCTCCTTATATGGCTGGTTTTAGTGTCCTTTTCTCCCACTCAACCCAAACTTGAGTTTCTCCTCTTCAAGCCCTTTGAATCCGAAAATTTCAAAGTGGGTTTTGTTAGTGTTTTAATCACTATTTTTCATTGCTTTGAGATACTTTCAGCCATAAAGTTCATTTTAAGAAAATAAGATAAGAAATGTTTTATAAGAACCCCAAAGGCTGAGACGAGGTATTGTCCTAGTGGAACTACTTTGGCCACTCTAGAGTGCTTAAGAATGAAGCGGTAACCCCTGGGTCAACGAAGAACAGTCGACGGGCCATGAATGATTCCTTTTTAAAGGTTCACAGAGCATGGTCGCACCTAACATTAGTAGGTGTCAAGAACGGTAAAGGTGTAACAACTTGCCGTAATGACTATGATTATGATTATGACGTATTCACTTAAGTGTAATACAGTAACCAGCAAGGAATACACGGTGCATAGGGTAGCCGTGATGTATCCAATATGACAAGTATGACAAGAAAGGCTAGCCTAAAAAATGATATAAACAAGAAGAGTGACACGTAAAATTATGAATACTAAAAAAAAATATGAAAAGTTTTCTAAAAGGTTTCAAGCTCATGATAAGTTTTGAATACATGTCAATGAGAATCAAATAAACATGAAAGTCTCTTTTATGAAAAGCAAGACAGTATTTTATGAAGAAGCATGATGCATAAGTTATGCACAAGTCAGGCATAAGTCATGCATAAATCATGTTTCACATTTCATGGTTATAGTATATGCACTTGTGTATCCGTACATGCTAATGAAGCTTGTGTTGTAACTACTCCTTTAACTAAACTTGGTGTTATTTGTATAGATATGTCATTGGTTATTCTATTTGACTTTTTTAGCACATTTGTTGATTGAATAAGCTGTGTTTCTCTATGGCTTGTTGAGATTGTACCCTAGATGTTAACTTAAGATGGAGTTGATGCAGTTTGATGATTATGTGAAGAATAAACAATACTAGTATGCCTTGATGATTTTAGTTAGGGCTAGACCTAATCATACATGTTTTGGGATGATAGAAATATTATCCTTGAGGGTTGATGAAATTTGGCCATAGTGGTTAAGGAATAAGGGTGACTGTGAATGCTATAAGTATCTGCTGTCATACTAGGAATAAGAATAAGACACGAAAAAAAAAAATTCAAGAAAAAGACTTTACATATTACAAAAATTTGTACATTGTTTTCGTGAAAGTTCTTTATGGGAATATGTAAGTTTTGAAAGGGGTGTGCCAGTTAAGTGTAAGTTAAGCATAAGTCATGTCATAGTCTCATGATCATGTGAATTTTTGAAAACTAGATTTTCATGTGTGACTTATTTTTGCTATGTTGAAATGATTTGATTGAACGGTTTGTATAAGTGATACTATAAGGATAGTGATATTGTAAGGATGGTGATAAACAGGGTTGGTAGTAAATTTTCCTCCTAGAGTGTTAATTGAATATGTAGGCTATTTTTTGGAAAAATGACAGATTTTGATAAATGGATTTATGTGTATCTTTTTTTGAAAAATGGTGGTTGTTTTCAATGGTTTTATTTTGGACCAAAATAGAATTTTGGCGTGCGTGGAAAACTATGTGTTTTTGGGAAAGGATGAATTTTGAGCCTCATGCATATGGTAACATGTTCATGCATTTTTTTGTTGCACAAATGTATTTTGATCTTCTAATTTGTTTGGATTATTACTTACCTACAGTACCGTTTTGGTACCATAGATTTTGATGCAGATGACGATGAGGCTGAGCCTGAGGAGGTGACTCCGCCGATGGAGTGATTTGGTTTTGTTTGTCTATCTTGAAAAATGTTTTCTCACTATTGATAATTATGTATGTTTATGTTTTGACTATGAGATGACTCTATTAAATCTCTTGTTGGAGAATTTGTATCAAATTGGTTTGTAATATTTTAAGAAAATTCTGGTACATAGTGATCGACTTAACTTATCTGCTGCATCTTTTATTTTACATATGTTACATGTGTCGACGTCCTTGCTTACACTTGGGATAGGACGCAAACTGAGGCACCATGGATAAAAAACACAAGGAAGTTCACCCCTCATTCTTAACTTTAGTTCAAGCATGCATTTAAACTAAAAGCAGTGAATAGAAATCTTGCAACAGAAAAGGTCAAGCTATTTTAAATTTAGGCAAAGATTTAAAATTTTTGTCTTACGTCACAGGGTATAACAATTTAAAATCCCAAAATAGACTTCATATTAATAACATTGCCAATTGTCTTAGTTTCCATAAAATAAGCATGTCCCAAAACATCGGGACCCATCTAATATATAATAACAATATAAACATGAAACATGAACCATACGTTGACCCCCACAATAGTCCACTATCTCAGGGCTCGTCCTTAATCTCTTTAACCCCGAGACTATATAGGAATTGCTTCAGACCCATACGACTGTAATGCAGGAGACCTATCTTGGCCTCTGAGGTATAAACGGGGTCCATAAATATAGACCCGTCAGACCCCAGAGTGAGACAGTATCTGATGCATTGACGTCCGGCAGCCTCGCAGAGCACCTTCCATCGCATGTCTGCTATAAACTGGTATACAAAATAGGGGTCACCACATCAAAAGGTGGAGAGATTACCAGACCATCACTGGTCTGGAGAGTCTCTCTGAACGTCAGGGTCGTCGTTGTTATCTCCTCCTGCAACTACTTCTATTGCCCTAATAAGAAACGATAATGAAAATATAAAAAGATGAGATTTCGAGACATCTCAGTAAGTACACAACTATTTCAACAAAATCATTGCAGGCATACATATAAGCGAATAACAAACAGAATATGTATCATGCATGTGCAACTTATGACTTAACAAATGTATATGCTCATGAAGACTTTCACAAAAACTTGACTTCCTTTCAATCTTGATGTATATACTTGCTTTTCATAAAAAAAATGTTCATCATATAGCGTAATTATTTTGACTCATGCTTTAAAAACCCTTTTTCATAAAGACTTTTCATTTCTTGCATCTTTTCTTATCTTAGTCGCCATTTACATATTCATATCATTCTTAGGGCTCGAAAGCCGTTTTTGTCATGACTTCTTATTGGACACCTCACGGTTTTCCTATGCACCGTGTGTTCTTTGCTAGTTACTATATCACTTGGCGACCACTCAAACTTAAGTGAATACCTTACGCGTGACCACAACACCTGCAGACTGCTCAAGTTGGGACGACTACATTATTCGCTCTTCATTACTCAGTGACCACTCAAATCAAGCAACTACATCCTTATTCTTATAATGGCAAGGCCAGAGCCAACACCGTCCTTGGACACCCACTAGCTTTAGGTGCGACTACGCTCCGAACACCTTTTGGAGATATACATGGCCCGGCAACTATTCTTCATCGACCTAGGAGCTTTCTGGCTGTTCTTCATCGATGTAGGGGCTTTCACTCGACTTTAAACACTCCTGAGTGAACAGAGAGTTTTACTGAAACACTACCCCGTCCCAGCCTTTGGGTTCTTATAAAAACTTTAAGTCTTTTTCTTTTTTTTTGAAAACATGTTTGACTCAAAAACATGATTTTCATGTTTCATGCATGTGACATGCAACCTTAGTGTTTAATGTGTGAATCATGGGACTACTTTCAAATGCACACTTTGTTATTCATCATTGACCAGTCAACCATCACATGATTTCATCTACACTTCATATAAAAACACACAAATGGGCTTAGTACCCAAAGAGGAGCTCTCAGCCTCCACCACTAGGGTTGGGCTGAGACCCTTTCAAGGCCACGTCCTAAGGTTTTCTTCCTCGGATTTCCTCCATGTACTCTCTATGTTTTAATAAAGTTATCTAAACATTTTTAGTACCACTAAGAGGGGTTGACCGAACCCTATAGTCCTTAGGTTTGATATTTTAATCACTTTTCTCTCAACCAAATAACATGCTTAATCTTTTATAGGAAAGCCAAAAAATCATGCCATTAGATCCTTCTAGTTTTCATGCTTCTAAACTTTCCAAACATTCAAGACTTAGTCATTACATAAAAGAATTGTTGATTATGGAAAAACTTAACCCTAAAAGTCTCCAAATCCGAAGCCCATATGTGCATCAACTTAATCCTTTTTAAAACTCCAACTTTATATCTTCATATGCATGCATTTTGTCACCACTTTTCATATTAATCATGCTTCATTCACCCTTTGCAACAAAGTGGCTAAATCCACCAACATGATACAAATATTAAACCTAAAAGAATACATTAACTAATCATGGATTTTGTAACTAATATGCAAAGCATTCAAGTAATCTAACCTAGCATCACCAAACATCAAACAAGTCGTAATCTTAATTATGCATGCATTTTATCACTATATACCGTATCAATATACTTCATTTTTCTTTGCATCAAATTTGCTAGATCCATCAACATAATATACATTCAAGCCTAAAATAACATATGGCTTAAGCATGGACTTGTAACTAAATAAATAAAACATTTCCTTTAAGAAAGCCTAGCATGGCATCATCAAGCATACAACAAATAATACAATCATATCCACTCAAATATATATACAAGAAATGGTAGAGTTAAGATAAGAATTCACTTACAAAACTCCCAAGTAGAAAAGATTAGCTTTGAAAATATATAAAAATAATCCATTAAAATAATTTATAAGCATATAGTTTAAAAGAAGTTCTTAGGAATATAAGACCTTGATGTGTGCATATGACCTAACTTAGGTTTCTATTCTTGAAATAGCTTAGGATCTTACTTACCTCTTCAAATGTGCTTCCTCTCAAGAAAATTTGCTTTTAGCTCCACTAAACTTAGAATATTTTAGTGTTTAGAAGGTGGAAGAAAGCAAAGCAAAGTGAGAGTAGATAAGGAGAGCTTGTTGCCGTAGGTGTGTGGGTGGGTGGAAGTGAGACCAAATGAAATGAGAAAGGAACATAAGGCCATTCGGCCAAGAAGGTTTTTATACATCCTAGGCACTCATTTCCCTAGTTTAAGATTGACCTTTGATAAGTTCAAAGACCCTTTGATTGACTTCCATCACTAGAGTACAATCATGCCTAAAACTAGCATGTACTTAGGTTGAAAACTCCTCCCCCATTCTCCATCTAAACCCCTTCCTTTTCTTTCACCTCACTCTTCACACACTCACCAATCACCTCACTAGTAATTTCTCAAGATTTTAGAATCATTTTTGGGAAAAACGGCTTGAAACATGCGGCTATACCCCTCCTTGCTCCAGCCGAAACCCAATCTCTTTTCTATGGGTTTTCTTTCTCCTCATGTGTTCCATCAATCATCACTCACTCATATACTCTTACACACACATGCCTTACAGTGTTCTTACACAATTTCATGTGTCCAATCACCTAGATTTGGAAACATCTTGAGAGACCACAAATAAGAGTAGTTGGCCACTCCATTACTCGAAATCCTCCTTTTCCTTCAACCAATTTTCTTCTCTCCAATGATGCCATATCTTCCTAATCACTTGTCCAACTTCTTGTCAAATCCTTCTTACATGATCCTCCACTTGTCCTATACCTAGATTTGGAAGCAACACATGGGAAACACCAAAGGGAGTGGTTTGGCTATGGCCTCCACCAAAATCCCTTCTTCTTCCCTACTTCTAGTTCCATCAAATCTAGCATATGTCATTCACCTAGATATGGCATGCTCTTAGAAAAACTTTATTTGAAACTCTCTTCTTCTTCCACACACCTACCATGTGTCCCAATGATGAGAAAATCTCATATTGGTTTTTACACTCCTTCCTCCAAGAAAACAACTAGTCAACCCTCCAATTACTAGTATTTCTCCTTATACCTACTAGTCTTTGGAGACTTACTAAAGCTCTCCTAGGGTGACATGTGCCTCCATGCAGGGGCTTGATTGACTCATGGATCACTCTCATGAGCTTATGGGCTTGCCATACCTCTCTTGGGCCAAATACCTAAGCCATGCTTTCAAGGTTCAAAGCTAAGCCCAACTTCATGTGCTCAAGTATTTAAACTACCTACATACCCTTATAATAATTAATTAAATAAAATAAAGTAAGAAATTCTAGGGCATCACAACATGTACACACACACTTAGTACTTGTCATTGGGGTGTGTGACTCGTGCTATCATCATCCCGATATCTCGATTTTTGTGTTTCCATATGTAGGAGTTGTGGGCATCACAATTTTCTCACAACAACATGATATTTTTTGTAACACCGTGGATCATGGACACGTGAGCCACTGATCATATGGTGTGCTCTATCTTCTTTTTCACTAACTTTGCCAGTTGTATTCAAACCTTTGTACAACTTCCGAATGGCTTAAAGGCTCAAGTTACACACATAGGCACTGTTAAGCTCTCAAATTCCCTCTTAATGATGTCTTATATGTTCCCTCATTTACTTTCAACCTCATTTCGGTATGTAAACTTACTCAGAGATTAGACATAGGCTTTTTTTCTTTAATGATCTTTGCTTCATTTAGATCCTCTCTTTATGGATGACGAATGGACTTGATAAAGTTCATGATGGTCTCTATCACCTACTGCCATCACCACATGCCAACACCAATATCCCACTGTCAAGTTTATCAACTCTATCTCGAGCCAATCAAGCTGTTGTACATCAAGATTTTAACCTATGGCACTTTAGATTAGGACATTTATCTTTTCAAAGAATGAATCTAATTCATTCCAATGTACCTAATGTAAAGTCCAAGTATAAATATCAATGTATAGTTTGCCATTTGGCCAAGCAAAAACAACCTCCATTTCCTCCAAGTGTTTCAAATAGTTCATCTCCATTTGATTTAATTCATTATGATATATGGGGTTAATACTCACAAGCTTCCCTTCAAGGATTTCATTATTTCTTAACAATTGTGGATGAAGATTCTAGAGTTACTTGGATTCTCTTAATGAAATTAAATCAGACACAAGATCTCTCCTGCAATCCTTCTTTCATCTCATAGAAACTCAATTCAACAAGAAAACTAAGCAAATCAGAACTAATAATGGTCTTGAGTTTGCTATAACTGATTTTCACAAAATACATGGTACTAAAGTAGAGGTTCTAAGTTTGAAACCTAATTCTACACTCTATCTCATTTAATTAAATATTCTACTTATTGGGCCAATTCATTGAGGGAAAGTCTAATCCACGAGTGAGGGAGAGTGTTAAGATATAAAAATAAATAATAAAATCTATCTCTTCCCATTAGCTTAAGCTTTTGAGACAAGAGGTAATTTCACATGGGATTATTCACAAAAAATCTTGTGTATATGCCCTTCAATAGAATTGTGTTGTTGAAAGGAAGTACCAAAATCTCTTAAATGTTGCCCAAGCCCTTCACTTTCAAGCATCATTGACTGCAACCTATGTCATCAACAGAATTCCGACACCCCCTCATTTTCAATAAATCTCCATATGAAATGCTTTTTTCCTCACCACCGTCATACTCTCACCTTAGAGTATTTGGTTGTTTTTTTATGCTAGCACTATAAAACAAAACAAACCTGAATTTGAACATAGAGCTAGACCTTGCATTTTCATGGGATGTCCTGCTAATGTCAAAGGCTATAAACTCTAGGACATTGAGTCTCATTCCAACTTCATCTCTCGAAACGTCATCTTTCATGAGTCTATTTTTCCTTTCTGAAATGACCTACTTCCATCCAATACAGGTCTCTCATCATTTGAATACAGTCTGGTCCTACCTCTTGCACTACCAGATAACATTTATTTTTCTTCAAATTCTCAATCACTCCCTTCTTCACAAACTGAACCACCTTCTCCACCTCCTACCTCCTCCACACTTCCATTACCTACTACTGGCTCCTCCTTTCCCCTTCTTTCACCTGATCACCACCGTACTCCTCATCATTCCAATCTTTAAAGATCCATTAGAAATAGAGCCCAACATGCTTATCTCCATTAATATCATTGCCAACTTGCGCTATCTCCACAAATCACTCCTTCCTTAATCCTACATCCATTCCATGCTTACATCACTTACACCAATCTCTCATCATCTCACAAATCATTTTTTGTTTCCATATAGTTACTTCATGAATCTTAGACCTACAATGAAGCTATTAGATTTGGGCATTGGCAAGATGTCATGAAAGCTGAACTAAATGCTTTAGAGGAAAACAAAACCTGGACTGTCACTACCTTACCCCACAACAAAAATGTTATTGGTTACAAGTTTTTCTATAAGGTCAAACTTAAATCAAATGGATTCTTTGAAAGACACAAAGCCAGATTTGTGGCTAAAGGGTTCACTCAAAAGAAAGGATTTTACTTCCAAGAAACCTTTAGTCCAGCTGTGAAGCTCACTACAATTCTTGTTTTTCTGGCTCTAGCAGATATTCAAAATTGGTGCCTTTCTCAAATAGATGTCCACAATGCTTTTCTACATAAAGGGGGAGAAACTAGTATGCAAGTTAGACAAGTCTATTTATGGGCTAAAGTAAGCATCTAGGCAATGGTTCTCAAAGTTTTCAAATTCGCTAACTACCATTGGATTTCACCAATCAAAATCTAACTACCCTTTATCTGCTAAAGTTAGTCGATTGATAGCACTTTTTGTGAGACCCCAAATTTTTGCATATCTTTATTGCTCATATTTTATCGTTGGATATTTTAATTTATTTTAATAAATTAGATTGGTATCTCACTTATTTTATTTCAGGTACGCTTTATTTATGACTAAGGTTAATTATTTGTGAAATTTACAATTTTAATATTTTTAGTTATTTAAAGATTATTATCGTTTTCATCATTTGAATTGCTATCAATGTTATTTTAATTTAGCGGTTTTGGTTTTATTATTGATACAAGTTTTTGTGAGATTCTTGAGTAATAGTACTTTTAGTTATTTTAATTAATCGTTACTACTGGTATTTCCATTTGAATTGTTATCTTCATTGTTTTTTTGTTTTAATTATAATAATATATGGTTTAATTTGTCGTTTTTTTATTAACGAACATTTAGTCTGTTTTATTTGACATTATCTGATTCATTGATCATAAACTTATTAAATTATTAAGTCATATTATGTTTATTCTATTTTGGTTTGGTAGCTTTTGAATAGCTTCAAAAATATTATATTATGCATGATCCTTTTATTGCCTTGATTTTAGTTATTTGAAATATTGTGAGATCTTAAACGTGCTTTAAATATATGATTTAAATATATGACATTATTCTTTTTAAATAATTAAATAAGTTTCATCATTTTAATTGTTGATGAAAAATATTATGTTGAGAAATAAAGTAAGTTAAAATAATATTTTAATTAATTAATTTGAACATTTTAAGTTAAATTAATGTTAGGCTATTTCAGATCAGTGTTTTAAATTCATCTATTATCCATTTGAAGATCTCGAAGTGTCGGGCTTATAAATAACCCGAAAGGACCTTGATCCCACATTTTTCCTTTTTCCCTTTTCTTTTCTCTCTCCTTTCTCTCTTTTCTCTCCTGTGTGCTACAATGCCCCTAAAGGGCAGTTTAGTTTCTAGCTTGTGGCGGTGCTGCCCCTAGCCACCAAGCTCACCTCTAGCCCCGCCTGAACCACCAGCCTCTGGTAAGTCCAACCCCACTAGAGGTGTCAACTGCGGCAGCCCCACCGCCCACTGGTAGCCCCAAACCCGAAACTGATTTTCTCCTCCACGTCCCCACCTTTCGCAGCCCGTAGCTTTGCCATGAGCCACCGCACTATGACACCACCCCAGCCATTTGATCGGCCATCTATAGGAGACCTACCACCAGAAATTTCAGCCCCAATGGAGCTCCCACCTTCCCGAAATGGGTCTCTAAATGGATCACCATTTCCCACGCCGCCGTCCAGCTACTGTGACTCTCACCTCTGCCACCAAAAGCTTCCTCTACCCTAGTTTACTACACCCCTAAAACAGTTTCTTAATCCATGGACGCACCTCTCTTGTACAAGAGAAAATCCAAAAATGGGCTTCCACCCTTTTGAGCCAGATTTGCGGCCTTCCGGTGGTTGCACCGCCTCACTACCACCACCATGAGATTCCCCATCCTCCAATGTATATTATCCTAAACTTTGGTGTCAAACGGAGTACCCGAGCCCAACCCATTACTTGCCGTGCCCGGAGACGAATAATGTGCAACTTACCTGTTATGGATCATGGATCGGCACGATACTTGATTGGCATTCGTTTATGTGTTATTAGTGACAAACATTTTTTTATTGTTTGATTGACTGTTTAATTGTTTAATTGTGTACTAATCTCTCTTTTTTTTTTGCTTGAAGTGTTAGCTAATGATGATAAATAATTTGGAAGTAGGTTGGTTGGGCCTGAGGCCATTTAATGGAGATTGGGATCACCCCGAGTTAATCTTTCTATGATTAGATATTTGTGTGGATATTAATCATTGGTGATATAATGACTTGGTTGGATGACTCTGTTACTATTTAAAAGTTGTTGGTGATAAAATATTTGATCTGATGACTCATTACTATTTAGTAATTATTGATGGTAAAATGATTTGATCAGATGATTCCGTTACTCTCTAGTAATTATTAGTGTATAATGGTTTGGTTGGATGATTCCGTTACTTTCTCTCTATGTTTCATCAAGGTGATACACTAGGATTTTAATCTAAGAGATATTTGGAAGGTGAAAATCTGATGCGGGAACTTAAGGAGTATAGTTAAGTAAAATTCGACTAAGGGTTGAACAATGGCATAACATGTTAGACAATGAAAAGTTTATGTTTCGGGAGTTCATAAGTTTCAATCATGGTATACTTTTTTGAAAAAACATTAGGCTTTAACTCATAGCTAATATGTGGTTATGACTTGAGCCTTTGAATGAAATATTAAAGTGTACTCTTAGATTCCCTTGATGTATAATTTGAGAATTGTTTGGGTTTAAAAAAAGTATCATAAGATGGCACATTGTTGAAGAGAATAACTCTATAAGCAATATAAATGTGTTAGCCAATGATTGATTCTAACTTGGTTATTAGGTTTTGAGAAAACCTTAAGGAAAAATGTGTATTTTGGTAAAGAGAAAAGAGAAGAAAAATTTAGGTTTGACTCTACCATAAGTTGCACCCTTAACTCTTATAGGACAATGTTGGTTTGATTCGATGTGACTTGATTTGATTATCTCTTCATTGAAATATGCACGATGTGTTAGAAATAAGATAAATTAAAAAGGGAAGTCTATTCATATTTTAATATGTACGAGATATGATTTGGGAATATATGATTTATATGTTTCATGATCTATATGTTTTGCACAAGAAGTAACATGTCGCATGCATGTCCCATGCATGAAGCACGAAAATCATGTTTTTGAATCAAACATGTTTTCAAAAGAAAAGAATTAAAGTTTTATAAGAATCCCAAAGGCTGGGATGGGGTAGTTGCACCTAATGCTCTTGGGTGTCCAAGGATGATGTTGGCTTCAGGCTTATCGTATACGAAGTTTGTAGTCACTCGGTTTAAGTGGTCACTGAGTGATGAAGAGTGAATAACGCAGACGCCATGACTTGAGTAGTTTGCAGGAGATGCGGTAATGCATAACGTATTCACCCAGGTTTGATACATTTTCGAGTGTAACGGTAACTAGCGAGGAATACACAATACATAGGAGAATCATGAGGATTCCAAATAAGAAGTCATGACAAAAAAAATGGGCTTTCGAGCCATAAGAAATTATAAGTAGCGCCTAAGATAAGAAAAAGATGAAAGAGACGAAAAGTTTATGAAAATGTTTTGAATACGTGTTAAAAAAGTCAAAGTTATATGAAAGCATTTCTATGAAAAGCACGTACATGAATCAAAGTTTTGAAGAATGTTAGGGTTATGGAAGTCTTTACACGAAAGTGCATGTGCATAAGTCATGTCGTAAGTGTCATGTTCATGATGCATGTTGCATTTACTTGTATATGTTGATGATATTTTGTTATGTGAATTGGTTGTATGCAATCTATTGCTTACTGGGATTCACATCTCACCGATGGATCGCGCTCACCTACGATCCCACGTTACAGGATCATAGTTTTTTATTGCAAAGAATGAAATTTAGCCCGAGATATAGAATCCGCTGGAAAAGAAATATGTTGAGAGAATGAAAACCGAGATTATGATCTCGGAAGCAGTGTTGTTTATCTTTTACTTCTGAAAAAATTTATAATCTCCCATTGGAGAAGTTGATTTAAACTGATTTGTAATTTTTAGGAATCTCTGGTACTAGAACGACTGCCTTTTATTTACTTTTCTGCTGTGAATATTTACTATACACTTTATGCATGCTTCACACACTCGGTGTTTCTACACAAGATAGTTGGTGAATTATACCAAAATTTTGATAGAAATTTGGCATGTTAAATTCCCGACCATTATCTGTTCTAATTATTTGAACTTGAGTACTGAATTGTGTTTGAACATAGGTAATGAAATTCATAAGAAGGGATCAAGTTTCTGACTTTGTTTTCATGAGATAAAGCCAAGTAAAACGTGTGCAATCATTTAGAATAGTAAGGATGAATTGATAACCATAATGAGATATAATAGAGAAGGGGCCCCATATATCAACATGTATCAAATGAAAAGCTTTATTTGATTTAATTTCTGATACAGGGAAGGACAATTTCTTTTGTTTTGCTAAAGGACATATCTCACAAGCATGATTATGAGATGATGTTACACTAGAATCAAAATAAGAAATGGCTCTCAATTTGGGAGTGGAAAGATGTCCCAATCAATAGTGCTAGATATCAAAATTATTTACTAAAATAGAATTTGTAGAAGATAAATTGATTGGATGAAAGGAATACTTCTATTGTGATGAAGTAGCATAAAAACTTGTTAAGTGGTATAGACCTTCTCTCACTTCAGCAAGCCCAATCATCTTCCACTTGCTGAGATCCTACAATATGCATTTAGAATGAAAGAAAAACAAAGCAATAGAATTTACTGAGGTAAGTTTCGAGGCAGATATAAGATTGATATTCAAAGAAGGTATATAAAGAGCATTTTCTAATATCAAATCAGGAAAAATTGTAACTGTTCCAATGAAACTAATTGGAACAGATTGCCCATTAGGTAGATGCATCGAAGTAGGTTTTGTAGGTAATTTTATTGAGGTAAAAAAATGAGGAGAACAATCATATGATCTGTTGCGCTAGTATATAGTATCCAAGGGTGATCAATTTCTAAAGTAGAAGCAGCAAGACAGGTTGAGTATGAATTTGTTATACCTGATGTAGAAGCAAGATTGGGTGAATGATTTGGATTTATGGTGGTGGAGGACAAACTGTTGGCAAGGGATATCAAATTTTTGATCTACTCTTGTGAAAATGGCATTGTTGGGACACTTGAGTCTTGCTCCAAGAATATGCAATGTTTGCATTGGATGTTTGTGTAGAGAATGATCTTTTTCCTCGAGGCCCTTTCCATCCTGGTGGGTATCCAACTATCTGGAAGCACTTGTCAATACTATGACTAGAATATCCACAGTGAGTACAGATTACATAAGCTTTTCCTTTCTTGTTCAATTTTTTAGTGTTTGTAGAAAACTGCTTTGATGGCTGTGCAGCAGCCATTGCATGAGAATTTTGAGGAATTGCCATTGTATTTGTCAAAGATCTTTGACTTTCTTCTTGAAGTAACAAAGAAGAGACCTTCGACATAGATGGCAATGGAGAAACAAGCAACAATTGACTTCAAATGGCAGAGTAAGACTCGTGCAATCCAATCAGAAATTTCATCACATAGTCACCTTGCTATCTATCAGAAAGATTCTTTAAATTTTCACAAAAACAGGTTTCCATTTTTCCACAAGAACAGGTGGGAATAGGTCTATAGTTGATATATTTATCCCACAGGATTTTAAAATCACTAAAATATTGGGTGATTGAACATGAACCTTGAGAAATAGAGTTTAAATATTTCTCCAAAGTGAATACTCTTGGGCCATCACTTCGAAGATATCTAACCTTTAATTCATCCCATATCTCTGAAGCATTGTTGAAGTATAAAAGGCTGCCATGAAACTCTTTTGCTATGGAGTTCATCAATCATGAGAGAACAAGATTATTTGCACGTAACCAAGCAACTTTGACTCGATTATCTGTCGAATTAGGCTGTGGAAGACTATCATCAATAAACCTAATTTTGTTCTTGACTGTAAGTACAATAGAAATTGAACGGCTCTAGGCAACATAGTTTTCGCCATTGAATACTTTAGCAACAAACAGTGCTCTAGGATTATCATTAGTATGGAGGTAATACGGACTAGATGAATGCTTCGAAGGATTTACCAGAGAAGGTGCCATAGAAGCAAGGAAGAACTATGAAGAAACAGTGGGAGGAAAAATTCTCGATAATACCATGTAAAGTTCTATGAAATGGAAATTGAAAACAGAGCTCTAGAAGAGAAAACCTTGGTGATATTTGCTCATTGAAAGAGAACTCAATCAAAAATTGAAAATTAAAGAGAATGTATATGGTATCTATTTATACACGTATACACTTTAACTCATTTTACAATATTATCCTTTTATTTGGCAACTAACTTGATTGCCACATCTTTACAACTGTGTTGTTTGGCTGCTTGAGATTTCAATTCCAAGTCTTCAATCTGGTTTTTTATACTCTAACATTTATATTGGTCTCCAATAAGAAGTGTTTACCGGTGACACTAGTGTTACAGAGCTTACAAATTTCCTTATCTTAGTTTGCGAAATATTGTATAGTCCACAAATTAAAAACGAGTTCTAGCTAGGTGAGCCGGGTACAATATATAACTATGGTAGCCGAGACTAGGTACGTAGGTAATCGCATTCCATTATTTTTCTTTCGAAAAGAGGATAAATATTGTTCTATAATTTATATTTTTGCCAAGTGGGAGTTTGAACACTGAGGATGTATTTTAAGAACGATGTGATAATTCAAGAAAAGAAAAACAAATCAATTAATTACTTTATTGAGGAAAACCTAAAAGCTAGGCCCGCGAAGTTTAATAATTTTCATTACCCATGTTGCGTTATGAATCTAGGCTCAGGGTAGCTAGCGTAGTACTTCCCTATCTGGCTCTTGATCTTCAATTTATTTGTGAATAGTGGACCATAGACAGTATGTGGACATGGGCTGTCTTTTGGGGAACATCTTTACTTTTGTATGGAGATGTTAGCCGGTGGAGTACTGGGGGGCAACCACTGGCTGCTAGTGCAATTTAGAAGCCAGACCCGAAGTCAGAGTTGGCAATATTGTTTTCGGGGGGACCTGGGCTAGATGCCTAGATCACTCCCTGTCTCCGCCACTTTCTCCTACGCATGTGGCCAATGGAAAACCGCGTTTCCTTTACCCTTGCGGCCAGTTGGCCAACCATCCATGAAACGTGGCTAGGTTGTTTCTTCGCCATACATACAAGCAGCCAAGCAGGCACAAGAAGCTCATCCATCGTATACATTAATTATTTTGTGTTTATGGATTAGTTTGAAACATATTACTATATACCTACCCCAGCAGATATTGATCATAACTTTTAAAAAGATAATACATATTTTTTTTCTTTTTGATGAAAAAAAAGAGAAGGGAATACATATTAAATACAGTTATAGAGTGCATCATTTCCCCTACAATTTATGCTTGAAATTGGACAATCTCATGTTGATCAGGAACGTATCCAAGAATATTTGACGTACGAGTATACGTGCAAGATACGCGTTTTTCATATCCAGCTATTCAAATCTCAATTTTAGTTAAACCAAAATCACATCTGATCTGATCAAGGGAACTGATTAATTCTTATTTCCCAGTACTATTGTCTTGTCAACGAAGCTTTCAAATAATCAAGTGGTCGTATATAAAACGTCAAGCATTCTCCATAAAAAAACAAATAAAAAATAAAAAAACGTCACGCATTCATGAATTCAATATTGTCCGTACATAGCTAATTCATAGTCATTATCAAAGTCAGATTTGGTACCCGCATGCAGCAAAAGTCAATTTGTTTAACCTGGCCTGGAGATCAAGCTAATGACGTCCATGCTAATTGTGTACGTCTACATAATTAATTAGAAACTTTACACATTAATTAATGTTATGATCTTAGCCACGTACGACTACTCCACCGATTTCATTTTAGGCTCCTGTATAGCAATTTGTCTCGAACTTGAACCTAATATATTCCTAGCTACCATTGACTATTCAGATCAAATGAATTAATTTCCATTCATCTTCCTATGAATTTCTAATTTTAAGGTCAACCTAATATATTAATTAGGCGCTAGCTCCAACTTAGATAGTTTTAATTATTTCACTACAGCTAATGTTAGGTTACACTAACCATGCATCAAAATATACAACGTAACAAAGGCTTAGAATAAGAGTCAACTGGATGGAAGGATTGCAATTCAATTAAAAAATAAATGAAATCTAGTGGACAGCTTGCTTAGGAAAAGAAAGTTTAGTCTAAAAGAGACAGAATTATACTGGTCCTGACTCTAATTAAGACGCAACCTGCCAGCAAAAATGTAGAGATTTGGTTTTAGGCCCAGTTTCGATTTTAAAGTCAGCTCATCTAATCTAAATTTATTTTAAATTTTTTATTATAATTTTTTAACCTTTCATATAAAATATAATAAATAATCTAATTTTTTTAAGTTCCAATATAATAATAATATTAAAAAATAATATTCTAATAATATTTTATTTAATTTTCAAAATTTATCTCAATTCATTTCTTCTTATCTCATCTCTAAATCTAAACTGAACCTTAGTATACATAACATTTAATTTTTCATAATTTTCTTTTTAAACATCACTTAAACACAAATGAGTTAAACACAAATTACTTTTTAATTTCACACTACAACACATAAGACTTTTTGTGACGTTTGATAAGTCGTCGCAAAAAATTTCAAAATCGCCGCAAAAAGTCTTAAAATCGAGGCAAAAAATCATTTTTCGCGTTTTGAATATCGCGGGCTAACCGCGGTTATTTGGGCGTGACAATAAACCTAATTTCTTGCGACAAATATTTAATTTCTCGTCACAATTTTACTATTTGCAGTGAGAAAACATAGCGAATACTATTATTTGCGATAGAATTTAACTCTTAGCTAAATAAAACGTAGTAAAAAGTCTTATTTGTTATAGTGTCACATATATAATTTTTTTATCTAATCATTATTTAACCATTACAACTTTTACAAATTTTGAAACAAAACATATACAAAAACGATATTTTCAAACTTAAAAAATTATATTGAATCAAATTTTTAATTAGATATTTTTTATTTGATCTTTCCTCTTTTATTTTTCAAAATCTAATAAAATATGTTAACTCGAATCAGTTTACTACATTTATTCACAAACTATTCCATTATTATTCACAGGCGACTAATGATACTCACACAAAATTTTCACAAGTGTGTTTTAGATATGGATATTTTTTGTAAAATAATATTACTTTTATGAAGTAAACCCTAAACCCTGTTTTATAAAAACACACCTCAGTTTAGAACATAGTTGTTTAAAGTGCTGAGTGTTGTTTATCCTTTTCCTTCACAGAATTATACGATTCTTCAAATGTCCAAACCAGTCCTTAGTATTCTAATTAATATGGTATTGCAATCAAATCTTATGATTTAAATAGTTCAATAAACCTGGAAAAAACCAATTCACCTCCTCCAGATGTATTTGGAATCTGAACCAGTTGTTTTTCAGACGGATACTTCTTTTATGTTGGCAATTATTTAAACTGGCCGGGTTTGATCTGGTTGATCAATTTTGATTCAATATTAATTAGTCATAGGACGCTTATAATTTTATAAAAATATAAAGAAACGTGCGTTCCCATCCAATAAATTTATTTACTCTTTGTCGAAACTAGACCCAAAGTACCATACGATCTATCCTTTGTTTGATGAACCAAATCAATTTTCATTCAAATTGGCTTGGCCGAACGTGGGTCTAATTGTTAATAAATCTAGTGAATTAGTGATGTCGGAAAATTCGAATAAAATAATGTTAAGTTGTCAGATGATACGCTGATAACATTGAGATACTTTGAGTTGGCAGATTAACGTAAAGGTGCAAGTACTTGTAATCGTTTTTCTAATTGGGGTATTTTTGGGTTATTATAAGAAAAATAGTCAGAAATAACTAATCTGACCATCTAAAAGATGCAGAAATAACCAAATTTTGCCTATTTTTCTTGTAATTGGTGCATTTCAATATTTTGACTATAACTTTTGCAACGAATATTATAATAGGTTAAAATCTACTATTTTCCCTTCTTGATTCCCAATTTTAGTTTTGATTTTTTTTATGTGATTGTATTTCATGATTTATTATTTAGAAAGTGATTTTGAACTCGATTCAAATCAGATTTTTAGTAGATTACTACTTTTATTTTTATTTAATTTGGGTAAAATTTTGATTCAAACAATTTTTTACTATACAGTATAACTTGTGGACTGATTTTTGATATTTCTTGATTTGATCATTATCATTTGAATATTAAAGGATTTTTTTGAGGACTCTTTTGTATTTTTTTTTATGAATTATTTATTAAAATTAATCTGTAAAATAATTATTATTCTGTCTCGCATCCATTAGTGTCCTGATGTATGTCATTTAATATAATTAGTACATATATAAGACACGTGTGACATGGTGTGAATTCCACGAGTCGATATGGACTCATTTTATTTTGCTTTATTTAATTATGTCATTCCCTTTTAATAATCTATACTACCGCCTTTCATGTCCGGCGCACTCGATTGAGTCTGAGGTATCCAGGAACCTTTTATCTCATGCACGTTTAGTCTAGATTCTCGCGTTCATACATGGGATGATTGACCCAAGAAAACTTTAGGAAGTTTTCCTTTTCGTGGCCGAGTAGTACTGTACAACCAATCTATATATATTAGAGACCCTGCTCCTTAATTTGCCACATGAGGATACCCTCCAACAGAAAACCCCAGCATTTTCACCACCCGTACCACTGTTTTTCTCGAAACTCTTTGGCTCCAAAGCTTTACAAAGCATGAAGAATTCAAGCAAATCGTTCTTTATATCAAGCATTTTTATCTTTGTAGTTCTTTTCTCTCATCTAACGTCAACCGCATCTCAGGAAGTCGGTAATGCAGAAGACACACACATTATATATATATATATACATATGTGTCATTCTCTTTCCTTTTCATTTTCTCCTTATATAAGTTTTTTCCTTATATAATATGTGAATCATATGATGCAGAGGATGAGAGAGAGTTTGATTATTTGGAAGGAAGCGAGATGGGGCCACGTCATTGGGGAGACATCCGGAAAGAATGGGCAGCATGTAAGAATGGAGATATGCAGTCTCCCATAGATTTGTCAAATCAGAGAGTGAAATTGATTCCCAAGTTGGGGAAACTAAAAAGGAGCTACAAACTTTCTAATGCCACAATCAAGAATAGAGGACATGATATTTCGGTAAGGAAGGAAAGCTGCCAAACTACAAGAGTTTTTTTTACCACCATAAATGATCAAGCTTGATTTCATGTATCATTTCCGGTTTATATCCTTTGAATTTATGATTTAATTTTCCGGACGATCTTGTTCTTCATTTTATATTTTATTACATCTAATCATCTTTGCTGCGTTTTATATTTCTAATGATTTTATATATATATGTTATTTAAATTTCATATCGACTCAAAATATTGTGATTATAAATTATGAAGAAATTTTAAAATGATCGAGAAAGATATATAATACTGCTGTTCAGTGAGGTGGGACCATCTGCAAGCTAGGGTATAAAAGCTTCCTTACTTCCCGGCCTCAGAAAATGGTGGCCCTATCAGAGGGTAGATGATCATCAAGCTGGACGCCATCCTGATGGGGTAGCTGAAGTGCTTACTGTGCAAAACGTCAACTCCAATAGCTATCATATCAGATTTACTATTTTTTTCTTCAATTCCTTTCCTGAGCAAGTAGCATTTTGACAACCAAAAAGAAGTATAAATCCAAACAAGGGAGAGATTAATGAGTAGAACATTTATAGCTAGCTTGGTTATAAATGGACAATATCATATTGGGTGTGGACTTTTGTCACGTTTATCCAGAGCTTGTTGCAGATCGTATGAGCCGGTTAAGAGTAATGCTATGATTTTAATATATTATGAATTAAAACTGACTTTATAATAATGAAAGTTGCAAGCAATAACACATCGGACATGCTTTCGTGTAAACTAGTATTAATTGGCTGTCCGCACCAGCAATGAAGAGAATTATTTGCTTCTTAATACATTAAATAATGTCAATGTCATGGATGCAGGTGCAATGGGTAGGTGATGCCGGCTCCATACAGATCAACGGCACTGATTACTCTCTCCAACAAGGACATTGGCACTCACCTTCTGAGCATTCCATCAATGGCAGGAGGTCTCTCTCTCTCTCTCTCTCTCTCTCTCTCTCTGTGTATACACCTTTCTTCTTCTACATCTGGAAGAAATAGGAGTTGCTGAACAAGCTCATGGACTTTTCTTTTTTCCTTTGTCTTCTGGTTAAATCAGGTTTGACTTGGAGCTGCATATGGTTCACCTAAGTCAGGCCGACCTTAACATGAAAAATAAGATTGTTGTTGTTGGACTTTTCTATAACATTGGTCGACCAGATGCTTTCCTCTCTAAGGTGCAAATACTCCCCCAGGATTCCTAAATTACATTTGCAATATTTTCCTCTAGTTGAATTATATGTAACACAAACCCATAAAGGTCAACAAGAAGGGGAAAAAAAAAATCATTTTTCATTGTTTTTAAATTAAGAAATTAATTGGAAGCAATAAGACAGGACTATCTTTCAAGGAATTGGCCAATTAATTTCAAGGAGAAACGGCAACGATAAAGTCTTGAAACATGTGCGAAGATGATCATCAAAAGACTAGTTCATTATACTGTTTTGCCCTAGCTGTGTTCCAAATATTTGTGGTTTAACATGTTATATTAATTCGAATTTCAGTTGATGAGAAACATAACATCCATGGCCGATGAAAAGACAGAAAGAAATATGGGGATGATTGATCCGAGAGAAATAAAAATGGGTGGAAAGAGGTACTACAGATACATGGGCTCACTCACTGTTCCTCCATGCACTGAAGGTGTAACTTGGATAATCACTAAGAAGGTAAAGCCCTTGTAAACCTAGTGATAATCGCCTTAATTTATAAATTCTTCAGTTTTTTGCTTAAGTTTTCTTTTGTTTTTGTTAGGTAAGAAAGAGACATTTGAATAGAATATTGATTATATTTAAAATACACCCTCAGGTAAGGACTGTCTCAAGGGAGCAAGTAAGGCTACTCAGAGAGGTGGTCCACGATGTAAGTAACGACAAATCTGTTTTCATCTACCTATTATATTATCAATTTTACATCCGTCTGTCACTGAAAAAAAAATTGTTTATTTGTAATTAGTTAATTTTAATAAAATAATTATTTATAATCAAAATTAGTTGTAAATAATCTTTTCATCACAATTAATTAACCACAAAATTCATTTTTCTTATAACATGTGTTATGTGTTACATTATCGTCACTACAAGAAAAATAGACTAATATAACTAATCTAATATATCCAAAAGGGATAGAAATAACTAAATTAGATACATTTACTCATTTTGGATGCATCAGATTAGTTATATTAGTCTATCTTTCTTGTATGTCCTATTCTCATCCTACCATGTTAATATAATATTGATCCTTGACAGATCTAATTAAAAAAAAAATAGCAAAGGTATATGTTTTATACGACACTCATCCAATTTTCATCACATTCGTGATGGCATTACATTACGCATTAAAAATTATATCAATGTTTTTTTTTCTTTTTTGAAATAATGATTGATAGATAATACCATATGATTATCACATGAATATGATAGTCGTAGAATTTCAATGTTCTGTATAGAACTTTTCAATAATAAAACAAGACCAAATGAATAATGGGACATTAATTACGCATGGAGTAACACAAAAGTGAGATATTGGAGGTGTAATATATAACCTTTCATTTTACAATCGAAGGCAAAAAGCACATTGAAATTAAAGAGTTGGTCATTCATTAGATTAGTTAGCTACATGGCCAAAAAACATAGCTTCTAACTTAATTTCCAAATTTCATGATTTACTTAATTGCAGTATGCTGAGATGAACGCAAGACCAGTTCAACCACTCAACCGTCGTGAGGTCCAGTTCTATGGCCTAAATTTACGAACAACAAAAAACTAAGTACTACGTACAAGATCACAGAGTGTTCGGAAGACTATTCTAGACGTTTTTGCCCAATATTGTATGAAAGTACTTCTAGAAGCAGTTTTTTGACCACTACAATCTTGAAGCCAGTTAAGCGTGGTAAAATTCGTCTGTGCATTTTATAAATAAAAATACCATCAGCTTCATTATCAAGCCATTAATACTGAGTATTATGTTAATTTGATAGAAATAACTGGATTAATTATGTATTAAACACACTTTGATGCAAATTATATTTTGTGAGGGCCGACGTTTATCTTGTATGTGTTTCTGTTTTTTTATATCCTTTTAAGTGTGCGAGGCCCAAGTATGATTTTATCTTTTTATTTTTTTTATGCTGGGTTGGTATATGTGAATTCTAGGCCCAGATACATGTGTGGGAGTTGATGAGCTGAAGCAAAGAATAGGCCCCTAGTTGCCAAGGCACTGTTTTGGGCTTGAGAAGGTGAAAATCCTAGTTTTTCATCTCTTCTTCTCCCTGTCGTGTGCAACATAGCCCTTTTTTTTTTTCTTCTTCCTTACCACTACCTTGACCCGCAATGCCACTCCCCACCACCACCAAATCACCTCCAAGTGTCGGCATGGTTCATGCCTTCCCTACTAGTGTCAAACCACTGCCCATCGTCTTCAGTCGCTGTCGAGTCCACCCCACTTTGCTCAAGGCTTTTTTCAAACATATGAGTACCGCCAGTTACATCCATCACACACACATACAGGGGTGGAATCAGGATTTGATATTTGAGGGGCCAATTAATTTAAATTTTTTTCTTTTAATTAAGTTTGATGACGATCTTTCATAAAATAAAATTCATTTATTATTATTTTTGAAGCGAGATTCATAACAATTTTTTTTTATTATTATAAACTAGCAAATGATCCATTATATATATTATATATTATAAAATTAATCCATTATATATAATATATGCACAAATGACAAATATATATATATATATTATAATATACGCACAAATCGGTATAAATATAATATAGACGATAGAACCTAAACTATATGCACAAATTAGTACAATAAAGATGTTAAAACCTAATATAGACAAATCAGTTTAATATATTGTACAACACAACCACACAAAGTGACAAATCTATATTAATTTTCTATATAAGTAGAGATGCAATGAACGGTAGAAGCTGTAGTCAGTAGTGTTGAACCAATGGAAACTGAGCAAGCTCCAATGGACCAACGACAACACCACATGGCACCAACAGTGTTACAGCCCACTACCCCACAATGCCACTCGACAACGCAACACACCTATAGGCAATGCAATACGACATTCAGCACTCTGCAAGGGACCAAGGCAGTAAGGCTCAAAGCCTCAAGCCAACGAGATGAGAGTTTAGAAGGTGATTCGTGAAGGTTCCGCAGTTTCTAAGTTTTGCGACTAGCAAGTTCAACAATCAACAGTTTCGCAAGTGATGAGAAGGTGATTGTGAAAGCATATATCTAATATCAGTAAATGTATATGACACAGCAACACCCAAGGGGCAAGACCCAACAGTCACACAAAATCCAATGATACAAAAGCTAGCATGTAGCCTCAAGCATGTCGTGTGATGGATGCGTACAATCAAGATTCAAGGGTGTAAATCATGGAGTCAAGAGTTGTATCCTTGCATGGACCATCCCCTCCCTCATCTTCATTCCAATTCTTTTTTCAGACTTTTGATTTGGGAAGACAATCACGCTTTACAACTATGGAAGATCGAAGACTAAAGGTCGATAAATGTTGCAATTTATTTCTTTTATGTTCTTTAGTTGCATTGTTGCTTACGATAATTTCTTATTATATGAAATGTGTATTAAACATCTGGGGAAGTTTTTTTTTTCTTTTAGAACTTATCTAGTATTTAATATAATAGTATAGACTTAATACTTATGCTATCATGTCATTACTATTTTACTAATGCTAATGAATTTTCTTCAACCTAAGATTAACATTACAAATGCCATTAAAATTAAAATGAAACTTGAATATTTAAAACATGATTAGTTCAACACTTAGAAACTTCATTCCAATCACTTTCTTAGAATTCGAGTCAGGTGGAGTCGACTGTAATGTAACTCCAAAATTGCAAATTTTCTTAAGAGGACAGCCATATAAGCCTTTGTTCCCAATGTACGAGCTTTCTGAAAAAGTAGCAAACTGTTTGATAAGCGGGATTGGCCCCACTAGTTGATTGAAGGAGAGGTTTAGGATTGAAAGGAAAGTAAGATTTTCTCCAAGTTGCGTAGGAATCTTTCCCTGTAAGCTTATTGCTTGACAAATCCAACGACTCCAAATGTGTCAAGTTCGCCAGGGATTTCGGGATTTGTCCTGAAAGAGCATTATGCGACAAGTTTAGAACGTATAGTAATGAGAGCTCACCAAATCCTTCTGGTATTGACCCCTCCAAGTTGTTGCAGGAAACGTCAATCGAGGTGAAAAGCGTTAGAATCCTCACCAATTCCATGCTTATACTTTTAAAGGTTACCGTAACGGTATCTTGATAATAAAAGTCACCAAATCTCAAGACTTTAAATTGAAGGTGATTGAGCTCTGATTCCATCTCATTTTCACTTTCTGACATAGCTTTCCAAGTAGAAAAACATTTTATTGGAAGCGTACCAGTGAAGTTGTTTGAAGCTACATCCAGAATTTGAAGCATGGGCCAAGTGGCATTTTGCCCTGGACAATCAAGAAACCCGCTAAACTTATTAGAGCGCAAAACAAGGACACGCAATGCGGATGCATTCTTCAAGTGACATGGGAAGATATCCTCAATATGGTTGTTACCAATATCAAAGACCTCCAACCTTGTGCAATTTTCCAGAGACTTTGGCAACTTTCCAAAAAGTTGGTTTCCATTAAGATCTAAAGTTTGCAATCCACAATTGTCTGAAAATGTATCAGAAATTTTTCCACCGAGATTGTTTCTCCCTAGATTCAGCACCCCAAGAGTCTTACTCATCCCAACCAAACATTCCGGAATCGTGCCACTGAAGGAATTATTAGACAGATCTAGAACCTGGAGGTATGTTGCATTGCAGATTGATTCAGGTATGCTCCCTTTGAATTTATTGCTTGAAAGAGAGAAGAAATAAGCGTATGGAAGGACATTACCAATGTTATCTGGTATGACAGAGCTGAAATAATTCCTTGAGAAATCCAAATACGTGGCAAATGGTGGAAGAACTGGGAGTTGCCCTTGGAGTCGGTTGCAATGTACGTCCAGGATACTCAAAGAAGAAACATTGAGTGAAGATCCTTCTAGAGTCACAAAATTGTTAAAAGAAAGATTTAACTGCTGAAGAAAAGACAGTTTCCATATCCAGTTAGGTATCTCGCCACCAATCTCGTTCTCTGAAAGGTCTAGAATTATTACTTTGGAATGGTTTCTCAAAAAATCAGGAAATACTTTCAACTTGCTCGAAGCCAATTTTAACGTTGTGAAGTTGGGAAAGGAGGGGGCCCAAGAATCAATTCTATCATAGTCAATAGATAAGTTGTTGTAGGAAAGATCAAGACTGGAAATACTTCTCAACTGCTCGATCATATTTAGCTTGAAAGAACCATTGAAGTTATTTGAAGAAAGTGAAAGGATCTTAAGACCTCGAAGATTAGAGACAGACATAGGGATTGGCCCTTCCAAATTGTTGCTGCTCAAATCAAGGTATTCCAATACATTAGAAGAAATGTTGGGAAATTGATTGAGTTCACCAGAAAATTGGTTGTAGGAAAGTTGCAGATACTTCAATGATAAGTGGGAAAACAGGGAAACTGGAATGTTCCCATTCAGTGAATTGTAACGCAAGTCAAGGTTTACCAGACTCTTCAGCTCTTGCCACCGAGTAGATGTAATCTGACGTGTTAAATCATTATGAGAAAGGTTTATGTGCGTCAGATTCTTGGCATTGCTGAAGGATGGAATCGGTCCAGTGAAATTGTTGGACGACATGTCCAAATAATGCAATTGGGTAAGATTGGCCATTGTAGCTGGAATTGATCCTCTGAAACTGCAATTTGAAATATCCATTCTAGACAACATGGTAAGATTACCGATAGAACGCGGCAACGTCCCCGAAAAATTTGTGTGGCTAAGTGCCAGGGTTTGAAGATTCCCACGCTGAGGAAAATTTGGCAAGCAACCATAAAGTCGTGCATTATTAGACAAGTCAAGAACCTCTAATGTAAGCACCTGGAAGATCTTTTCTGGAAATGTGTCAACCAACCCACTAGAACTGAGATGCAAGGACGTCAAATTTGTAAAATTTGCAAAGAAGTCTAGCACTGCAGCAGACAAGTTGTTGTTATCCAGACGAATACTTGAGAGTGACTGAAGTTTTAATAAGGAGGTATTCAAGGGGCCTGAAAGATTGCAATTTGACAAGCTTAAGACCCTCAAATTTTTCAGTGATGATGATAAAGCCCCACACCACTCGTTACCTTGTTCTAAGATGTTTACCCCATCGAGATGTAGTTCTATAAGCTCCGTAAAATTTCGAACCAACATCCTCAAATTTGGGTTCTCAAGTTTTAGGGGAGGAGTTTCACGGAAGTAAAGGGTAGCTAAATCAAGAATAACCAACCTTCTCAAATGCGAAAGCTCAATCGGAATCTGACCTGCAAAGCCAGCATTTGATAGGTTCAAATGTTTCAAGTTCGTCAATTTGTCAAACCCGGACGGCATCTGAGAAAAGTTGAAGTTGTTATATGCCAAACTTAGGGTCTGGAGGTACTGAAGACTGAAGAGTCTGCTCGAATTGTCAAGTCCACCCGAGATCGATTCACTGCTCAGGTCGAGTCCAGAAACACGTCCTTCACTGCAGGTTACGCCTTCCCATGAACAACAACTAGTGTTTTTATGCCATTGCACTAATTTTGTGGACAAACTATGGTTGAACACCAGATTGTTCTTCAAATGGAGCAACAAGGATTGCTGATCGTGGAGACATTGGCCAGACACTCCAGGTGCACAGAAGCTGAGGAGAAGTAGTAGTGATAATACGTGGATGAAGAAGAGCCATGGAAAGGATGGAGATTTCATTGGATAGTCTCTGCGTAGCAGCGTAAGTTTAGGGGGGTGGAATGGGGTGTTTAATAGGATAGCCTTTGCCGTTCGGACGTTTACGATTTCCTTCGGACCTTACTGCTCGGCAATTGAAGGAACTTATCCATTATAAAACTCTCGTCGTTTCATAAAATACACTCTTATGTTATAACATAAAGGTAAAATATATGTGTTGAATGGATATGACTTGTCATGAGTTTTGTCATTCGGTTTTCGATTTCTGTGACTTGTCGATTGTCATCTTGACTTATCAATCATCGGTCAGCTACAGACACGTCTACTTCAGACCTCACTGCTGGGCAATTAAGGCAGTAGGTGCTAATCCGCTGTCCAGCATGGTCAAATCTAAGGAGCGAGTTAGTATTTTTCACAATTAAATAAGAGGTCTGCTATTCTTCTTTGAGACTGCTTGTGTAAATTTTTTTTCTCTTCAAATTATAGATAAAATAAAAAAATTGACATTAATGGTTAAAATGAGTGGTCTTGAAAAACAATATAGCATTTTATATAATAAATATTGTTTTTAACTTTTCTTTATTTTATTAAGTTTTCCAAATTATGTACGTCAAATATATCTATATGTATTAAAAACACTACTCCGTTGAATTTTCTTCGTGACAAATTTCTCGTCGGCCACTTGAAAGAGAGAGTCTTAAACCTAGGGGAGTTCGGTCTGGTTTCATCGATTTTGAAAGAGTTTGTTGAATTGAATCGGACCTATTTGATCTAGAATTTTTTTACCTTGAATCAGATCAGGAATCCCTAAGATCAGACTAGACTAATCTATTTCGATCTGATTCGATCCGGTCGATCTATTCGATCCATTCTAAAATATATTATACTATTATAAATATATTCATAAACAATGTATTATATTTATACTATAAGTTTATAACTATTAACTCTTATAATATGTTAATAAATTAAATTTATACAATATATACTAAATTATTAATATGATATATTTAGTTAATTAATTTTAATGTATTATTATTATTCTTAATGTATAAGTTAATTAAATAATATATAATATATTTAAAATATATATAAGGTAGGTCCGATCCGGCCTGAGGTGGAAAAGACCCAGACCCAGACCCAGACCGGGACTGAACCTACCTGGTCCAGGAATTTTGGACTGGGACCGACCATGACCAGTCTTGATTCGGTCCGATCTGGTCCAAAATGACCGGTCCGGTTGGTTTGGCCGGTCTGGACCGGCCAATACTCTCCTCTACTTAAATTGATTAATTCTAATCGAGAATTAGATGATAATTAAGGCCTCTTTTATTTTTTATAAATTTCTTAATTCATCTCATTTTATTTAATCATAATATTTTTTTCTAATTCTTACATAAAATAAAATAAATAAGTCAATCCTTCAAATCCTAAAATAAAAATATTATTATAAAAATATATTTTAATAATATTTTATTTAATTTTTAAATTTAATTTTACTTATTTCATCTCATCTATTAAAATAAACAAGACTAATTAAACCCGAATGCAAATCAATGACCATGGATTAAGTTAGAGCAAGATAAGGATTTTAACTCATAATTAGGACTGCAAATGAATAGAGTTATTCGTGAACAATTTAAATTTGACTCATATAAACTCGAAACAACTCGATTCATTTAATAAATGAGTTATTCGTGATCACTAATATTTGTTAGAATATTAAATGAGCTAAACTCGTGTAATCTTGACTGGACTCGATTTAAGTTCGTAAATAAAATTCGTATAAATTTGAATCAACTTGACTCATTTTAAGCTCGTAACAATAATTGTAATATATATATATATATATATATACACTAGGTGAAAGCAACTTGCAAAGCATGTTTGCTTAGTTTAATTATGTTATATTTTTAAGATTTGATATTATTTTTATTAAGAAATAAATTTTATTTAATAATGTAATGTTTTTGGGAAAAAAGAAATGTAATTTATAACAAAAATTTAACACGTAATCATAATTAAATAGATGATAAATAAATACACACTTTATATATTATAAAATAAAAGCATTAGTTAAAGTAATAAAATAGTCTCATAAATAAATATAGTCTTTAATTTTATCAAACTTGTTGAGATAAATTTTATCAAACTTGCGTCATTTCCCAACCCCCTTTCTCTCTCTCTCTCTCTCTATTTCTTTACACTCAGACCTACCTCTCTCTCTCTCTCTCTTTCTCTCTCTATATATATATCTTTGTCTTTTCAAAAATCCTTTAACGATCTAGCCTCTCCTAAATTTGGATTTACTTTTTTTTTATCCTTCTTAATCAAATCCTAGATTCCTGATCATGACTATCATTACCGACCTCATTGTCGATTCTTTTTTATTGCGGCCATTCCCATGATAACATACCCAATACGGCCACAACGAAGTACCCTTGGGCTCTTGCTCTATGAAAGAAAAAGTTATGTCTTTTTCATATCTTTGTTTTTTTTTTTTTTTCCTTTTTGATTTGGATCTGGTTTGGTTTTTTTTTTTCTTAATCTCTAGTTTTTTTTTCAGCCTTTTTCTTGCTATTTGTAGATATTGTATATCAAGAATTGTATTCTATTTCTCCACTACGATTTTTTTCCTACTATTTGGTTTGGATTTGGACCATCTAGTTTTGGTTTTATTTAGCTCTTTTCTCTAATCTAAGTTTGTTCTCGACTTTTATCTTGCTATGAATTTATCTGGATGTGGTGATAAAAGAAAATTTTTAAAAATAAAAATAATAAAATAAAATAAAATCCAGATATATCCGTGTCCAAATCCAGATATTCGTCCGGGTTCCAATCCAATTTACACGGGCGGATATCCGTATGCCTTTTAAAAATCAAAACTAATAAAGAGTGCCTAAAAAATAAGCTGCATCATGACTGGTAATCCTCTCCTGATAATCAGAAAAAAAAAATGATGAAAAGCCACCAATAGCAACCTGAAGAAGCCTTCAATATAGATTAGAGCAACATTTATAAATGCAAATCCCTGAATTGTAGACTAACTCTAAACTACAAAAAGTAATATCTTGAGGGCTTCCCCCAAATTAAAATTTATGTAGAATACTTAAGGAATAAAAATTATAATCCTCTAGAGCTATTTCTTACCCGAAAAAATTATGAGTAGAAGACATGATTGGAATCAAGATTGGTGCATCCTAAATTTCTGAGTAGAAGAATTCTTTTTTTTTTTTTTTTTCCTGCATGGACTTTGGAGCCGATGCTCTCATCCTTTTAAATTCAGGTTTGTTCTTTCATTCTCATTCTTTGTTTCTTTTACATTTTTTTTTTCTAAGCCATTCTTTTTTTTACATGTCTTTCTGTTTGTACTTTTTTTTTCCTTACCTTTGTCATTATTATTTTTCCTTAGTTTTTGTGTTTATTTTTTGAGTTAATTATCCTATGTTTTGATTCTTCTTACTGTTTGACTATGGAATTATAAAAATATTAATTTAATTTTTGCAGTTGTGAGTTTATTAATTTTAACATGTTAATACATTAACCAAAATTTAATACTTATCTAAAGAGAGTGCTAGTAACAAAAAATAAGAAAATATAGATAAGCTTGTATTAAAACATAGATACAAAAAATAAGAGAATATACAAAAAAATCATATATATATTTTTGTGTTGTTCCATAATATATATTGGGCAAGTATGATAAAATAGTGCCTTAATAACCTAAATAATGTAATAACATGAGAGGGATACCTTGTAGTATGTCAATAAACTATTCCATAATAATTGTTTGACTCAAATAAAACTTAAAGAAGTGGAGCATTAGAAAACTGCAAATTCAACAATTTAAAACTCAAATTATGAATTAAGCTAATTCAAACTATTTAAAAAGATAAAATAATATATAATCAAAAAAAAATATATCACAACTATATTATAAAATATGCTTACAAACAATGAACAGGATAAGAACAAAAATTCCAAGTTTTATAAATTGTCATACTGATAAGAATACAGATGAAGAATAAGAATAAATATAGAATTTCTTGCACGTCCTTAAAATAAAATTCCAAGTTTTACTATTTGATCTTGTTTAAATAGTACTAGAGGCAATAAAAAAAAATAAAGTGTCCATTAGATTGGGTGTTGGTTAATTTTTATATTAAGTGCATTGATATGCATGGATAGATCAGGTAAGTTCGATTGGTTTCCAATAGGAAGTTGGCTACTTTAACGGTTTGTCCTTGCAGGGCGTGCATAGAAGAATATTAATGATTGGCAGTATGTGAATAGGAAGAGACTTAGGCTCTTCAACCGGACGCATAGCCCATGCTTTGATTTTTTTTTTTTTTTTTTTTTTTGAGATTTCTTAAGATTTTCATTTTCTCAGACTAGGATGTTTTATTCTGATGTTCCCATACCAATAAATGTAACGATGCCTTTAAGTTCTTTTCATAATTCCCAATAACGTTATTGAGATGATGGTGAATGAGTGTATTTTCATACTTTCAATGAAAAACTTAACAGATTTATTAGAAGTTAATAGAAAAATAATATAAAACAAAGAAGTTAAAATAAGAATTTTTGTTAGATAAGTTTTTTATATATATAAAGATATATATTTTTACATATATTTATATATATATATATTCTTATTATATATATTTTATGTGTTATATATATTATTTTTAATATTTTATATAAATAAATATATGTGATATTCCAATAAGGATAGATAGTGAATAGGATCTCACATTGTGTGAAAATGATAAGTTTTTACTTTTTATAAAGTTTTAATGAGGCTCTAATTATATTATTAATTAATTCTTTTAGAATATAGATCATGTGGTTTGGATCTTCTAGAGGAGCGTTATAAATAGTATCAAACTCATTTTAATACAAAATGTGGGACTTGAATCGTGTTATCTACCATGAACAGGTCAATGAGGACGTCGGACATTTAAAGAGGATAGATTACGATATCCCAATAAGGATAAATGATATATGGAATCTCACATTACTTAAAAATGAAAAATTCTTATTTTTTATAATATTCTAATGAAGCTTCAATCAAAATTTAGCAAAATGTTTGAGTATTCTAATGTGAATGCTCTCAGGTGGCCAAAATTTTTTGACCACAATGAAAGTCTAGATCATGTTTACTGAGGTGGTTTCTTGTCATCTTGAACAATTCAAATTGGACCATCGTAGAAGCTAAAATTCTATTTAGCACAAGAGGACTAAAATCTCTCATATATTCAATTAAATTATTCATAATGAGACTAATTTTATAATATGACCTTAAGTTGCATTAGTTTTTAAATTTAATTTTTGCAATATTTCTTTGTAAATAAATGATTTTTTTAATTTAATTCTAGTCCGTTAACCTAGATCGATCGTAACTTTTTAAGGATGTAAATCCTAAAACAACACTCCGACACTTTTTAGACATTACATTTCCAGTACTTCATACATATACATGAACTCATTGGATTTCACAAAAAAAAAAGGAACAAGTTCATTGTAAGAAAATCATCCACAAATAAACATTCTCATAAGACCACTATCATTAACAATATCATAACACCATATCTTGAAAGCTAGGAGGCTATTTTCCAATCCAATGTTTCCATAGTACTTTATTCCTGCTTTTAAGTTGGAACTTGAAAAACAACGGCACATGGATTGGTTGCATCTTTTCCACATAACCAGACGGACCCACGTTTAAGGTTGGGGGAGCTACTGCCCCCCAAAATTTTCTAATTTTCTAAAATATTGATATATTATATATATATAGTATATATATTTACATATATATAATATATAATTATCTCTTAAATTATAAAAAAATTAAAAATTTCTTTCCAAATTTTTATTAAAATTATTCTCTTAAATCCTAATATATATAATTTTATTTTAACTTTTAATTTTATTAAAATTTAAATTTTAATCCACTTAATCTCATAATTATTTTAACAGTTTAATTCTAAAAAAAAATAATTGTAAATTTATATGATTGTTAAAATTAATTAATTATACTCACTCAAATAGTCTCACTCTAACTTAATGGTATGATTATGATATATAGATTGTTAAAAATCTAACAGCAATATATTATTAGTTATTAGAAATTTTTTATATTTATTTTTTATCTATAATTTTTTTTTCAAATCATAAAAAATATGAACAAGTTAAGAACAAATGATTTAAAAAAAATCTTGAATAATTAAAAAACTAATATGATTAAAAAGTTTGATAACAACGAAATGTAATACTTCTCTCACTAATAAGCATTTTTAAAATTTATATATCATATTTTATCGATCGCCCGCCCCCCAAACATTAAGTCTTGGTTTCGTCCCTGCACATAACCATCATGATTGCTTTTAGTACCCTCACCTTTGATGGAATCCCGCTACGTGTAATTATAGGAGGGTGTGCTGTTCTGATTGTATACAACTTCGGAAATGTTTTCAACTTGCTGAAACCCAAATAGTGTTATTAAAATATTATTTTTTAATATTATTATTATTTTAAAATGTGAAAAATATTTAAAAACTCAACAATTTAGTATTTGACATCAACTCAAAAAAGGTCCAAAACAGGGGCGCATGTGAGACCCTTGAAAATTTTGTGGGTTTTTCTTTTCTTCTTCCCTAAGGGATTTGGATCCTAATTGGTTTTTAGTAGGCTTTTTAACTTTTTGTGGGTGTAGGGGCTACTTTTAGGCCTGAAAGGGGGTAGAAATCGGGCCCAACCGTGGGCTAGCTGAGAGCCCAACCCTCCCCATCATAAAGATGCCGTTTAGGGGCTAAGAATTTATTCTCCCCTAAAACGATGTTGTTATAGGTGTGTAGGGTAAAAACATTGGGGTCTTTTTCTTCTTTCTTGCTGCTCTTCATCTCTTCTATCTCTCTTCTTTTATTTTTCCTCTACTTCCTTCTTTCTCCTCCTATGCTCATGACTTCTGTAGGTCTGTCCATTGTCACCAATCCAGCTTCACCACGCATCCGTCAAGCAACACACCCTCTTCCATCGACTAGCCCACCTTCCTTTTCCCCCAACCTGTGAGCCCCTTTCTCTGTTTCTCCCCCAGTCCCTCGGCACTTGACCCACTTTGGCCATGGAAGTGGCTTGTTCCGATGGTGGCCTGTCGTCACATGCCACACATCCATTACTCATAGAGCCCACACCGTCCCCCACACCCAATCGCAGCCACTACTATTGCAAACCATAGACCACTATTCGATGATAAATATAATTTTTACATGATTTTTATTTCCTTTTTACTTATTAAAATTGTTAGTTTTCTTTTATTTTTTCTTTTATTTTTATTTATTTATTCGTGTTGAAGGAATTAGAAGAAAAGAAAACGAAAATTTGCAAAAAGAGAGAAATAACAAGATGTCCGGAATTCACATATAGATGGGCCGGATACATGCAATGGATGGAATCTAAGTGGGAAATAAATTCTCACCAGTAAACAAATAGGCCACACTTTATTTCAATTAAGCATTTTGGGCTACATTTTGATACTTCACTTGGGCTATGGGCTTGAAGAACACACTTCACTCGATTTCGAAGGAGCGAGATTCATTCTCAAATTTGCGCATGCATGGCACTTCATGTTTGGGCCAAACTTCTGATGAGTTAGCACACACTCTCCCAATAGGATATTTGGTTTTACAATTTGACTTCATGCAAGAGGCTTGGGCTTGCAGCACACTTTAATCGGGGCACGACACTTTAATTCGTAAGACAATATTTGCTTCAAGGTACATTACAAATATTGCTTTCTTTAAGACAATATTCGCCACCACCAATAACGATATACATATGGGTTATAAGAAAATTTGCCTCTAAGATACAATGAAGCTCAGAACAAATCTATTTGTCTAACTACGTTATGCACAAATGAAATTAGACTGTGAATACCCTTAATGAAAAATTATTACTTTTTATAATTCTAAAACTTGTTCGAAATAAGTACTAATAATATACCTTTTGCCATATGACACAACACCAGCTCAAGTATACACGTGAGTGCTTCAGCGCATATAATTTTCTCTTTTTCATGTTGTGGGCCCCTTGCCCATGCGTTGCCAACGTAGTGCGCGCCCCTTGGTCACGCCTATTGAGCCAAGCATATCAGTGCGTTGCACCTCCATACACATGTGCATGCCACTTGGTGAGGCCTATTGATAAATCAACAAAAATTGCCTCACATGAATGAGATGTGACTCGAACCTGGGTTCACAAGTCACAAAGTGAAAACCACAACCACTAAGTCAATCAAGGCTTACATTTCATATGCAGTTTCGAGATTAAATAAACCTTAAAACTTTCCATATCTGTCTCTTTCCAAAATAATTCATAACTTCCAAAAATAAATCTCCAAAATATATTAATAAATAGAATATATAATATATTATTTTAAAAATATTTCCAATAGAAACTCAAAGAAAGCTCTGATAAATCCTAAAGAAAGTGTGAGAAACTTCATCTCGATTCAACATTTTAGGAATGCTCTACATATCTGTCTTGTGAATTCTGAACTAGGTAATGTTTGAACTCCCTTTGTCATTGTTCTTATCTCAAGTTGGAAACTAATTACAATCATTCAAAAAAAAAAAAAAGAGATGTATTGTTACCCGAAGACATGATTTTCTTGACTATTTAGTTTTTTTCACTTTAAAATTAGTATTCTGCTTGAAATAGATTATATAGAGGCTTTGGCTGCTTTAGGTGGGATCTTCATTTTTTTTTTATATTCTCCTATTTTATGAACAACCAAACTGTGGATGGGAGACATAGGAATACCTTTGCGATACTGCTATCCTCTGTTTTAACAATTTGAATAGGTGGCTACTATCTATTTTTCTTGCTATGCATTCTTGATTACTTTTGCAGGTGTATTTTGGCCTATTGGTGTTTGTAGGCTTCACAGTTGTGGACACTCAGTGTAACACCTAGTTCCAGCACCATTCTGAATTCTAAAATTTCTTATTTATTTATGTATTTATTTTGAGCGAAAATCCCTTTTCTATATTCAAAAATTTATTTTATTTTATTTGACTTCGACGATTCTATTTTCAGAATTTTAGCATTTGTTTTGCCTTTTTTTTTTAAATGTTTTTCTAATTTATATCAAATAGACTCTTGAATCCTAACTCCTTTAAACTTTTATTTTCCAGATTCCTTGCCACACGTTTACTTTCTAAACTTTCCTTCTTCCAATCTCCACGATTTTCTCGGCAATTGTCTGCTATTAGAATACGTTGCCCTTTCTTTTTATTTCCTTGTATCATCTTTAAAGTTTTGTTTCCTTTTATTTCACATGTTTTTCCTTCCTTACAGTTTTTTTTTTTTTAGTTTTCTTCTCTAGGTTTTCAAATGTTCGACCCTATATATATAGTTGCATTTACCTCTCGTGCATAGGAAAAACCTTTTTGCTGCTGCACCACCACACACACAACCCTCGTTTCCCCAGCCATGAACTCAAAGAAGCATTCTCGTCTCTTGCAAGCCGAAGTGGCATAGCTCTACCCATGGCCAACCATCCGCACCATCACCTCCCAAGGACACGACATCAAGCCATCAGCCATTGTCCCTTTGAAATTGGCTTGCACTCCCGTAATCTATTAAATTCAGTCATGACAACCACCCCACCGTAAAGCCACACTGCTCAGCCACCACCTAGTCACTGCTCGACCCTTCAAGGCCGCATGCTGCAAACTCCTTTGCTAAACCAGCTCTAGTGCACCTTCCCCACCTCATGGAAACTTAACCAGTTTGCTCCTCTGTTTTTAATAACCGAAAACAGAACACAACTCCATTTGCTGCCAACCACTTTATTCACCTCCATCATGAGCTGACCAAGTCGGAGATCCACCTAGGCAACCTCAGAAATCACCGGCAGTACAACCCAATTATGCCGTTTCCTTCATGAGCTCTTTCATGCTGATAAGATAGCTGCCCAACTCCGTCCATGTCTCCATCACCTCACAGTGCTCTCACATTATATTTGAACAAGTTGTTCTATTCTGGGCCACATAGGTTTGTTTTGGAATTTTGATCTTTTTTTTTTTAGTGCATTGTGTCAGATTATTATTATTATTATTATTATTATTATTATTTTGAAGTTAATGTTTTTTAGGTGAATTCGGGTTCTATTTTTGTGCTTGAGTTCTAAATTTATTTTGGATAAGGTAATATTTTCATTTTAATGACTTTTCAGTATTTAAGTATTTTTATTTCTGATTTCTAAAGAGGTTTGGTGTGAGTTGGAAAACTTGGGCTATTTGACCATTTAGTGAAAATTGAGGAATCAGAGGATTTACACTATTTTAAGGTTTTAGAGGATTCTGGTAAATTCAAAGCATTTTTTTTTTTGGAAAGAGTTGATACTCAGGCTTTTGAAGATTTTTAGATGTTAAGAGAAGATATTAGATTCTATGTCTCAGTTCTATTTTTTTAGATTTGTGGTTATTTGGAAATTTATGGAGTTACATGATTATTTTATAGGTGTCGATTATTATGTGTTTAGCGTTATTTGGAGAATTTTTGAAAAGTTAAGAAGTTCAGGTAAGTAAGGTTCCTATTCTAGACTTTGCATTAAAAATATGAACTGAGATCTATTTGAAAAATATGCATGTTTTAGTTACGAAAAGAAACTTTGAAATCACCTTAGTTATTTGTTTCGCATATGCATAAAACTCTGTATAAGAATAAAGTGTTTTTGGCATGAACTTGTGTAGACATTAGCTAATTTTGCTGCATTCTGTTTTCTAAACTAAAAAAAGAGTGAATATGAAAGTTTCTACATAAATGATATTTCTGATCTGATTCTGTTATGTTTTGGAAAAGTTCTGTACTCTGATATGATATGAAATTATTTCTGAAACCTCTGCTATAACATTTTGGTTCTTTTCTGCTCTCTTTTGTTCTAGGTTAGTACCAACTATTTTATTTCCAGTGCACCCACTTTGGTTGTAAAGTAGTTTTTTACGTGGTCTTTCCTGTATGCACACTCGGAGCTCCGAGAATAATAAGGGGAAGATTCACATTCTGTTTCTGCTCGATTGGCCGCTGGGGTTTGCACAATCCTACTAGGAGGGTTAAACATGGTACTTCTATTTCTAATAAGATGTTTTAGTTATGCTATGCCCGAGGAATTTCTATTTCTGCTTATTCTGAATTTTCGCTCTGATTTTTGACAATATGATCTATTTCTGCATTTTGAAAATAAAAAATATTTTTGTTTTGCATTCTGAATTTTGGTAAATGCTCATGTTTGCACACTAGTAGATGTTCCTTGCTTATTGAGTTGTGGTTAAACTCAGCCCTTATCTCTAAATATTTATCAAATGAATTTGGATGTTTCAATGGAAGATCAGATTATGAAGCTTTGGGTGAAAGGACTTAAGAATAATAAATTGAACATAGAGAGTTTATATGAGTATTGACAAAATTTAGTAAGGAAATGTTATTATATTTTTTGTGACATTGCATTTCTGGAATTGATGATATTGAGAAAAATGATTTTGGAACCAAGTTTTATACGTATATTGGAGAATTTTGAGTTTTTATTTATTTTGTTGAAATGTGAATTTTATAATAGGAAGTAACTCTCCAACCCCTGCAGGACCGGGGCGTTACACTCAGGATATAATTGAGAAAGCACATCGGGGTTACTTGGACTATGTGAATCATGCACTACTACTTTTCACTGATTTTGTTACCCTCATTGTCCGAATTCTCACTATTATGGTCAAATTAGTAAAAATGCATTGTGTCAGAGCCATTATTTTCCTTTGTTTTAGTCACATCTATTTTCTCCCTGCTTGTAAAAATATGATGATACTTACATGACTTTATTTGTTTTGTAGCTGAAGAATTCCGTTGACAAGAGTAAGAAGAAGAAGAAACAGAGGGATTGAATATTTTAGAAGTAGCATAGTCGCTAGTATTCTTGTAAGATGCTAAGAATACCCTGAACAAATTACACTATTAAGACTTTGGAACATGTATTTACTAGCTGTTGTGGTGTAATTATGGCGTGTGTGTGTGTGTGTGTGTTTTTAAAGCTTTCTGCCAAAGCATGTTCTAATCTAGAACCATTGTCTATTGATTGACCATACAAGTCTTGAACATGGATGTTGAATTTAAATTTGACTCGAGTTTTTTGTTAGACCCTGTGACACGGTATTCAAAAATCCATTTTAGTATCTACCATGTTATGACAAAAGTTTTGAAATAAATAGCTAGATGTGATTTTATTTGAATTGGTTTGATAATTCAAAAAACGTTCATTTAGGAGTCATGAAATTCTCCATGCTATGATATATGCCAGTTTACTACATATTTCACATTAATTTGTTAAAAAATAATTTTTTTTTTTCATTTCATATCTTCTTTTCAACAAGAACTTGGCAGCATATGGTAACTGTTTTGAACGTTGCATATGTATGAGTCTTAAATATAATTGCTACTCCCTGCTTTTAGCTCCAAGATCAAAGACCTTGTCCACCTTTGACCTTTGGTTTGCCTTTAAACACACACAAAAAAAAAATTAGATGTACAAGAGGTAACTTCTAAACTATTAGTTAGATAATTCAAAATAAGATTTCTTTTTGGTTCTTGTTTGCTCAAATGAAGTAAGAGCTAGTCACACATGAGCTTCTTAAATTTACCAACTTGGATAAATTGGAAAATGTGGACTCTGCTAATTGCTAGTTTCAATATTTGTTTATTAAGTAAAGTCATAAGAATAACTTTGGGTTCCATTTTTGTTCATAAAAGTTGTATGACTAATTTTCCTAGTGTTGTCATGCCTTTCGGTTGTGTTTTGTTTGGATGGAAGCAATATAATGCTTATTAGCATTTATGTTGGCACTTTACGATTATGAATCTATGAATATTGGCCTAAATTTTTTATTAATAAATTAATCTAGATTATGAATCTATGAATAATTTGTTTTGTGTTTATTCTATCTTTGCTCCAATAACGTGGGGTGTGTTTCGACTCTGGCTTTCATATGTTTTGATTTCCCTGCCTGATTAGTTTGTAGCACATATAGCATGAATTCTTATTTCCCTGTTAGTTTCAAAAGTTCGAAACATCTCTAAGAATCTATGTCAATATTTTGTGCACAACTCTTTGCTCGGATTAATTTATGACTTTGTTGTGTTATTTTTTTTTTTGTAGGTTGTTACTCTAGTGGCACCTTTATGTCAAGGTATTCAACCATGTTCTCACATCTCCTTTATCATTATGTCATCATATATTTATTGTTCATGTCTACATTCTCAATGTACTATTTTAATGTGAGTATGACCACTTTTTTTCATAGTTAATGTAACAAAACATATGCACCAGCCAAAGAAACAGAACCTAAGCCACATTTATCATTTTTTAGGTGCTATTTTGATACTAGTTGAATGCGAACTAGTTCATATTTATAGACATATAAAAAAAGACCATTGTAAGAGGTTGGTAGTTGTTTAAATTTCTATGAATATCTAGTTTAATTTGATTTTTGATGGGATTAATTTTTCAAAATTGATTATATCTAGTTTTTATATGAAAATAGTGCTTGGTTAAACGTCCTAGAATAAGATTAAAAAATTTAAGCTAACAAATTGACCACAAAGCAGTCATAGCAGTCAAAGAAGAACATTTGTGACAAAAAGTATTTCATTTGCTAAAGAGAATACTTAAGTTGTGACTGTGTACTTCTATATTTGCTTTACCCATCTTTCATCCAAGATTGCACTTGGTGTTGGAGAACAACACTCAGTTTGAATATCCCATCACAGGAATACCCTTTGCCTATGAACACCCAATTCTTAGCCAAAATTAATTTATCAGACTTAAGAACAACCTTAATGCCCTTTTGAACATTATCATCGTTAACTTTAGAATTAAAATGACTATCAGCACAAATTTTACTCTCATCTTCAATTCGTAGATGTTTTTCAATTATTCTAAAGTGGGTTTTTCTGCTAATTGCAGAAGCTTCTTCATGTAATTATTTCAACTTGGTGGGAGTTTTGCAATAATCGCTCCCACTTGGAATGACTCAGGAATGGTAATAGACAGATCACGGAATTTGTTGACCAAGACATGCAACTCATGCACTTGGTCCAACACAGACATATTTTCCACCATTTTAAACTCAAAAGTATTTCAAAATTATAAATTTATTAGTACCCAATTTTTCTGTCTTATACTTTGCTTCAAGGGCATTCCAAATTTCCATAGAAGATTTTATAGCAGTAAACAGATCATATAAACAATCAAAAAGAGTGTTAATAATGTGACCTTTACAGACCATTTCATCTTATTCACATTTCTTCCTCAATGTCTTGACAGTCTCCGAATCTTCAGGATTTGGTGCAGGAACTGGTTCCAAAGTTAGATCTAGAATATAAAAAATATTCAATGTTGTGAGGAGAAATTTCATCTTATCTTGCTAGCAAGTGAAGTTGGTTCCATTGAACCTGTCCAACTTTACAAAGTCTTAATTCATGACTTTGAAAGCAGTGGATTCAAATCCTCCTTACATTGTGTAAATATCGTCTTAAAATTGTTGAAGGATTTTGGAGATGGGAAAGAGAATCTGAAAATGAATCAAGGCTTTGAGATGTATAGAACTACTGTCTTTAAGACGATATTTCCTCCCACTCACTAAGAGTTTACTAAGAGTTTCTAACAAATCGTCTCCAAGATACAACAAAATCTTTGAACTTTCTAAATAGAAATTCTGGAGAGTTCCTAGAATTTCTATTGAGAATGATAGAAACACGAAGATGAAGGAAATTTTTGTGACTTTACAGATCTGTGACCACACTATTTATAAAGTCTGAAAAGGCATCTGTGAAAAATCACGATATTGGCAGTTTATAGTATCTCACTCGAGTGAGGTGTCGAGTGAGAGTCGAGCGAGATTACTGCCTGGCCCCTCACTCGAGCTACACATCAAGCAATGATCGAGTGAGATAAATACCCAATATCTCGCTCGAGCGACACGTTGAGTGATTAACGATATTACACAAAACTTCAGATGAGATGCATCTCTTCTTCAAACGTTGTACAATTTCGGATCCCAACAATATCACGCTCGAGCGATACGTCAAGCGAAATTCGAGCGAGATCACTGCCTGGTCTCTCGCTCGAGTGGTACATCGAGCGAGAGTTAAACGAGTTCTCGGTCTTGACTTCGCTCGAGTGACATGTCAAACGACTGTCGAGCGAGATCTCGGCCTGCACACAATTCTCAACTATTTTTCACAAGCTTTCTTCCTTCAACTTTTAAATATATATTACAACATATTCCAACAATCCCCCACTAGGTTGTGATATGTATTTAAAATTCTGTTTCACAGTTGACATTATCATGCATAAAAGAAGGTATCTTTTGACTTAAACCTTTTCTTAGTATAATTAGTTCAAAGTTCTAAAAAGTAATTAGTGGCCTAGGCTTAAACCAAAACTCTTTAGTTCAAAACTGGAACTAACACACACATGAAAATATACTATTCACAATACAGTCTCTTAAGTTTTGGCACTATTATGACCTTGTGCTACATCTTGGTTTAATAAACATTTATAAGAGATAAACCTAGGTTTATTGTTAGAAGCGTCACCACTTCTATGTTCATATAAACAAAGTTCCTCTAGTCCCCGTTACCAAGACACTTTTAAATTTGAACTTCGTTAAGAGTAACACTCATCCTCTTTTAAACGTAACAGTTAGCATTTTTCCATCCTAAATGAGACTTTGTTATTGTAGTGCTCTACTAATCACAAATCAGTAACTCGTTATTACCCCTTAAACTCTTTAGATAAATCTTAAGAGTTGGGTTACCATTACTGATGATTCTCTTGAAGGGTTTCAGTCTCATTCCAATGGATGTGACCCTTACCAATTCTCGCGATAAAGCTTTGGTAAAAGGGTCTGCCAAGTTACAACTTGACTTCATATAAACGATCGTTATGATTCCATCAACTACTAATTGTCTAATGTAATCATGTCTTAGACTTATGTGTCTAGACTTTCCATTGTACACTTTATTATATGCTCTAGACATAGTAGTTTCATTATCGCAATGCAAAAAAATAACAGGCATAGGTTGTGGTCACAACTGTATATCCAATAACATATTCCTAAGTCATTCCTCTTCTTTCCCTACTGCTGCTAAAGTTATAAACTCTGATTCCATTGTGGAATGAGAGATATATGTCTGTTTCTTTGATGCCCAAAAAACAAAACCCCCACCAAGGGTAAATATCCAACCTATTGTGGATTTATTGTCATTTATGCTAGTGATCCAACTATCATCTGAGTATCCTTCAAGTACCACTTGAAACTTCGAATAAAAGAGTTCTAAACCAATTGTTCTCTTTAAATATCCAAGAACTCTATCAATTATTTTCCAGTGGTCTACACTAGGATAACTAGTATATCTTGAAAGTTTGCACACAACAAAAATAATATTAGGTCTAGTACAATTCATAGCATACATCATGCTACCAATTGCACTAGCATACTCTAGTTGTGCTACTACTCTTCTAGAATTCTTATCCAATTTGACACTAGAATCAAATGCTGTATTCACTTCTTTTATTCTTAGATGTTTGAATTTGAGAAGCACTTTCTCAATATAGTGAGATTGACACAGTGCATAACCGTCACTATATTTCTTCACTTTAATACCCAACATTGTATTTACTTCATTAAGATCTTTCATTTTAAACTTTGAAGTCAAATACTTCTTAGTTTCAGAAATGTCTTTCATATTAGTACCAAAAATTAGCATGTCATCAACATAAAAATAAACAATAACACCATAATTTTCAATAAATTTTCAATAAATGCAAATGTCAGCACTATTATGTTTGAAACCATCAGCCAAAATAATAGAATCAAACTTTTCATGCCAGTTTTTTTATGCTTGCTTTAGTCCATATAATGACTTAACTAGTTTACATACTTTCTTTTCATTTCCTGGTAGAATAAACCCCTTTGGTTGTTCCATCTAAACTTCTTCATCAAGTTCACTATTTAAGAATGCACTTTTTATATCCATTTGATGCACAAGTAAATCATATATTGATGCAAGAGCAATAAGTACACTAATTGATATGATTCTTGCCACTAGAGTATAGGTATCAAAATAGTTTATCCCTTGCTTTTGACTAAAATCTTTTGCTACCAATCTAGCCTTAAAGGTATGAATTGAACCATCAGTACTATTCTCCTTCTTAACACCCATTTGCAAACAATAGCCTTGGAATTTGGAGGTAAGTCCACTAGTACCCAAGTATTATTAAATAATATCGAGTCTATTTCATCATTTTATTGCTTTCTTTCAAAAGGATGTATCTCTCGAAAACAAATTTTCTTTAAAACTTTTTGGATCATCCTCGATGTTTAGAACAATGGGTATTTTATTAAGAATTGTGTTTAAGTCTCCTTCCACAAGGAAGACTAAAGCAAGAGTTGATACAAAATCAGGACCAAAATTCTTTTCTTTTCTAACTTTCTGACTTTTCTTTTGCTCTACTGGCAAATCTATAGACTTTATCTTATTTTTATTAATAGAGTTATTTAATTCATAATTAGAACTTTGTGTTTAACTTGATTCTGTAATATACTTAAAATATTTATTTTCAATAATTTCAACTTCTTTCGATTCCACTATGATATTAGAACTCAAGTCTAATAATCGATATGTTTTGGAATTTTCAGCATAACCAACAAACACACTTCTTACAGCTCTTGGTCCTAATTTAGTCCTCTTTGGATCTGGAACTTTGTAAAATGCCAAATGCCCCCACACTTTAAGATAATTTAGATTTAGTTTTCTTCCATTCTAAAGTTCATAAGGTGACACTTGTAATTTCTTTGATGGTATTCTATTAGGCACATGGCATGCTGTAAGTAATGCCTTTTCCCACAAATTGAAAGTCAATTTTTCACTTAGAATCATAGCACTGACCATATCTACAAGTGTCCTATTTTTTCATTCTGCCAAACCATTTTGTTGTAGAGTGTAAGGTGAGGTCATAATTACGCCCAAAGAATAACGCGGTCGTTTGTAGTATAGCTTTGGAGTGTCGATTCCACAGGGAGATGGATTAAGAAATTAAAGAACAGTAACGAAATTAACAAAAAGATCTAGATGAGTGCGAAAAGTAAATTTTAGAGTGTGACGTAAATTAAAACTAAATGAGTAATTTGAACAGTATAAAAATGAGACGAAAAGTAGAGCATCGGGAATCCTTTGTATATAATTGGTATTTTAATTATTTTCGATTCATTAATAACTCAATTGAAAATTCTATGTCCAAATTTTCAATTGGAAAATAAAACATTAATAACCAGATTTAAATCAAATGTAATCTTTCGAAAAATCATTCGTCACAATATAAGAATAGGAATTGTTATCGATATTAAAGAAATTCAACGTCGACAATATACTCATAGAGGAATATTGCAGCAGAGAATTAAATTAAAATAGATAACCAATTGAACCAAACATAATCAAAGGATTATTGCATTCAATAGAAAAAGCATGACTGAATCTATAAATGAAATAAATTCTAAGATTATTTGGTGACGAAAATATTTATAATAAATTTCGAATGACTAAACAAAAGAGTTTAATATTTGAAGAACACATATATGAATCAAAATAATTACAAATACCATCATATATACAAATTCATCCCTAACTCTACTAGAAAATTAGTTACACATATTGAAAATATGCAACAAAAATTCTTCAAGGGATAATATGGAAGAGCCAACCATTATTTTCTTCTCTCTTCTTTGGTTTTTCTTTTCTTTTCTCAAGCTCTCAAAAACAATGTATCTTCCAAGGCATCCAAGCACACTAAGCATGGTCTTAGAACACACACCCATCCCTTCTATTTATAAGCATCCTTCATGCAAGTTGTCATGACAAAATCACTACAATTTTAACTTGTTTTGCCATATGCCATTCTTGAATCCAAGTGATTTGTGAGTTGTCATTTTGATCATTTTTTTTCCCACTATGCATGAGCTAAATTTTGCTTGTAGGTTGAGTGTTTCAATTTTGCTTCTCTATCCATTAGTTGTCTTGTATGACTTAATATCTTGTGGTCAAATAATTTGTCTTGAAGAAACTTGAGTGCACTTCATCTTACATATGAATTGATCATTGAATTTACAAGTTGGTGTAGGAGTGCTTGCTGGAAAATATTATGATGACATTTGGATTTGATGCAAGTGGCTGAAAAATATCCAGAAACGTCAAGTGCAGGTGTGTCCACTTGATGGTCGATGTTGTCTTAGATGAAGTGGATATCTCTTCAAACATAAAACATAAAAGTTATAGATAGTTCTCTTTCGGTTCTATATCATCTTGAATCAGCTCAATCGGAGATTGGATGAGAGAGTTATGCCCATATTACGAAAAGGTGTCAGAACTGTTTAAAATTCCGCAATTATCTTCATTTGCTCCTAATGTCTCTATTTGTGTCCTAAATCAAAATATAAGAATAATGAGTATATTTAAGCATCAAATAAGAATAAAGTATTAAACATTAAGAGAGGAAAATATGGCATTTTATATTCTCATCAATATATTAAATCATGCTTATATCTATCTCAGGATAAATGACCATTAATTTTAATAACATGAGTTATATCCATTATTTTCTCATTTTTTTTAGTATTTAAATAGAGTATTTAGAGTGCATTTTTGTGCACTCATCAGGTCATTTGATGAATAATCCCATGCTCTTCACAAAAATTAGAAACTTCATGTGAGAAATATTCTCCACCTCTATCAATTCTAAGAATTTTAATCTTCTTTTCCTTTTGATTTTCTGCTTCTTATTTATAACAAATGAACATGTTATAGGCCTCATTTTTACTCTTCAACAAATACACAACAGTATATCTAGATAAGTTATCTATAAACGTAATAAAATATCTTCTTCCTCTAGTCAAAATGCCATTTAATTCACAAATATCAGAATATATAAGTTCTAATATTTGTGAATTTCTATCCGTCGAAGGGAATGGTTTCTTAGACATTTTTGCTTAAATGCATATTTCAAATTTTGAATCAACTACATTGTCATAAGAAATTGTGCCATGCGTAGACATGCATTTCAAATATTTAATATTCAAATGGGCTAAACGACCATGCCATAAAGTAAATGAATCAAGCATATAAGTAGAATGTGCAACATCATTATTAATAACAATACTTAGTTTGAACATCCCATCACAGGAATACCCTTTGCCTATAAACACCCAATTCTCAGACAAAATTAATTTATTTGACTCAAGAACAGCCTTAATGCCCTTTTGAACATTATCAACGTTCACTTTAGAATCAAATTGACTATCATCATGAATTCTACTATCCTCTTCAATTCGTAGATGTTTTTTAATTTGTTTTAAAGTGAGTTCTTCTACCATATGCAGAAGTTTCTTCCTGTAATTATTTCAACTTGGTGTGAGTTTTGCAATAATTGCTCCCACTTGGAATGACTCAGTAATGGTAATAGATAGATCACAAAGTTTGTTGACCAAGACTTGCAACTCATGCACTTGGTCCAACACAGACAGATTTTTTACCATTTTAAACTCAAAGTATTTCAAAATTATAAATTGATCAGTACCCAATTTTTTTGTCTTACTTTGCTTCGAGGGCATTCTAGATCAATGGATATTCTCAAAAGAAGTGTCAAATTCAACAGATCAATGGATACTTATCACAATTTCTGTATTTGTAAGCTCTCAATTCTCACAAAATTCACATGAATACTTGAGCAAAATAATTCTTTAATTACATGTGTCAAATCACCATATTACCACAAAGTTTGGAGAAGTGTATAAATGGTTCTGAGGCACTGATCATTTACTTTGAAGATACATCCATCTTTTGGATTTTCTATTTCTACCGCCCCATTTGTGAAAACGTTTTTTACTATAAAAGGGCCGGTCCACCTAAATCGAAGTTTTCCTGGATGCTTATGGAGTTTTAAATCATATAAAAATACTCGATCATTAGGCTTAAATGTTATTCTCAAAATATTTTTATCATGAAATACTTTCATTTTAGCCTTATAGATCTTGGAGTTTTCATAAGCATCATTTCTCAATTCTTCTAATTCCGTCAATTGGAATTTTCTAAGTTTTCCTACTTTTTCCAAGTCAAAATTGAAATGTTTAATGGCCCAATATGCTCGATGCTTGAGCTCCACGGGCAAGTGACAAGGTTTTCCAAAAACAAGTCTATAAGGTGACATGCCTAAGGGAGTTTTGAAAGCTGTACGGTAAGCCCAAAGCGCATCGATTACTCTCAAAGACCAATCTTTCCGATCCGGGTTGACCATTTTTTCTAAAATTTGTTTAATTTTCCTATTCGCAAGTTCAACCTGTCCACTTGTCTGAGGGTGATATGTAGTAGAAAGCTTATGTATCACCCCATATCTTTTCATTAAATCTTCAAAAGAACAGTTTCAAAAATGCGTACCTCGGTCACTAATGATAGCACGTGGGGTACCAAATCGAGATAATACATTTTCTTTGAGAAACTTAATTACCGTCTTGTTATCATTGGTCCTGCAAGGTGCTGCCTGTACCCATTTTGATACATAATCTACTGCCACAATAATATATAAATATCCAAAAGAATGAGGAAATGGTCTCATAAAATCAATGCCCCAACAGTCAAAAATTTCAATTACCAAAATTGGGTTTAAGGGCAACATATTACGACGGGTCATAGCTCCTAACTTTTGACATCTTTCGCATGAGCGACAATAGATATTTGTATCTTTAAACAAGGTGGGCCAATAAAATCCACACTGCAAGATTTTTGCAGCGGTTTTCTTCATTGAAAAGTGGCCACCACAAGCTTGGGAATGACAAAATTCCAAAACACTTGCAATCTCTTCATCAGGGATGCAACGCCTTAAAATTTGATCAGGGCAGTATTTGAAAAGGTAAGGGTCATCCCAGTAGAATTTTCGTACCTCAATCATGAATTTCCTTTTGTCTTGGGTGCTAAAATCCTTTGGTATTTCACCTGCAACTAAATAGTTCACAATATGAGCAAACCATGGTAGAGAAGTAATAGAAAGTAAATACTCATCGGGAAAATCATCTTTGATTGGTATGTGGTCAGAAGTGTCCTCGAATGTGAGTCTAGAGAGATGGTCTGCCATTACGTTTTCCACTCCTTTCTTGTCTTTGATGGTGATGTCAAATTCCTGCAAAAGCAAAATCCATCGCATTAATCGTGCCTTAGAATCCTTCTTTGTAAAAAGGTACTTAAGGGCTGCATGATCTGTAAAGATAATGATAGGAGAACCAATCAAATAAGCGCGAAATTTATCCAAAGCAAATACTACAACTAATAACTCTTTTTCAGTGTGGAGTAATTCATTTGTGCACTATTTAGAGTTCGACTAGCATAGTAAATGACAAAAGGTTTCCCTTCTCTTCGCTGTCCAAGAACAGTACCTACAGCAAAATCACTAGCATCACACATAATTTCAAAAGGTAAATTCCAATCAGGTGGTTGCATTATCGGTGCTGAAGTAAGCTTGCCAATTAATGTTTTGAAAGCCTCTTGACATACTTGTGTCCATTCAAATGGGATATCCTTAGCTAGGAGGTTACATAGTGGTCTAGATATGATAGAAAAATTCTGTATGAATCTCCTATAAAAACCCGCATTACCAAGAAATGATCTTATATCCTTGACTGTTCTAGGTGTAGGCAATTTAGAGATTAATTCAACTTTTGATTGATCAACCTCCATTCCTTTGAAAGAAATAATATGCCCTAAAACAATACCTGAAGGTACCATAAAGTGACATTTTTCCCAATTTAAAACCAATTCTTTTTCTTCACAACGAGTCAGTACTCTTTCTAAACTCATTAAACATGCATCAAAAGAAGATCCAAAAACAGTCAAGTCATCCATAAAAACTTCCATGCACTTTTCAACCATATCACTAAAAATACTCATCATGCAACGTTGAAAAGTAGCTGGAGCATTACACAGTCCAAATGGCATTCTGCGGAAAGCATAAGTACCGAAAGGACAAGTAAAAGTGGTTTTATCCTGATCTTCTAATGCAATTTCAATTTGATAATAACCAGAATAACCATCCAGAAAGCAATAAAAAGGATGACCAGCCACCCGATCAAGAATTTGATCAATAAAAGGAAGCGGAAAATGGTCTTTTCGTGTGGCGGCATTTAATTTTCTGTAATCAATGCACATCCACCAACCGGTTACCAGTTTTGTAGGGACTAACTCTCCAAGGTCATTTTTTATCACAGTTACTCCTGACTTTTTAGGAACAACCTGCGTAAGACTTACCCATTTACTATCAGCAATAGGATATATCATTCCTGCATCTAATAGTTTCAATACTTCATTTTTCACAACTTCTTTCATTGTGGGATTAAGTCTACCCTGGGGGTCTCTTCGAGGATTAGTTTCTTCCTCTAAATTTATTTTATGAGTACAGATTAGTGGACTAATGCTTTTTATATCAGCAATACTCCATTCTAGGGTTGATTTATACTTGCATAAAATCCGAATTAATTTCTCACCTTGGGACTCAGATAATTCAGACGAAATAATAACAGGAAAAGTATCACCTGGACCAAGGAAAACATGCTTTAAACCCTTAGGTAGGGATTTTAATTCAACTTTAAGGGCTTCCCTACTTGAAGGAATCTGTCTTTCTCTTTTTTCAGGCAACTTCTCAAACTTTGGTTGCCATGCCTGTGTGCTATAATCATGAGTTCTGTTAAAAATAGCACAAATGTCAACTACATCAGATGAATCACTTATAGGATTAAATTTAGAATTAACAATAAAGTATTCAAGGGGATCTGAGTCATGAGTTGTAAGAACATCCCTTTCTATAAGTGAGTCAATCATGTATGTTTGATAACACTCGACATCCTCTTCTGACTATTTTAGAGGTGGTTTCTACAGCAGAACTAGTGTCTAGAATTAAGAAATCAACAGGATAGTAAAATTTGTCAACTTGAATTAAAACATCCTCTACCACACCCCGTGGTGCTCTGACTGAACGATCAGCCAATTGCAATACCATAGAAGTTGGTTTGATTTCTCCCAATCCTAATTGCAAATAAATAGAATATGGCATCAAATTTACACTAGCCCCTAAATCTAGCAAGGCTTGTCCAAGCTCATGATTGCCAATATTGCATGTGATGGTTGGACATCCAGGATCCTTGTACTTAGGGGGAATCCGCTGTTCAATTAGAGCACTAACTTGCTCTGTCAAGAATGCAGCCTTCTTCACATAATGCTTCCTTTTAACTGTACACAAATCTTTGAGAATTTTTGCGTAAGTAGGAACTTGTTTAATTACATGCAAAAGAGGAAGATTAATTTTTACCTGTCTAAGATTTTCCAAAATATCATTGTTATGATCTAGAGTTTGTTTGCTTGACTTTAATGCTTGAGGAAAAGGTACCTTACCAGGATTTTTTGTTACCTCAGGTTCCTCGGGTTTTGTTACCTCAAGTTCTTTGGGAAGCTCAGGACTACTGCTATCTTGATCTTTCTCTACATCTTTTTTTTTGTCTATTATTAGATCACGTAGAGACTTACCACTTCGTGTCACAATGGCGTTTACGTCCTTCAGGTTTCCTTGTGCCATATGTTAACCATGAGGTACAGATTGAGTTTGGGAAGGAAACTTACCTTTCTCATTCATAGTTAATGAATTCATTATTTTAGACACCTGGCTCTTGATTTCCTTATTTTCTTCGACAACCTGCATAATCAAAGATTCAAATTTCTGATTAGTCTTACCCTGTATTTCAATAAAAGTATGCAAAGTATCTTCTAAAGAATTTCTAGAAAATTGAGGTGCATGGTATGGTGTAGGATATGATCTAGAGGGTTGTGCAGGCTGCTGGTTTTCAGACTTCCAGCTGAAGTTGGGATGATTACGCCATCCTGGGTAGCAGGTTTCAGAGTAAGGTGTGAAGGACTTTTTGTACATACCCAGAGCATTACTTTGTTCCTCATACATACCATTCATGTTAGTATGTGTAGGACACTCTTGGGAATGATGATCTATCCCACCATAGACAACACATGGCCCAAAAGATTCTGCATAATTAGCCATGTGTGTTGGTTTTGAGTTTTTGGTTTTCAATAACTCTAATTCTTTGGTGAGCATTTCAACCTTAGCCTTAAGGTTATCCTCCTCCCTTAGATGGTAAGTACCACTACTCAAGTTTCCTGTAGGTCGTGACCTGTTTGTGCTATCAGTAGCACTAGATCCAGTCCAAGTATGAGCTTTTTCAGCAAGCTCATTGAGGTACTCTATGGCTTCATCGGAATTTTTCTGTAAAAATTCCCCATTGCACATCATTTCCACGAATTGACATTCCCTGGGCATAAGCCCTTCATAGAAATAACTCACTAAGCGCCAATTCTCATATCCATGGTGGGGACACATACTCAGTAAATCTTTAAAATTTTTCTCAAGACTGGTACAAAGTCTCACTATCCTTTTGTGCAAAGGTAGAGATTTGTCTTTTTAAAGCATTGGTCTTATGTTGGGAAAAGTATTTATTGAAAAACACTTGAGTCATCTCACTCCATATTCCAATAGACCGTGGTCTTAGTGAGTACAACCAACTCTTAGCTTTATCTTTCAAACAAAAAGGAAAGAACTTTAGCCTTACCGTTTCGTCAGTGGTATTTTGACTGTGAAATGTTGCAACTACTTCCTCAAATTCCCTAATATGAATATAGGGATTTTCATTTTCTAGACCAAAGTCGGAAGTAATTGTATCATTCCTGTTTTAAAATCTACATGACGAACATTAGGTGAGAACATAATACAGGATGGTGTGGCTGTTCGTGCGGGATGAAGATAATCTTGGAGGGTTCTAACAAGTTGGTCCACGTGTTTACTCATCGCATCAGAATTGGAAGAATTATCAAACAAGTGATTAGAAAAATTAGATTCTGAATCTGATTCTAGCACGGGTCTACTAGCAAACCATCCAAAAGCGTCTCTGTACCTGCGCATACAAAGTAAAGAAAAGTGTAATACTGAAAAAATAATTACGAAAAGAAAAGTAAAATAAAATAAAGATGCAGAAAGCTAAAAAAAATATGAACGAAGTTACAGCTCTTTTTTTTTTTTTTTTTTTTACAAACTACTAAAACAAACTACAAATTCTTCTACCGTCTCCATGGCAACGGTGCCAAAATTTGATTACGCCCAAAGAATAACGCGGTCGTTTGCAGTATAGGTTTGGGGTGTTCATTCCACAGAGAGATGGATTGAGAAATTGAAAAACAGTAACGAAATTAACAAAAAGATCTAGATGAGTGCGAAAAGTAAATTTTAGAGCGTGACGTAAATTAAAACTAAATGAGTAATTTTAACAGTATAAAAATGAGATGAAAAGTAGAGCATCGGGAATCCTTTGTATGTAATTGGTATTTTAATTATTTTCGATTCATTAATAACTCAATTGAAAATTCTATGTCCAAATTTTCAATTGGAAAATAAAACATTAATAACCAGATTTAAATCAAATGCAATCTTTCGAAAAATCTTTCGTCACAATATAAGAACAAGAATTGTTATCGATATTAAAGAAATTCAATGTCGACAATATACTCGTAGAGCAATATTGCAGCAGAGAATTAAATTAAAATAGATAACCAATTGAACCAAACATAATCAAAGGATTGTTGCATTCAACAGAAAAAGCATAACTGAATCTATAAATGAAATAAATTCTAAGATTATTTGGTGACGAAAACATTTATAATAAATTTCGAATGACTAAACAAAAGAGTTTAATATTTGAAGAACACATATATGAATCAAAAACAATTACAAATACCATCATATATACAAATTCATCCCTAGCTCTACTAGAAAATTAGTTACACATATTGAAAATATGCAACAAAAATTCTTCAAGGGATAATATGGAAGAGCCAACCATTATTTTCTTCTCTCTTCTTTGGTTTTTCTTTTCTTTTCTCAAGCTCTCAAAAACAATGTATCTTCCAACGCATCCAAGCACACTAAGCATAGTCTTAGAACACACACCCATCCCTTTTATTTATAAGCATCCTTCATACAAGTTGTCATGACAAAATCATCACAATTTCAACTTGTTTTGCCATGTGCCATTTTTGAATCCAAGTGATTTGTGAGTTGTCATTTTGATCATTTGTTTTCCCACTATGCATGAGCTGGATTTTGCTTGTAGGTTGAGTGTTTCAATTTTGCTTCTCTATCCATTAGTTGTCTTGTATGACTTAATATCTTGTGGTCAAATAATTTGTCTTGAAGAAACTTGAGTGCACTTCATCTTGCATATGAATTGATCATTGAATTTCCAAGTTGGTATAGGAGTACTTGAAAGAAAATATTATGATGACATTTGGATTTGATGCAAGTGGCTGAAAAATATCCAGGAACGTCAAGTGCAAGTGCGTCCACTTGATGGTCGATTTTCTCTTAGATGGAGTGGATATCTCTTCAAACATAATACATAAAAGTTATAGATATTTCGCTTTCGGTTCTATATCATCTTGAATCAGCTCAATCGCAGATTGGAGGAGAGAGTTATACCCATATTACGAAAAGATGTCAGAACTATCTAAAATTCCGTAATTATCTTCATTTGCTCCTAATACCTCTATTTGTGACCTAAATCAAAATATAAGAATAATGAGTATATTTAGGTATCAAATAAGAATAAAGTATTAAACATTAAGAGAGGAAAATATGGCATTTTATATTCTCATCAATATATTAAATCATGCTTATATCTATCTCAAGATAAATGACCATTAATTTTAATAATATGTGTTATATCCATTATTTTCTCATTTCTTTTAGTATTTAAATAGAGTATTTAGAGTGCATTTTTGTGCACTCATCACACCCTCCAACTTACTTATTGCTAGTCCCTAGCAATTTTCATGCAAAATGATGAGAAAGACCAAAGAAAATCACACATAGGGGCCATCAAGACACATTTTTCAAATTTACATATCAAAACAATCTTAGAAATTCAATAACCCTTTCACAAGTAATTCAAATATAGCAATCCATAGAATGTATATGTGTTCCAAACTATTTTTATCAAATCAGAGGTTTCGACTCATGCAACATTAGAATATCTTAAGCAAAAAGGTTCAACTCCATAACTCACGGGTATAGAAGTGTTTCATGTATGGGTTCTCTCTATGGGGTTGACAAAGGTGTACATTTACTCTAATGGAAATTTATCCAATTATATATAAGTAACAAGTAAACATTGATCTTATGATAGGAATACTAACAAATGAGATTTCCACCATTCTTTCCACAAGCATACTTAGGATCGAAAAAATCAACACAAAGGGTTGTAATGTGGTTTAGGGTTGGGGTTCATATGAAGAAAAGGTGAAGAGATTTCAAAAACTTCCAAGTATACACAAAAGGGAATCTGTTAAATTTTTCAGTAGACTATACTTTCCTTTTGATGTACTTTTCAATTTTTTATATTTTTGACTAAGTACACTTTTCCATCTTCTTTTGCCACTGGTGTCTTCGCAATTTGATGAACTCTTTCATGAATAATTTGATGGACACATCTAGCACCATGGCATTTTTGTCATGGTTTTCTTTTTTCTTTTTTCTTTTTTTTTTAAATGATAATTTCACACCTAGTATACACTTGGAAATAAAATGGTAGGAAAATATAGTGTATAAGCTATACTCCAATGTGGAGAGGTATGGATGATGTAGATATGAAAAGAAAAGGCCATATGTGTATATTGGCTCAAAATTAGCTGCTAGGGATCTATGATGAAAATGCTCAGGTTGAAAGGCTCAAACGTTAATCCTAAGTTGACTTTCGTCATATCCCAAGTATATCCACCATCTTACTACAAACCATGTAATGATATTCTCAAAAGAAGTGTCAAATTCAACAGATCAATGGATACTTATCACACTTTTTGTATTTGTAAGCTCTCAATTCTCACAAAATTCATATGAACATTTGAGCAAAATAATGCTTTAGTTAAATGTGTCAAATCACCATATTACCACAAAGTTTGGAGAAGTGCATAAATGGTTCTGTGGATGCTTTAACAAAATGATTTAAGATGGTTTTGTTGAATTTACCAAGATGGTTATGAATGAGCATGAGTATCATGTGTGAAAAGATGCCTGTGTGAAAAAAAATTTGGAAATTTTTTATATATTGATTGAAATATGCCACAGAGTTTAAATAACAGATTTGTATTTCCACCCCCCAACTTAAATGAAACATTGTCCTCAATGTTTAAGAATCAGAATTGAATAACTAAACAAGATAGAATACACCTGATGTGGGGTGTGGGTGGCTTGCTTGGCATCAAAGATGGTATTTGTCAAAATAAAATTAACCTATAACAAAATAAAGTAAACATTAAACAAAAATAAAATGAACGAAAATAAAATAAAAGAAAAACATACCTGGAGATGGTCAAGATTGATATACTGGGTCCATAAGTGGAATTTCTTCCACTTCCGGAATTTGTCTATCAATTAAGATTTTGAGGCGCTGACCATTTACTTTGAAGATACATCCATCTTTTGGATTTTCTATTTCTACCGCCCCATTTGTGAAAACATTTTTTACTATAAAAGGGCCGGTCCATCTAGATCGAATTTTCCTGGATGCTTATGGAGTCTTGAATCATATAAAAATACTCGATCATTAGGCTTAAATGTTTTTCTCAAAATATTTTTATCATGAAATACTTTCATTTTAGCCTTATAGATCTTGGAGTTTTCATAAGCATCATTTCTCAATTCTTCTAATTCCGTCAATTGGAATTTTCAAAGTTTTCCTGCTTTTTCCAAGTCAAAATTGAAATGTTTAATGGCCCAATATGCTCGATGCTCGAGCTCCACGGGCAAGTGACAAGGTTTTCCAAAAACAAGTTTATAAGGTGACATGCCTAAGGGAGTTTTGAAAGTTGTACGGTAAACCCAAAGCGCATTGATTAGTCTTAAAGACCAATCTTTCCAATCCGGGTTGACCCTTTTTTCTAAAATTTGTTTAATTTTCCTATTCGCGAGTTCAACCTGTCCACTTGTCTGAGGGTGATATCCAGTAGAAAGCTTATGTATCACCCCATATCTTTTCATTAAAGTTTCAAAAGAACGGTTGCAAAAATGCGTACCTCGATCACTAATGATAGCACGTGGGGTACCAAATCGAGATAATACATTTTCTTTGAGAAACTTAATTACTGTCCTGTTATCATTGGTCCTACAAGGTGCTGCCTCTACCCATTTTGACACATAATCTACTGCCACAATAATATATAAATATCCAAAAGAAGGAGGAAATGGTCCCATAAAATCAATGCCCCAACAGTCAAAAATTTTAATTACCAAAATTGGGTTTAAGGGCATCATATTACGACGGGTCATAACTCCTAACTGTTGACATCTTTCGCATGAGCGACAATAGATATTTGTATCTTTAAACAAGGTGGGCCAATAAAATCCACATTGCAGGATTTTTGCAGCGGTTTTCTTCATTGAAAAGTGGCCACCACAAGCTTGGGAATGACAAAATTCCAAAACGCTTGCAATCTCTTCATCAGGGATGCAAAGCCTTAAAATTTGATCAGGGTAGTATTTGAAAAGGTAAGGGTCATCCCAGTAGAATTTTCGTACCTCAATCATGAATTTCCTTTTGTCTTGGGTGCTAAAATCCTTTGGTATTTCACCAGCAGCTAAATAGTTTATAATATGAGCAAACCATGGTAGAGAAGTAATAGAAAGTAAATGCTCATCGGGAAAATCATCTTTGATTGGTATGTGGTCAGAAGTGTCCTCGAATGTGAGTCTAGAGAGATGGTCTACCACTACGTTCTCCACTCCTTTCTTGTCTTTGATGGTGATGTCAAATTCCTGCAAAAGCAAAATCCATCGTATTAATCGTGCCTTAGCATCCTTCTTTGTAAAAAGGTACTTAAGGGCTGCATGATCTGTAAAGATAATGATAGGAGAACCAATCAAATAAGTGCGAAATTTATCCAAAGCAAATACTACAGCTAACAACTCTTTTTCAATGGTGGAGTAATTCATTTGTGCACTATTTAGAGTTCGACTAGCATAATAAATGACAAAAGGTTTCCCTTCTCTTCGTTGTCCAAGAACAGCACCTACAGCAAAATCACTAGCATCACACACAATTTCAAAAGGTAAATTTCAATCAGGTGGTTGCATTATGGGTGCTGAAGTAAGCTTGTGTCCATTCAAATGAGGCATCCTTAGCCAGGAGGTTACATAGTAGTCTAGATATGGCAGAAAAATTCTGTATGAATCTTCTATAAAAACTTGCATGACCAAGAAATGATCTTATATCCTTGACTGTTCTAGGTGTAGGCAATTTAGAGATTAATTCAACTTTTGATTGATCAACCTCCATTCCTTTGGAAGAAATAATATGCCCTAAAACAATACCTGAAGGTACCATAAAGTGACATTTTTCCCAATTTAAAACCAATTCTTTTTCTTCATAACGAGTCAGTACTCTTTCTAAACTCATTAAACATGCATCAAAAGAAGATCAAAAAATAGTCAAGTCATCCATAAAAACTTCAATGCACTTTTCAACCATATCACTAAAAATACTCATCATGCAACGTTGAAAAGTAGCTGGAGCATTACACAGTCCAAATGGCATTCTGCGGAAAGCATAAGTACCGAAAGGACAAGTAAAAGTGGTTTTATTCTGATCTTCTAATGTAATTTCAATTTGATAATAACCAGAATAACCATCCAGAAAGCAATAAAAAGGATGACCAGTCACCCGCTCAAGAATTTGATCAATAAAAGGAAGTGGAAAATGGTCTTTTCGTGTGGCGGCATTTAATTTTCTGTAATCAATGCACATCCGCCAACCAGTTACCAGTTTTGTAGGGACTAACTCTCCAAGGTCATTTTTTATCACAGTTACTCCTGACTTTTTAGGAACAACATGCGTAGGACTTACCCATTTACTATCAGCAATAGGATATATCATTCCTGCATCTAATAGTTTCAATACTTCATTTTTCACAACTTCTTTCATTGTGGGATTAAGTCTACGCTGGGGGTCTCTTCGAGGATTAGTTCCTTCCTCTAAATTTATTTTATGAGTACAGATTAGGGGACTAATGCCTTTTATATCAGCAATACTCCATTCTAAGGTTGATTTATACTTGCATAAAATCCGAATTAATTTCTCACCTTGGGACTCAGATAATTCAGATGAAATAATAACAGGAAAAGTATCACCTGGACCAAGGAAAACATGCTTTAAACCCTTAGGTAGGGATTTTAATTCAACTTTAGGGGCTTCCCTACTTGAAGGAATCTGTCTTTCTCTTTTTTCAGGCAACTTCTCAAACTTTGGTTGCCATGCCTGTGTGCTATAATCATGAGTTCTGTCAAAAATAGCACAAATGTCAACTACATCAGATGAATCACTTATAGGATTAAATTTAGAATTAAAAATAAAGTATTCAAGGGGATCTGAGTCATGAGTTGTAAGAACATCCCTTTCTATAAGTGAGTCAATCATGTATGTTTGATAACACTCGACATCCTCTTCTGGCTGTTTTGCAATATGAAAAATATTTACCTCAAGAGTCATATTGCCAAAAGAGAGTTTCATCAATCCATTTTTGCAATTGATAAGAGCATTAGAAGTAGCAAGAAAAGGTCTACCTAAAATTAATGGAATTTTAGAGGTGGTTTCTACAGCAGAACTAGTGTCTAGAATTAAGAAATCAACAGGATAGTAAAATTTGTCAACTTGAATTAAAACATCCTCTACCACACCCCGTGGTGCTCTGACTGAATGATCAGCCAATTGCAATACCACAGAAGTTGGTTTGATTTCTCTCAATCCTAATTGCAAATAAATAGAATATGGCATCAAATTTACACTAGCCCCTAAATCTAGCAAGGCTTGTCCAAGCTCATGATTGCCAATGTTGCATGTGATGGTTGGACATCCAGGATCCTTGTACTTAGGGGGAATCCGCTGTTCAATTAGAGCACTAACTTGCTCTGTCAAGAATGCAGTCTTCTTCACATAATGCTTCCTTTTAACTGTACACAAATCTTTGAGAATTTTTGCGTAAGTAGGAACTTGTTTAATTACATGCAAAAGAGGAAGATTAATTTTTACCTGTCTAAGATTTTCCAAAATATCATTGTTATGATCTAGAGTTTGTTTGCTTGACTTTAATGCTTGAGGAAAAGGTACCTTACCAAGATTTTTTGTTACCGCAGGTTCCTCGGGTTTTGTTACCTCAAGTTCTTTGGGAAGCTCAGGACTACTGCTATCTTGATCTTTCTCTACATCTTTTTTTTTGTCTATTATTGGATCACGTAGAGACTTACCACTTCGTGTCACAATGGCGTTTACGTCCTTCAGGTCTCCTTGTGCCATATGTTGACCATGAGGTACAGATTGAGTTTGGGAAGGAAACTTACCTTTCTCATTCATAGTTAATGAATTCATTATTTTAGACACCTGGCTCTTGATTTCCTTATTTTCTTCGACAACCTGCATAATCAAAGATTCAAATTTTTGATTAGTCTTACACTGTCCGGGAAAAGTCTTTGTTGGCTCAAATTTTATGGTGATTTTTGGGCAGGTATATTTAGCCAAAAATATGTATTTTTGGTGAAAATAAGACTATTTACGGCGACTTCTGGTCGTCGAAAATAAGCTTATTTGTTGTAGTGGACTTGTGAGCGACACAATATAGAAGCGCATATATATATATATATATATATATATATATATTTCACTTCACGTAGCACTGCAAGCCTGGACGAAAATTGGAGAACAGAAAAACAAAGAGTAGAGGAGCCGCGAGTAGCAACGTGACAAGCAACAGACTTTGGTGACTTGTTAAAAAACATTTGGCTCTTTCAATTAGTTTTTCTTAAGTGTTTTGATGTTAAACTTTTCCATTAGATTTTTGTTTAGTTTCCTCATGAACTTTTTTTGTTTTGTTTTAGGGCTACGATGTACCCAACTTTGATTATGTAATTTTTTTGTAATTGGATTAATTTAATATTTGTATCGTATTGTTGAGTATTTCATTCTAGACTTAATGTTTGTGAATGCTTAATCTCTATTTACATGATTTTGAATTTAGTTTGAGATTGAGAAGTGATAATTGTTTCAACCTATGTTTGAGATACCATAGGATGTCGTAGGATAGAGATATTTATGGCCCTGTGTAATTTTATAGGGTTTTTTTGTTCTTAATGAGTTTTGACAAGTTTAGAATTGTCATAGAGATATAAGGAATTCGCTTGTTGAGATATTTCGTTAATGTTTGAGAAAGATTAATGAATAAATTAGATAGATCTGATTATCAATAATAAGAATGGATATTTTTAATTCAATTAGGGAAAGTGCATAGAATTAGTTATAGTGAATCGGAAACTCTAGATTCTTGCTTTCTTGAATCAAAGTTGGGTACATCGTAAAAATGGCAACTTTAATTTTGTTATTTTACTATTCTAGTTTAGTAATTAATTCTTTTCCTTCGAGTTATCTAATGGATCTTAATTGAATACATTTTGATACTTATTAGTAATTTTTCAATCCTCATGGGGTCATTATAAAACCTCTTTGACTCTTTTCTTTTCAAAACATAGATCCAAAGATATGTAATGTGTGACATGGACATATATGCAACTATTGACTACTCATCAAAGTATCAAACCGAATCACAATCATATTCAAAGCATACATTTCCAATCATAACGTAAAAGCATTAAAACAATATATTTCATCACATAGAAACTTAATCATTCAAGGTTAGAAAGATAACAAACAATTTCCACCAAAACCCTAAGAGATCATGGCCAAACCAACTCATGCAATTCCAAGTAATCAGTTTTCATCTTTTTCTTTACCAACTCATGCATCCACTTGAGTACTTATCCAAACAACATATTAAGCTATCTTTCAAGGCCTTAGCCGAAATCCTAAAGTTCCCTATCATGCTCTCTTTTCATCAAAACCTCAAAATATTTCATCGAACACTATCAATCCTTCAAAGCCAAAAATACATGCTATAGTAATTGGTGAATTCATGCCATCTATCATATAAGAACTTTAGTAAAATAAACATGCATTCATTTATAAGTTGAAAACTTAAAATAAAGCCTAAAATCTCTTCATAACCGAATTGCATAGGCCCGAAAACCTCATGACTTTCATCAAATAACCAATCCATCATATTCCAAACACTTAGGCTAAAATCGCCAAAGTCTTACCACCTCCATGTTTTCATCAAATGATCATCAACTAATCATCAATATATATCCTCAATATAATAAGGTCGAAACCTTCACATATTCTTGAGAAAATAGATTTAAGCAAACAATAAACAAGTAAAGTTCACATAATATATGCAAAATAATATCCAAAGTAGTTAAGAATTTACTTACAAACTTCCAAGATTAATAAGCAAGGAAAATCTGAAAATAAACCAAGAAATAAATCAAGATTTGAGCCAAAAATTTCTAGATCTGAATCTCTAAGAAATAGTGATTATTTAGTGTTCTAAATAATCAAATATCCCTTTCAAACTCCTAGGGTTGAATCTTTGAGGAGATAAAAGCCCTAGTTTTTTTTCTTTTCTCTTTATAACCGTAAATCTATTTTATAAAATCATGCATTTTCTTCATTCAAAATCTTAATAACACTTAGGGTTCCATTTCAAAAGGAGTAAGAACCCTAGTTTTGAGTGAATGTGAGTGCTTGTGTAGAAAAACTCATAGATCCGAAAATACTATGATGATATTCTCCCTCAACTCAGGCATGGTGAAGTGAAAAGATTAGAGAAAGTGCTAACCTTAAGGTGTAGTGATCCTTCTTCGAAAGAACCACATAAAAAACTTGAAAATAAAGCAAATGCGAGGTGTTTGGCTAGTGAGATCATGAAGGAAAATATGAAAACCTAGATAGAAAAGCTCTTGGTTGAAACCTTAGAGAGATGAGAAGATGAAATTGTAGGAAAACCCCCCAGCTTTTCGGTTCTAACTATATATAGTCTCTTCCTACAAAAAAAATCAACCAATGCATATGTGACACATGTTCACCTCTTCCATTCTCTCCTTTATGATAGGATGGCATCGGAAAACTATAATGCCAAGAGATTTTTGGCTACATTCCTTCACATCCAAAAATCTCTTCCTCTCATTTTTTCCAATTTCACTCCTCAATTTAAGTCTAAGTTTGAAACATAAGAATCGCTCCTAGGTCATTTCACTTTAAACTCTAAATCTCCTTCTCTTGCATGCTTGACAAGTGGCATGGGTGTGAAGTGTGTAAAACAAGTGAAGAAACACTTTGTCATTTCCAATGCACCTTTTCCACTCCCACACTCAACCTCTCTCTCCCTTTACACGTCTACCAACCTTCTTCTTACACAAAATCCTTCCAACTCACATTTTTCTCTTCCTTATGTAAGACACATCTGGGAAAGGCAAAAAGGGATTGTGTCTTAGCTCAACACATGTCCAAAAGGGGCTCAAATTTTGCATGTGGCGTCTAGCACCATGGCCGAACTTCCTTGTGCCTTCTTTCATCCATGCTTTCCTTTCCACTAGAATGTGACAAGTGTCCAACTTTATATTTTTCTAAAATTACCCAATATACCCTTCTCCATTGCTAATTTGGACTTCCAAGAAAAATATCTCATGGGCTTGCTTTCCCTTGGGCCTACTCTATGTATGCCTTAACAAATCAAAAAGGCCTTGTAGGGTTATGAAAATTTTCCAACCTTTAACTTCCGGCAAACTTCCACTCTGATTATGACTCCAATTAGACTTGGAAGTCGGAAATTGAACTTCAGAGTCGGAACTGAAGCCCATGAGAGTTCTGAGTTCCGACTCCGAACTATGACTTTTTTATAAATAAAAAAAAAAAAAAAAAACAGATACAAAACAACGTCATTTTGTATCTGTGTGTTTTTTAAAAAAAAAGTGAAACGATGCCATTCTAATTAAATAGGAATGACGCAGTTTACTTGCATATGTGATTTTGTGTGTTTTGTTTTAAAAAAATCAAAAGGACACCATTAATTTTGCATGTATCTACTCTTCTTCCTCTTTCTCTCTTTTCTTCTTTCTTCGTCTTTCTTATTCTTCTTTCTCGACCAATGACCAGTCTACCTCTCCGAATCTCCCTTCTCCAACCGCGATCTCTCATGCCACTATCGATTGCCTCACCGTCGTCTCCACTAAGTTTTTCTATGCTCGCAGCTCGACCCTTTTTGCCACGGTCTATGTTCTTGTTGTCGCTGTTGTCTGTTTTCTCCACCTTACTATTTAGTATTGATAAAAATTTTAGGGTTTTAAAGTTAGGAATTTTAATTTGATTTTAAATTTCATTTATGGTAATAATTGATTGAAAATTGAAATCATTGGATTGTGTTGATTGAGAAATATGGCTTGTATTTGTGATTTCTAGGGTTTTAAAATTAAGAATTTTAATTTATGATTTTAAATTTCATTTCTAGTTATTGATTGGAAATTGGAATTATTTGATTGTGTTGAACCTATTGATTGAGATGGCTGACTACTCTATTGTGTTGGATTTCATGTTTTATTCTAGTGTGTGCAAGGTGTTTGTTGAAATGTCACTTTGAGTTTGAGAAGTTTAGGTGTCTGTGTCCCACTGTCCAAATACTTAGAATTGCATCATTTAGTTATGACAAATAAAAAATATTTCCAAATGGAGAAAAATAGCACAGTTCAAATCCAGTAACAAGAAAATAAAGAGCATACAGTTTTCCAATTTGCCATGATTTGATTGGGAAAATAATAAAATTAAGTTTTTCTTGTCATTCACATATATCAAATAATGCTAATAAACTAAAAAATAGAATGTGTGACGCCCCAATTTCGCCCTATGGAAACACAATAATCGAGGCATCGGGATGGTGATAACTTGGGTTACACATTCAACGATAAGTGCTATGTGTATGTATAATACAGTAAGGGTAAAATTAAAAGACATAACAGAGAAGTTGAGTCAATCACTAAGTATCAAAATTTTAAAAATAATACAAACTAGTTTAACATAAATTCTCCAAAAGGAGATTTAATTCAGTCATCCCATATTTAAAACTTTAGAATACAAAATTATCCAATTGTGGAAAAACAATTTTTTTCCAAGATAAAATTAAACCAAGTTACTCCATCAACAGATCCGCCTCCTCAGACTCAGCCTTCTCGTCCTCTGCATCAAAATCTATGATACAAAAAATGGTACTGCTGGTAAGTAAAATCAAAATAAACCACAAGACAAAAATACATTCATGCAACTTTAGAATACATGAACCTAATACCACAGGCATGAAACTCCAAATTATCTTTTTTTTAAATAAATAGTTTCCACTTACGCCAAAATTCTTATTTGCCCCAAATAAAATCTATTAAAATCAACTACCACTTTCCTAGAAAATGGTACACATAAAACCATTTATCAAAAAGACCAAATATCCAATTAATACTATAGGAGAGAATAGCAGGTGAGACTCTACTACCATCCTTGCTTACCACCATTCCTACCTCGTCACTCATTCAAAGCATTCAAACTAATCATTTCAACATACCAAACATCAAGTCAAACATGAAAACTCAATTTTATAATATACACAAGATCATGAGACTATGACATGACTTATGCTTACTTACACTTAACTAGTACAATCCTTTTAAAACTTATATATCTTCATAAAGAATCCTTATGAAAAATGGTGCACAACTTTTCTTAACATATAAGATATTTTTCTTGAAATTCTTATCCTTATATATATCTTATTTGTAACCATGACGGCAGATCTAATCGCCTTCACCGTCGAGTGTCTTAGCATGAAGGCACATCGAATCGCCTTCACCGTCAGCTTTCATATTCTCGTCACTCATATAGCAATTACGTATCGTCTCGTCATGACGAGCCTTATCATATTATAGTGGCCGATTGAATCGCCTTCATCGCCTATCATGTTAGTCGAACAAGGGTTACGTATTGCTTTCCCCGTCGCGACATGAAAATACTTATCATGGTGGCAGTTACGTGTTGCTTTCACCGCCAACTCATCTTGGTCATGCGGACGTTACGTATTGCCATCCCCATCATGACGTAAACATTCTTACTATAGCAGACATTACGTATTGCCATCCCCACTAGTCATGTCAATCCTACGGGCATTACGTATCGTCATTCCCACTTTGACATGACTTTTTATCATTCGACAGGCGTTACATATTACCATCCCTGTCGGAACGTTACTCACATGGGAGTTACGTATTGCCTTCCCCATCGTGACATGACTTTTAAACTTTCTTATTCTTGTCTTATTTTCTTGTTCTTATAAAAGTTCACATCCATGTTTCTTCGAAAAACATTGTTGATTATAACATAAAAATCTTAAGACATACTTGAACATACATGTACTCTTAAACCTTTTCATACATGCTATATGCTTCATGGGCACATGCGATGCAAACTATGAATTGGCATTTCACATATAATTCTTATAGTAAAATTCTTCTTTGCTTCAATTATAAATCATTCCATCAAAGGAAAGCTTTGAAATTAAACTGGCAGGATATCTCGCTTCAGGCAGACATCGAGCAAGAATCAAGCGAAATCTTAGGTTAGGTACCTTTCCAACATAAAACAAGCCACATTTCTATCCAAGCCCCATTCATACTAACCTACACTTATAAACTCTTGGGATCCTTCATCACAGTTCCACTATATTCCACCATATCCTTATCTTGGATCCCAATTCTTAAAACATAAATAACTTCATTTAAATACAAACTAGAAAAATCTTACCTTAATTCATAAGCATAAAACTGAACCTTATGAGTCCAACTTAATTCTTTGTTAACCAAACTTCTCATATTAATCCTCTAAAATTTCAGTCATGATTTACTAAGACAAACTCTTGCTTTTCAAAAGATTTCCTCCAAGTGCTTTCTTACCTTTTTCATAAAATAACTTATCACTAAATACATAAAATCAATCATTCCATCATTAACTAATCATAATCCTCTCACCATTCTTTATAAGAATTGATCCATAAAATCTTCCTCAAACAATATCAGCTTAACTTAGTTATCATATCCTTTATCAAAATATAAAAACACATTCTCCTAAGGCTCTTTTCCAAGTCCAATAACCTCATAAATCCTTCACACCATCCTTTTATTATTCCAATCCTACATACTCTCATTAATTCCTCAAACTATAATTTATCAAAGCATCTCCTTGCTTCTTATAAACTTTTTCCCCACTTATCTTATAACTATTCATTTCCATCAATTTAACACAACATAGCATGACTTATAAACATGTTATGCACTCAATTGAAACATCCTTAAACATGTTAATTCTATATACACAAATCAACACTAAAATTAAATTATAAATACACTTACCCAATGCATACAACCAGGCACACAAATAACCAACCATCAACAAGTTCAAATATCAAGCAATCACAAACAACTCCACTCTCAAATCCAACCGACTTCCGAACTCCTCGGATTTAGTCCGGTAAAACCAGCCAAACAAAAGAGATATATATATATATATATATAATGATGCACAATATATTAAAATTTCGAAAGTCATTAGGAAAATACTTATAGAGGGGTAAAATTTAGATCCTTGAACAAGCGTCGACCCACAGTGCTCATAGCGGATCACTCCGTACGTTGGGCTAAAATGCTCGGTTTGACACCAAAATTTAGAAAAATACTCATTGGAGGATGGTGAGACGGTACAACCATCGGAGGTGATGGATCTAGCTCAAAAGGGTGGAAACCCATTTTTGAATTCTTGCTTGTACAAGGGAGGTGGAGGCTCGATTGGGGAAACTGAACTACGGGGGTGGTCGATTGAGGTGGGGGAGCATTTTGGTGGTGGAGGTGAGATCCACGGTGGCCAGACGACGGCACAGTGAAGATAAACCCATTTGAAGACCCATTTCGGGTGGAGGAGGAGCGGCAAAGTTGGGGTGGCTACCGAGGGTGGGTTTTGTATTCCTGAGGATGGGGAGTTTAATGGTGGTGGCGGTGAGCCAAGGTTTCCGATGGTTGTGCCAGAAAATGGAGGAAAATCTAAGACAACACATTTCGGGTTTGAAATTCACATGCCGGCTAGGGTCGTCGTGAGGTGCACCGCTGGTGCAAGGGAGGTCGCCAGCGGTAGGGGGTCCAGGTGGGACCAGTGGTGAGGCATGGCGGGCTGCAGTGGCGCCGCCAAAGGCTGGAAGCCGAACGATCCAAAAAAGGGGGGCTGTGCATGGGAGAGAGGAGAGAGAAAATAAAAAGGAAAAGGAAAAAGTGATGGATTTGGGCCTCTTCGGGCTATTTATAGGTGCTACACATTAGAGTCCTCAAACGGACAAATGATGTACTTAAAACACTGTTCTAAAAGCTCGTAAAATCAATTTAACTTTAAAACAATTCAAAGTAATTAAAATACAATATTAGTTCAACTTACTTTAATTTATAATATAATATTCCTCATCATTAATTAAAATGATGAAGATTACTAATTATTTAAACGGTAAAGCTATATATTTAAATCAGAGATTTAAAATACATTTAAAACTCACAATATTTTAAATAACTAAAACCGACTTATAAAATGATCTAGTGCAATTCTAATATTTTGCAACTCTTAAAAATATCACCAAACAAAATGGAATAAATAATAATAAGACCTAATTATTTGATAAATTAAAATCATTGAACCGATCTAAAAAATCCAATAAAATAACATTTTCTTTGAGACAAAATAAAAAATACTAATTAAAGGTATATAAAATCTGGGATCTCACAGAATGCAACACTAATAACCAAGATTAGAGAGGAAAAATTTTCACAACATCCATAATATACCAAAATCAATGAGGAAACACAATTAATTACTTCATTAATCCAATATACAGTCAATAAAATTAAAGGCCGTGGAATTACATCAAGAGTTTGCATGTTTGGGAAGTAATACTGCAATAGGCCAAGATTGCTAATAATTACATAGTATCATTCATAAGGTCCCTATATATATGCCTATTTACATAAGTACTACATATTTATCCACTGAGAGTCATGGCAACAAATTATGATTTCAAGCTGCTAAGAGAAGGTCCAATGGCACTCATGGAACTTACATGAAAAATTTTATGATAAAATTACTTGAATGGGTTCAAGGCCAAAGTTATTAGAAGAATGTTTAAAAAGTGAAAAAGTAATGCATGCGTGGCAGTTAAAGAACTCAATTACTTTATTTAAAGAGGAAAGAGGGAAGGATATAAAACTTATTGATACTTGAGAAAATGCCCAAAAATTATCACCAAAATAAAGATGTTGGTATGAAAGATGGAGAGATTCTTACACTTATAAATAGAAACTTCTATGCTATTAGATTCCTTTATTTATGTTACTTCATGTAATGTGCTGTAGTTGTGTATTAAGGAGAGCACACAAGTATAGATTAAACTGGTTTCTTGTTTTGGGAATATCAATAGTTGATCAAAGCGATGAATAGTACAGATTGAATAAATGAAAAATCAAAGTGGGAGAGGAAATAATAGTAAATGGTGCTAGTTTAAGAAAACAAACCTATTCACTAATGAAGACAAAGATCATTCTAATGACTGAAAAGATGTTCTATATTGTTGTTCATAATTTTTATTTATATTTTCAATCTATTTTGCTATAGACTTCCACACTACCCCATAAGAGAAGGTACAGATCACCCTTTGAAGAAGTATTCAAGCTACTTTGCTTAAACCAACTACAATGCTAATCCTGAAATATTAGCTTATTAATTAAACAAAAAAAATTTATATGAAAATGTGGGAGAAAAGTAAAACAATGGGCTGCTTTAGCCTTTTCGGTATCTAAAACAAGACATAGCCATATATGTAGCTTTAGCCTTAGGCTTGTTCGATTGGTAGTAAGAGGAGGTGATTAAAATTTAAAGATGCAGAAGGCATGATGTATTTCGGTTTATCAATATTATTATTGTGTATTTTAGTTTATACTCCATGAGGCATGATGTATGGATACCAAGATTCAATTAAGTCTTGTTTATTATGTTTTCAACCAACAATTCATTATCTTTTGTACTTTACTAACAGTTTTCCTTCTATTTTATTTGAATTTTGGGCTTCATCATAGATGGATCCATCACCTAGTGCCAATTGGACTCTAACTCCGCATGAGATTCTGGATGCCAGGACTCGGAGTCAGAGTTGGTTACCCACCTCCACTCGAGTACAAAACTCGTGTGCTACTGTGGATTTTCACTTCCAGTCAACATAGAATTGGAAATGAAAGATCTCAATCAATTTATGGAGGAGGAGGAGATAGGTCTTGGAGACGATTCGGTTCAGGATCCGGATGTACTAGTATACCCTTCAACTACGAGGCCACCCCATCCACAATCAAATAAAAAAAGATCTTGGACATGGAAACATTCAAGAAGGTTAAGGGTGGGGATCCTCGTCAACTGTAACAGCCCGCTAGAAACTCAAAGGTAGAATTTCTATAGGCTTTAGGAATCTTGTGAAAATTTTGGGAGTTTTCACAAATCGACTAATCGAATATGTTTTAATTTATCAGCATAATTAGTATTACCACTCACTATACTGCCAAAAGTGTGATTTTATTTATTTGAAATAGTTAGGAGTGTCAGAATGCATTATCATCTGCACCATTAGACTCAGTTGATTATTTAGGATTTTATGGCGCAATAATCCTATTTTCAATTTTTAGTCATTATGCTTGTTAGAATTTGCACTTTGATTTTTTCGAGGCACTTTGGGGTTGAATTTCATTAGAAGAATTGCACTTTTAACTTAGTGTTATTATTTAAAATTTTAAGTGTAAAGTTTAGTTTTCACTTTCCTGGAGTAATGGTAACCTCCTTAATAGCACCTAGTCAGTATTTTTAGAATCATAGTTGGGACATCCAAATTACATTGGAGAAGTTTTATTTGGACACTTGGCAAAATCTTAGACACACTTGGTGAGTAGTATTTGACACTTGGTATGAAGAGGAACTAAGAGATGTTTTGAGAAGGAATTAAGGTGTGAGATAGAGCCACTTAAGCAAAACCCTATTTTTTATCTGACCATCAAAATTCTGCCTAACCAAATAGGGTTCCAACCCTAGAAAAATCCTAAATGGTGGAAATCCAATTGAAACCCAAAAATCTTGGTTGAAATTAAATCCTAAACAGTTTCTCCAAATCCTAAAGTTGACTTCTAAAATCCATTTTTATCTAATGTCTAGCAATGTCTTTAATCACTTGATTAAATCATTTTCATATGCTATTAGTTTCTCATATTCATGTTATTACATCATTATTCAACATTTTAAATCTTTTAAATTTGATTGGGCGAAAAAAATTGAATTTGGGCTTTATAGCATCACAAACACTAATCAAACCCCCTTTAAACCCCAAATTGAAACCTACATAGTAGAGGCCCACGAAATTGGCCACCTTGGTAAAGTTTCTTGAGGAACTTTCCTTCCCCCACATGGTAGTCTACCTCTTATTCTTATCTGCACTTAATAGTGTCATGATGTGAAGTACAAATCAACCTTACCACCCCCATTCTTCACAACTATAGTAGCCAGCCTTACTCCTTACCACTTCTTCATTTATGTGATCTAATCACTTCCAATAAAAGGTCATTCAAAAACATATCTTCCCCCTCCAGAAATCTATAGTCGTGCAAGACCCCCTTAACATCATTTCATTACCTTTTCATTCCACTCTTAATCAAGCTTACTCTTGTGTGGTCATTTTGGGCCCTTTATAAGTATTTTCTTGCTATAACTCCTTCATTAAACTTGTTCTGCTTTGAGTCTAGTTCTCATGGATATATTTTTAGTCTCATTTCATGGTCATTTTTTTGGTAAAAAGTGATTTTAACCATGAATATGTCATTATGGATGTTAAAATAGAGAGTGGGTTATACTTTGAAGTTTTGACCAAGCTAATGGAAATATCTTGGTCCAAAAACTTTATGTATTATTTTAAACATGTGTTTATGAATCATCATTGAGGTTTTGTTTTATGACTAAATGTAACACTCCATTCCCGTAGGCTAAGGAGTGTCATGTAATTTTTCTAACACTTTTCAATCCGGCACGAGAATCTCATTTTTTATAACAAAACTGAATAACATTTAATTTACAAAACTGAAGTTTCTAATAAAAAATTCTTTCCAAAACATTAACTAAAATATTTTAATTTAAACTTGCATCATGAAGCACAAATTTTCTAGAAATTCTTAAAATTTTAATAACTGCTCAATCTATTCATGGTCTGCCTGCTCGCATTGGTCATCCTTCTCACCTGGGTGGTTTTAAAAATAGGAAATAAACTAAAATGAGTTGGTGACTCAGTAAGGAATCCACCACAATATAAGATAATACTATAGGAATTTTTTATAAACTTATGCTGAAATTTGAAACATGACTGTATATGCTAATGCTCATGTTGTACATAACTGAACTATCTGATTTAATTAACTAACTGACTTAAACTGACTGGTCTGAATTAACTGACTGATCTTACTAAACTTACTAACTGATTTAGCTTAATTGATTTAGGTGAACTGATTTAACTGAATTGTTTGGCCAACACAATTAACCTTGTGTGCAAGATTGTACACCGGCTCCACATCCTGCTGCAGTAAGGGGAGCTGCTAATAGTACTCTAGTGTACAATCATTGGACCACGCTTAGGTTCGTGGCTTGCACATCCACCCTGATCTGATATGTATTGATACCATGCATCTGAATGGCCATCTGAGATAACTAATTTACTAAACTGAAGCTATCTGAACTGTTTTAACTGACTGATTTAACTGGATGATTTCTGATCTGATTTAGTCTTATACTTGAACTTAACTTGACTTATGTGACTTATGTGGCATGATATGCATAATACATACTACCATAAATAACTATAATTCGCAAAGTCTAAACATGATGCTGATAACATGATCGTATGCTGTACTGAATAACATGCTTGCATGACATGAGAGGTATTTGAAAAGGGTTATCAAAGAATAGGCTTTACTAATAATATAATCTAATGGTGAAGGTCCTAATTTTGTGATCAAATTCACTTACCTCATAGTGCTGCTTCCTAAATTTTCTTTTATAACTCAACGTTCCGTATATGAAGTACGAATCGTCACTAATGTTTTTAAAATAACGTACCGTAACAGTCTATTGAAATAATACATATTGTGGAGAATAAGAATATAATACACATTATTCTTCATACAAAAGACATTAAATACCAATATCATAAAATAAAATACTTATAAAACATTTTAATTTAAAATTATGCTTTAGTAAAACAATCAAAGCTAGATTCAACAAGTTAGATATTTCTATTTAATTAAATTTGTATTGTATAAAATAATTAAATGAATATTTTGTCTAGTATAGAAGTCAATGAATACTTATATTTTAAATTATTTAAATACTAACAACATATTAAAACTTACAAAAAATACTTGGACTATAACTTAGTAAGGAATCATATTTAGTTTAACATCTATTAATAACACTGGAAGCTTGTTTCATCAAATATACTTGATAAATTAAAATAGATCAAACTCTATTTATAACTAAATTCATTATAATAAATAGTAGTTAAAAAAAACGTAGTTTGTATAATCTTTGATATTAAAACAAGCCTAGAATGATCAAAGTTTAAAGTCCAATGTAAAGATAAAGTGAAGCCCACGAAAGACATCTGCTGCAACTTGAAAACTAAGGGATAGAAAAAAAAATGATATGGAAAGGCTTCAAAGCCTTCATTGGTAAGCTTGCACGGCAAGAGTTTTAAATGGTATTTTATAATTTTATAAATACACAGGCACTTTCTGAGAGGCTAAGAACCTAAAGCAAGCAGCTATCATAAATGCATCATCAACCAAGTTGCCGACTTCACCTAGGAAAAACAAGGAGTTTGCGCGACATATCCATACCGAACAGAATAGAGACACCACGGGAGCAGGGCTCGACGAAGCTAGGCTGAGGGTCAACAGAGGTTACTTCAATCCATGGTGGCAAAGCTCCGAGGTGGCCCAATGTGAAGAAGATTAAGTCCTCTGTTTTGGTGGTGCGAAAACAGGGGGTGGTCAACGGTTCGATGGCTCTCCAATGGCGAACGCGTAGTGACTACGATGGCTGCAAAACAAAGTGATCAGTGGGAGGTAGTGGGTCCATTATGAGGTGGTTTTCCGATGTGGGTGACGCTCCCCATGGCTGGCTGCATTAGCTCATGTTGGGGGATGAATTCCTTTGTGTTGGATGTCAAAAATAGGGGTTGTTCAAGGGCGGTTTGTGCATGAAGGAGAGGTTGTGACGTGTGGTGTCTTGGCTGTGCGCTTGTGCCATGTAGGGCAATGGTGGTGGATGGTGGTTCTCGGTGGTGAAGGCTAGGAGGGGCAGTGAAAGCTTGGGTTTTTTATACACTATGAGGCAACGAGGAGGGCCTTTGGGCACTTGAAGGCTAGCGGCAGTGGCTGGTGCTTGGTGTTTTCTCCGTGATGTGCCAATCGACCACGTACATTTATAGATGAAGAGGAACCCGAAACGAGAAAGGGGGAGACATGCATGGTTTGAAGACGTTGAGTTGAGATGGAGTTGACAGTGCTAACAAAATAAATCTAGATTTTGAAGTTTGTGTTGGGTTTTGCTCCTTAGTCCCACATGGAAAGAAAGTGGAAGAGGGGGCAAGACCCATGGCCTATAAAAAGAGGCCTAGCCTCCTTAGTTAATTACACAAGTTAGAAAATTATCTAGTAATTTTTGACTTTAGTAAAATTCCTCTATTATCCTTTTTGTATGTAAAAGGAAGAGAGATGAAAGTTAGAGTTTTACTAGTGGGAGAACTTTTTGTGGGTGTCGTTGGGTGAGGAGAAAAATTGTGTGATTGTAACAATTTTTCACATAGTATTTTTTCTTCTCTGGATCTGGTGGTTTTTCTCCTGTTTTGGAGTTTTCCACGTAAATTCTTATGTTATGTTTATTTACCTATTTTTCTTATTATTCTGTCAAAAGTAGATCCTGGTGGAGGGAATTTGGAAGCCCAGATTCCCAACAGTGGTATCAGAGCCACTAGGTTCTTTTTGCAGGGTGGAGTTTTGGTGTGGTAGTGTGAATACGTATGGTCTAAGGAGGTTCTGTCTAGGAGATTGGAAATTTTAAGTGTGTCCGTTGTGACCCTCCAATCTTTCCTGAGAACCTTGAAGTTCTGTCTAGGAAAGATCAGTCTTTCCAGGGAACTTACTTAGTGGGTACTATTCATTTCTACGGTAAAATCTATCGAAGTTATGTCAAGAGGTAGAGCTTCAAATCCTATCAGATTTGATGTGGAGAAATTTGATGGGAGAATCAATTTTGGCTTGTGGCAAGTGCAAGTCAAGGATATCTTGATTCAATCAGGATTACACAAGACATTGAAAGGTAGACCAGTCCCTGAAGTCAGTAGCGGTCCAAGCACTACTGGTGAAACAAAGAGCAGATTTGGAATGAGCGATGAAGATTGGGAGAATTTGGATTTGAGAGCAGCAAGTGCAATTCGTCTGTGCATAGCCAAGAATGTTCTTGCAAATGTGCATGGAATATTCATGGCAAAGGGACTCTAGGAAAATCTCGAAGAGTTGTACCAGACGAAGGGCGTCTCAAATCGAGTGTACCTGAAGGAGCAGTTTCATACACTGTGGATGAGTGGAGGTACGACTATTTCAGATCATTTAAGTGTTCTCAATGGCATTGTCTCTGAGTTAGAATTTAATGGAGTTAAAATTGATGATGAGGATCAAGCCTTGAGGCTAATCTGGTCTCTTCCATCTTCCTATGAGCATATGAAGCCTATTTTGATACATGGGAAGGAGAAAATAATTTCTTCAGAGGTTACCAGTAAACTTTTTTCTGAAAAAAGAAGGCTAAGTAGTGGAAGTAATGGTTCACTTGAGAACTTAGCAATGGTGACAGCTAGTGATTGGAAGAGAAAGAACTCCATGAAGAAGAAAGTAGTCTGCTGGGTGTGTGGACAACCTGGGCACGTCAGAAGAAATTGTCCAAGAGGTGGAGCAGGTTCAGCAAGAGGCTCCAAATCAGTGAATGGAGATACTGACAATGAAACTAATATCGTGTCTCTCTTTACAGAAGATGATGTCTGTTAAAAGGAGACATGTACATCCTCATGGTATGTCGCTAATCTCAAAGTTGCCATGATAGAGGATGTGTTAATGTTAGTTGTTCCACAAGTTTGCACATGGGCATTGGTTTGGCATTGATGCAAGGTGTGTGGTGGAAATTCATGTCGATGGCTGATGAACTTCCAAGAAAGCCAAACGTGGGAGTTACATTATAATTTTTCAGCAAGGTTATTTTCAACATGGGCCGAAGTGAAATGCTTGTAATTGGTTTATTCTAAGTGGTTATGCTTTTATGGTGGAGCATGATAGCGAAAGTTATGAAGATCCACATTGCGGTGGAGCGTGGCTGTGGGACCAGTTAAAGTCGCAAGGTGGAGATTATTGGGTTTTGCTCCTTAGTCCCACATGGAAAGAAAGTGGGAGAGGGGGCAAGACCCATGGCCTATAAAAATAGGCCTAGCCTCCTTAGTTAATTACACCAGTCAAAAACTTATCTAGTAATTTTGACTTTAGTAAAATTCCTCTATTGTCCTTTTTGTATGTAAAAGGAAGAGAGGTGAAAGTAAGAGTTTTACTAGTGGGAGAACTTTTTGTGGGTGTCGTTGGGGTGAGGAGAAAAATTGTGTGATTGTAACAATTTTTCACATAGTGTTTTTTCTTCTCTAGATCTGGTGGTTTTTCTCCTGTTTTGGAGTTTTCCACGTAAATTCTTGTGTTGTGTTTATTTCTCTATTTTTCTTATTATTCTGTCAAAAGTAGATCCTGGTGGGGGGAATTTGGAAGCCCAGATTCCCAACAGTTTGAAGTAGATCCGGAGTTGGTTTTCCAATTAGGAGCCTCCTTACAAAATGAATTTTCAAAAGATAAAAATGTACAAGAGAGTGGATAAAGGAAAACTAATTTAAATCTAAATCTTATCTTAAAACATATATCAAAATAATAATAATAATAATAATAATGATAATGATAATGATAATAATAAACATGATGATGATGATAAAAATACTAACAAATATAATATCTATAATGAAATCCACATTTTAAAAAAGAACTATTTATTATTCTTATTAAATCCTGTCAACGTGATAATACTAAAAATAATATAATTGAAATTCTATAGTATTATAAAAAAAAACAAAGGATTTATATCAATACCCTAATATCTGAATTGGGATGTTACACTAAAGCTGTTGATGACAGTTTTTCTTGGATCTATATATTTGAAAACTGGAAGTGGAAAAATAGTTTTTGTTTTGAGTAAGTTTGAATTCATTGTTTAATCATATTTCAATGGCTTTGATAATTTTATTGAAGAACCCTAAGCCTCTTATATATATGTTAGAATGTTTTTTTTTTTAAATATTTGATGTTAGTTTGAAAGATATGAAATTTTATGCAAAGAGATGTTTGGATAAGTCAAAGTATTGAGGTTCATAACTAAATTTATGTTTTGGTTGATTTTTGACCATGTAATCTTGAGTTTGAAGCTTAGATCTATTTTAGGAAACCATTTAAAACTATGTGATGTTTGAGTTTGAAGATCACCTCTTTATAAGTCATGGATCAAAAGGTTGATCAAAACAAATTAGAATTAAAAATCTATTATTGGACTTATAGAAAGCCAAGAAATTCAAGTGTTGTTTTAGTGATTTTGATGACTTTTGATTGATGATTCAAAGCGTCATTGTTCTGATGAATATGTTATATATATGGTAGAAGTAAAATTTGAATTTTTGAAGTTCTTGGAGATGCTTTGAAATAGATCAAATCATATGATTTAAGGGTTTGCCTTTTTAGTTAAAAATTAGATTCTTTTTCTAAAAAGTTTGGTGTTAATGATTAGTATATTTTTAGTGGATATTTTAAGTATGTTTTAAACTTAGGATAGGAAGATCTTTGTTGCAAAAAAAAAAAATGGTTTGATCATGAGTTTAAAAAATAGAAGAATTGCAATAAAAATCAAGGGAGAAACCTATGCATATTTTGGGCTCCTATATATTTTTCATGGTTGTGTTTAGCTTTAAATTTTTTCTGAGTTAGTAGTTGAGTTTAGGACAGAATTTATATATGGAATATAAACTTCAGTAATTTTTCGAGTTAAGATGTGAAATCCTTAAGTTAGAAGTAAAATGATCATTTTTCCACATTTAGAGGATAAAATGGTAATTTTGCTCTAAGTTAGTATTTTTTGTGTTGCTAATTTTTAGTAATTAAGTTTTAACCTTTAGAATCACTATTTTCAATTTCTCGTATTTCGCTCTTTATTCTATCAAACGCGCAATCGAGGTAAGTTAGTTTTTAACTTATTAGCAGTTTATTGTGTATGTATGAAAGGTAAGGAAACCATAAGTTATGTATGCATGTTATCATATATGTCATGTCATGCCATATTATTACATGTTTATCTGTTACACGAATTATACTATCACAAAATGCTTATATGTTACATAATAGATTTTGCCGCATATGTTATTTATTGCAAGTATGTCATATTACGTACTCTATCTGTTATTTGTATGTCATATCATATAATATTCTCTATTACATGTTATGCCATGTTATGAAATGTTGTCTATTACATAATATTCTATATTACAAAATGTTGTTTGTTACATGTTATTCCATATTATGAAATATTGTCTGTTAGATATTATGTCATATTATGACATGTTTTCTGTCTCATAGTACGGCATGTCTTTCGTTTCACATCACATCATGTCTTAAGTACGGAGTGTCTATAAAGCAGTATTATTTTAGTTAGTGATGCCTGTGATACTTGCTATGTAATCATTATAATTGTCTGAGCATCTCCATTTATAATTCATGTGAGGTACTTCTGGCGTAATCATTTTAATTATTAGAATACCTTTACTCATATGCTCCTAGCGTAATCATTCTAATTGTGAGAGCATTACTAGGTACTCCTGGCGTAATCATTTTGGTTGCTAGGGTATCTCATGTAAAATACTCATGACATAATTATTCTAATTGTCTGAGTATCTCTGACAGGATAAGTTGGACAGAATCATTCTGATTGTTTACTATTTATGGGAAAACAACTAGCGAAATTATGTTGATTGTCAGTATTCATGTTCATGTGCATATTCAATCAAGTTTAAATTCATATTCATGCTTAATCCAATTTAAGTTCACATTCATGCTATATTTCAAGCTCACATTCGTGCGATGTTCAAGTTCATGTATAATCATGTTCAAGGTCACGTTCAGTCATGCTTCAAGTCCATGTTCATGTTATTCAAGATCAAGTTCATGTTATGTCAAGTTTCAAGTTTTAAGTTCACGTTCACATCCCAAGTTCATGTCATACCAGTTTATGTCGTATTATATGTTAAGATATTTTATGTTTGCTTATGACTTTGATTATGCATTCATGATTTTACTATCATGCATGCATCATTAATCTATGTGGAGGTTCTTAGTTAACTTACTAAGATTCGTAACCAAATCTCACTATGATAGTCCTCACTATCACTCCCCCCGAATGGTAGATCTTGCCTTAGGACTTGAAGGAGAACCAAGAGTCGACCAGCTGGAAATGATCGACTAGGCGACGGTGCAATGTAGATGATAGCATAGTAGTTATCTCAGATCACTTTTTGTACTTATGGAGTTTGATCTCTAGGACTCTTTTAATCACAACGATTTTAGACTAATGTTGTGATTATGGTTGTTTAGTATTTATTTTGCATATGGATTGTGTTTATGCCATGTTATATGTTAAGATATTTTTAGCACTTTGATCTCTTGCACTCTTTTGAATTGGGGTAAGGAACTTTGAGTTGCATGTCCCAACATTTCAGATATCCGTCCGATCCCAAGCAAAATTTGAGGGCGTCACAGCAACCACGAGCTGAGTGCAACCATTGTGGCACTCAAGTTAAGTGTCATTCAAAAAGGTAAGACACTGCTTGTCTATCATCACATCTGAACGGTTGCCAGTGGTACCAAATAGTGAAAAGGATGGCATCAAGAGGTTAGTGTCAAACTAATCCTAAATGTATGCTACTTGATTTGTTCATTTAATCCCATTTAATTTCCACTTAAGGCTAAATTGATAATAAATTATTAAACACAGCCGTAGATGGTTATAGAGGATGAAGAACTTGGTGGTCCCTCAATACAATGAGAAGGTGTACCGTAAGGTACTTATGGAGATGGTGATAGAGGATGAGCTACCTTTTACCACGATTGACAAGAAAGGGTTTTGAAAGCTAGTGAAGCTGCTTGAGTCAAAATTTCCACTACCATCCCGTTATACAGTGATACGCGATTGTATGAAGAGGCATCTACGGGAAAAGGTAAAGATGAAGAAAATGTTTATGACCACTCGCTGAAAAGTGGCATTTATGACCGACACATGGACGTCTGTACAGAATACATTGTACATGTGTATCACATCACACAATATTGACAAAGAGTGGAACGTCAAGAAGAAGATTATTGAGTTTAAAGAAATAGTTGATCATATGAGTGCATTGATAGGGGTGGAGATGGATGATTGTCTGATGGATTGGGGCATCCAAAAAATGTTATGCATCACAGTTGATAATGTCGGTGCTAATGAGATCTCTATCGAATGATTTATTTGGAATACGAAGGCGAGAAAGATGTGATTAAAAACCATCTGTATATCCACATTCGATGCACTGCTCACATAATCAAGCTTATTATTGTGAGCCTTTTGGTTAGATTTTATATTTTATATTTTAATATTTTTATGATTAAAGTCTTCAAAAATTAGGATATTTTTTATATTGTTATGATAATCGGGTATTTTTCAATGATCAAACAAGTGAGGAGTTGAAAGATGTGCATGATTCCATCACCAAACTCCGCAACATTGTGCAATATGCGAGGGTTTCTCCCCAAAGACTGCGAAAGTTCAAAGCAATAACAGCATATGTTCGGGTGAAGTGTTCAAAAATGTTGTGCTTGGATGTTCCCACTCGATGGAACTCTACATATCTGATGTTGGATGTGGCACAGAAGTACCAAAAGGCATTTGAGTTTTTGGAGATTGAGGATGGGGTCTGAGGTATGCCTTGCTGGAGCCTAATGGAAGGGGGTCTGAGGTATACCTTGCTGGAGCCTAATGGAAGGGGGTTTGGTCCGCTAGATAGTATGAACTAGCAACATGTGGGGGAGTTTGTTAGCTTTTTACAGATCTTCTATGATATTACTATATAGGTATCTGGATCCGCATATGAGATGGCAAACATGTGGTTCAACGAAGTCTTGATGTTACACCACCACTTGAAAGAAGGTTGTGCTGACCCCGAACGAACTGTTATCTGGTATGGCATTATAGATGCAATCGAAATATGATAAATATTGGAGGCAGGTTGAGAAGATAAGTAGATTATTATTCATAATGCCTATCCTTGACCTTTGATTGAAGTTGGCGATGATAAAATGGTGGGAAACTAAGATTCTCAAGACAGTAAAGGGTGTTGCGTTTATCATAACGCCTAGGATAGATTCGACTTATACAACCACTATAACACCAGTAGCTAGCCTTCATCTTAGCAGCCATAAGTACCTCACACTCGGGCTCAAGACTAGGATGTAACGACCTGAGCCAAATTTACGATTTAAATTTAATATTTTATTATTATGTATATTTTATCTTTTTTTTAGTAATTATCTCCAAGCATCAATTTCAACAGTCTAAGTGGTTTTTGACAAGATTTCTTCTCTAATCAAATCTCCTTGAACAGTTCCTTTTTCTATCGGTTTGATCTCCAAATCTGAGGGTATCTCGAATTCAAACATACGTCCATATCCTCAATCATCTTATTTAAATCAAATTGCATAATTTTTGCCCAAATCCCCTATGTACTCTTCGGAGCAAATCTTTACGATCTCCCAATTCCAAATCCAAATCTCTCTTTATCGATCACAGAGATTTCCATCCCTTACCTATAAAATCACCAAGACCCTTCAGTATTAACACACAAAAATACCCAAAGGTGAAACCCACCTCTCGGCAACACCGTTTGATTTAGCCAGTGTAGTGAGTCACCGCCGACCATCACCCAAACATCGGACCACCCTCTTTGACCACAGAAGGTGCCGACTAGCCAACCCCAACGAACCGAGGTCGTTATAGTAAGCCTCCACCACCGGATCCTTCTACCCTTCTCTGTTTCAGTTTCCAATCTTCTCTAAACTCTCTCTCTTTCTCTCTCTATCTCTCTCTCTCCACAACCAAAAACCAATTGAGCTGCCATGAGTCTTGGCCAGAGCCAGCTTCGAAGTGGGTCTTCATTGCAGTGGGTTCTCTCCCTCGATAAGCATCATTGCTTCCTCTCGCGTGTTTGTCTCCTTAAGCCTCACGTTGCCGATTAGTTACTAGAGGCTCAAATTTTTGTAATCATCCCTTCTTATTTGTTATTTCATCACTCTCAATAAAGCCCTTAGTATTGCTATAACATTTGTGCCCCTTTTAATCCACCTAGCCAAGACTTAGACCCTTTTAAATTGTTCTATTTTCATGTAAGGTGGACATGGGCCTTATGGCTATTCGACTAATTTTTCTTTAAGGATGTGAACCTAACCTTTTTAATGTATTTGGCCCAATTCTTCATGAATTTAGAAATTGTTTGAGATGGGGCTTTCCATTTTAATTGGTTTGTGGCATATCTGATCTAGTTATTTTGTTACATAGCATACTTGAATTAAATATTATATGATCATGATATTCATTAAATCCATCAATCACAAGTACAAGTATATTATCATAATTCATCAAGGATTGTGAAAGGAATCTGACCTTGACTTGGCTTGTAGCATACCATAAACAATATCGCATTTTTATAAGAAATTATAATATTTACAGTACATATATAAGATTGTATGATCATATTAATTACCTCTTAGTGCCGCTTCCTAATTTTCAAGTTGTAGCTTGTAACCTAACCAAGGCATTACACGTTATTGATTTTCTAGAAAAACGTGTCATATTGTTCTAAATACTTGAACTCATATAGAGATAATTTAGTAAATATTAAATCATTCAAAGATTGCTCTATAAGAACATTAATAAGTACATTAATAAAACTTATAACATATTCGTTAATGAATGTAATAGAAAAATATAGTTACAAAGACGTTCGAAATAGTCACAAAACTATACCTTAAAAAAATATTTTAAAATATTTTAAACACATTCTAGAAATAAGTTCATGTTATATATTCAATTAGAAATTAAGCCATGTAAAGTAACATGGAAGGATATTTTTCTAGAACTCACAACCAGCATAAATTAAGCCATGTTAATATAGTACAAAGATTATGCATGTCATAGAATCTTAAAATGTTTAGATCATGCTAGGTTATGTCATGTTATGCTATGTCATGTATGGACACATGCCATGCTATATCACGTCATATCATGCACAAGTAGATGCCAAGTCATGTATAAGAGAATACCATGTTATGCTACATCATGTACAAGGACATGTCATGTTATGTCATTTCATGCACAAGAAAATGTCACGTTATGCAATACCATGTCATGTAGAAAACATGTCATGTACAAGTAAACTTCATGCTTGAAAGGTTAATCAAATTCAGTAAATTCTCATGCATTTAGAAAGATAACAAGTGTTCAAGTGAAATATGGACTCAAGCATATTTTACAGTGAAACACGAACCTAAGCGTGTTTCACATATTCAGACAAGTCAGGTGAAATACGGAATCAAGCATATTTCATAGTGAAACACGGAGTTAAGCGTGTTTCACTTCATGTTTAGACAAGTCAGGTGAAATACAGATCCAAGCATATTTCACAGTGAGACACGGACTGAAGCGTGTTTCACTTTGTGTTCAGACAAGTTATGGGGTGCTACGGACTCAAGCGTGGTTTATCATATAATAAATTAAAGACAATATAAATAGATTATTCATGCATTTAAGTTACAATGTTTCCATGATCATGTACGTTTCTGCTCATATTTAATGACGTATAGATATGTCGTGAGATTTAATGAAGATTTATGCATATTATGTTGAGTTTTCCAAAAATTAAGTTCATGTTATGCTAGGTTATGATATGATGTACTATTACTGAGTATTCGACTCATTTTTGTTTGTTTTTGTATCTTTCTTCTGTTTATTTGTCATAGATGAAGATTGTGATGACGTGAACTAAATGGCCAGGATGTAGATTTAGTGCAAGAAGTTTAGAAGGCATTAAATATTTTTCACATGTAGGAATAGTTTAGAATCTTCACCTTATTTTTTCAGTTTATGTTTCACAAATAGTTTTGTTTAGTTTAAGATTTTCAATAAATGAGGTATTTTAGGAATTGAATATCTTTACCTGGTTTCATGTTATGCAAGTTCAGTAATATCTTTATCCTCTGAGAACAAGGTGTTATAGTTGGTATCAGAGCCCGGGTTTAGAGATTCTGTAGACTTTTAAAAGATAAGACTTTACGATAGAAAGATAACTAGGATGACCCCTAAAGAGCCAGAAGTGTTGGTTGATCCTGCTACTAGGCTCCTTCGATATTTTGCTGATGATCAAGGCACAGGAGCTAGGACTCCTAAAGTTGGTTACACCTTGAGCCAATCTACACAACAACATCCTCCGACTTTTGATGGCAAGGCTAAAGCACTTGACGCGGAAAGTTGGATTAAGAGAATGGAAAAGATCTTCAAAGCACTAACGAACAGAAGGTGGAGTATGCCACTTACGTACTGGCAGACGAGGCAGATGAATGGTGGACTTCTGCACATGATCTACTACAACTTGAATTAGGTGAAAAGAAACCTATCACTTGGGATTGTTTCAAGAAGGCTTTCTTAGATCGATTCTTTTCCCCAGCACTCCAAGAAGCAAAAGCTAGAGAGTTTCTCGATCTAGTTCAAGGAACCATGACAATGGAGCGCTACGCTGCAACGTTTGTGGCATTATCGCATTTAGCAAGTTATCTCATTCCGGATGAGGAGAAGAAATGCGAGAAGTTTAAGCAAGGTCTACAAACACAAATTCGAAGTCGTCTTATACCCCTCAGGATTCGTAATTTTGTTGACCTGGTTACTCGACACACTTTGGTTGAAGAAGACATGAGGATGAACGCGAAGCTGCTCAATCAAAGGAAATGCCAACAACCACTACCTGAAACCAATGGAAATAAGAAGCCTACACTCAGCTACCCACCGCAGCCTCCCAAGATCATTCCAACAAATCTAGTTTGCAAGAATTGCAAAAGGGGCACCTAGGGAAATGTTTGCAAGGTTAGAATGTCTGCTTCATCTGTGGGGAGCCAAAACATATCGCTCGTGATTGTCTGAAAAAGAATGCACAAGTGTCTACAAAATAGAATGGGCAAGCCATGGGCCTATCTAGAGTGTTTGCTCTTACTACTAATGACGAGGTAATCAATAACGATCACCATAAGGATGGGAGTGCAGGACAAGATCAAAACAAGGGAGACGATGTAAAAGCATAGGCAATTTGGGACTTGCGTAGTTATTAGTTAATTTTTTGAACTATTTTACGTTATTGATTTAGAACATGAGGCTTGGTTGCTTTTAATTAGTGCTTCTGCAAGTTTTCCTTCGGATTTTTTTTTTCAATTTTATTTATTTATTTATTTTGTTTGATAAGTTTTTTTAATCTCGAGTACGAGATTTCTTTTAAGGGGGGTAGATTGTAACAACCCGACCCAAATTTAGGATTTAAATTTAATATTTTATTATTATTTATCTTTTATCTTTTTTTTTTTAGTAATAATCTCCTAGCATCAATTTCAATAGTCTAAATGGTTTTTGACTAGATTTCTTCTCTAATCAAATATCCTTGAACATTTCCTTTTTCTATTAGTTTGATCTCCAAATTTGATGGTATCTCGAATTCAAACATACATCTATATCCTAAATCATCTTATTTAAATCAAATTGCATAATTTTCGACTAAATCCCCTAAGTACTCTTCGGGGCAAATCTTTACGATCTCCCAATTCCAAATCCAAGTCTCTCCTTATCCATCATGGAGATTTCCATCCCTTGCCTATAAAATCACCAAGACCTTTTCAGTATTGACACACAAAAATACCCAAAGGTGAGACCCACCTCTTGGTAGCACCGTTTGATTTAGCCAATGTAGCCAACCACCGTCGACCATCACCTAGACATCGGACCACCCTCTTAGGCCACAGAAGGTGCTGACCAGCCAACCCCTACAACCCCAGGTCATTCCAGCAAGCCTCCACCGCCGGATCCTTCTTCCCTTCTCCATTTCGGTTTGTAGTCTTCTCTTAACTCTCTCTCTCTCTCTCTCTCTCTCTCTCTCTCTCTCTCTCTCAGTCTCACTCTCTCCCCGTTACTAGAAATCAGTTGAGCCGCCGTGAGTCTTGGCCGAAACCAGCTTCGAAGTGGGTTTTCATTGCAATGGATTCTCTCCCTGGATAAGCATCGCTGCTGCCTCTCGAGTGTTTGTCTCCTTAAGCCTCACGTTGCCGATTAGTTACTAGAGGCTCAAATGTTTGTAATTATCCCTTCTAATTTGTTATTGCATCACTCTCAATAAAGCCCTTATTATTGCTATAATTACATTTGTGTCCCTTTTAATCCACCTAGCCAAGACACTGACCCTTTTATATTGTTCTATTTTCATGTTAGGTGGACATGGGCCTTATGGCTATTCCACTAGTTTTTCTTTAAGGATGTGGGCCAAACCTTTTTAATGTATTTGGCCCAATTCTTTATGATTTCAGAATCTGCTTGAGATGGGGTTTTCCATTTTAAATGGTTTGTGTTAAAATTATTGGGCCCGATCTTGGTATTTCTAAAACTACTTTTAGTGTTTTAATTTATGCTGGCTGTGAGTTCCAGAAAAATATCCTTCCATGTTACTTTACATGGTTTAACTTCTAATTGAATATGTAATGTGAACTTATTTATAGAATGCGTTTAAAATATTTTAAAACATTTTTCTAAGGTATAGTTTCGTGACTATTCCGAATGTCTAAAATATTTTAAAACATTTTTCTAAGGGATAGTTTCGTGACTATATTTTTCTATTACATTCATTAACGAATATGTTATAAGTTTCATTAATGTTCTTATAAGCAATCCTTGAATAATTTAATAATTTCAAGTATTTAGAACAGTACAACACGTTTTTCTAGAAAATCAGTAACGTGTAATGCCTCGTTTAGGTCTCGAGCTACAACTTGAAAACCAAGAAACAACACTAATAGGTAATTAGTATGATCATACAATCTTATATTTCTGCTGTAAATATTAGAATTTCTTATAAAAATGCAATGTTGTTTACAGTATGCTACAAGCTAGGTCAAGGTGAGATTCCTTTCACAATCCTTGATGAATTATGATAATATACTTGTATTTGTGATTGATGGATTTAATGAATGTCATGATCATATAATATTTAATTCAAGTATGTTGTAATAACCCAGAATTTTAATTATTCTTTTAGTATCTTTAAAATTGTCTTAGGAAATCTTTAGAGCTTTTCGGATATATGTATGTATTTTTTGTATTTGGTATTGGAGAAACTAAATAGGATGAGAAGATATGATTTTTGAATATTTAAGGAAATTTACAAAAGACGTCAAGTGGTATTTATAAGAAGTATACCCTATGATATTTTCGGATTAGGCAACTTTAGACAGTTTCAATGTCCTTTAGTAATATGGACATAACTAACTCATTTTATGTCAGATTGAGATGATTTTGGATGACTTTGAAATCTGAAAGGAATATCTACAATTCTTATATTTTGAGTTTTAAGAGTTATGGACTTAATCAAATACGAGATTGGGATTGAAGTGGCAGAACTAAATCGAGTATATAGGTATTGACTTGGAGTTTACTAGTGACCTTAAATAAAATTAATTCTTTAAATTATTTTCTAAATTATCATAAGATCATGACAAGTTTGTAGACATATGGCAAATGAGGAGATTTTATTTAGGAAATTTCGTGTGAAACAAGAGAGATTATTTATCAAACACTTGGTGTATCCGAGTTGGTGCTCTCGGACTGATCTATTGACTTTCAGTAGAATAATCATAACTTGGTTGTATGAGCTCCAAATGAAATGATTTTAGTTCCTATAGAACCTCAAGAAGGAGATATAGAACTTATATGTTTTGGGTTTTTAAATATAAGGAAATTATCGAGGACTAAATTTGATGTAAAGTGGACGGACAGGAATAGGAGTTAAATGGTAATCGACTTAGATAAGTTGTCTTATATTCGGCCATGTGATAAAAATTGTAATTGGCTACCAAACTTTCTGAGGTCTTGACATGTGTGAAAGCATGTGGCAAGTTGATAAAAATTCATCTAGAAGCTTTGGTGGATAAGAAAACAAAGGAAAATAAGTGAAGAACTCGGATTGGGTGTTCTCGGGTGGTCTTAAGAGGATGATATAAAACTTTTATGTTGTGAGTTTTCAAAGAATCAAATCAGATCAATGACTTATTTGGGATGGAAGTGGTCGGTTACACCTCATTGGAAGATATCATCATACTACTTTGTCTCTACCTTACATGAGCTGGGTTTACTTGAGCCATTTATCAAGAAGATATTTTAGGGAGCTCGAAAACTGACCCTTGGATGAGAATATCATCAACTAAGCCTAATCTAAAGTGAGCACGGCAAAAAGGGAGCAGAATAACCGATTGCATCCTTAAGCCTTTTCACCCCATTGACTCGCCCCTCTTTAATATAAATAGATGGATGGGCTTCTCCTACTTCTCTTTTAAGGAGAACACACGGCCCAAATAGAAAAAGAAAAGAAAAACTCTTCCTAAAGATCACTACGACAACTAAGTATCAAAAGGGAGCTAAGTGAGAGTATTGGAGGAAAAGTTATGCAAGACCACTAAGAAAAATTTTAAAAATAAATTTGCTAAGAATTATAGAAAAAACACTAAGAAAAATGATTAAATTTGTATAAATTGATTAAGGGAAATTTGATATGTTAGCATGATTGAATTAAAATAAAATAAGGTTTAATTCTCTAGGAATTTCCTCCAGCCTTGATTTAATAATATTTTAATATTTTTATTTTTTTATTCATGTAATTTTCGTTATATATTGATGTTATGAATTGAAGTGACGTAAATGATTGTACATTTGACGTGTCTTACTGTGATATGAATTCACATATTATAAAGTTTATGAAGACATAAAATATGCATGTCATAAGTCTAAATTTATGCGTATGTTGTATTTCGTCACATATATGTGTCGTCATAAGTCATGACGTCTGTTATAAGAAAATACGTTAAGAAAACTTTACAAGTGGAATGATTAATAAGTCAGTCACGTCATGACGAAGATGGTGATGCAAAACGCTCGGACGACTGACATGATTTGATACGTTAAGTGTCGTATCATGACTGGGATGGCAATATGTAACGCCTGGACGACTGACATGACTTGTGGGGACGGTGATGCGTAACATCCTAAAGATTGAAACAAGACTCGTCAGGATGGAGATGGCGATACGTATTGTCCAGAAAAATGATGAGTTTATGTATGGCCAAGGTGACGCGTCATGTTAAGAAAACTTAATAGAGACGGCAATATGTAACACCCGTCGAGGTTATGAAATAAGTAAGACTCGACAGGGACGGCGATGCGTAACGCATGTCGAGGGTAAGAAATAAATAAGACTCATAACATAAGAATGTAAATAAAAGATTTAAGTATAAGATGGTGGGTCCATGTAAGAGCATAAGTTTGTATGAAAATTGTGGTCATCTATATACATGAGTCTCATGAGGCATTCATGAATCATGTGAAGTAATTTATTATGATATATGCCATGTTATGTTATTAATATGCTCGGATAATGCATTTGTTAAGTTATTTGTGTACTTACTGAAATTTCTTGAAAATTTTACTCTTTTAAATTTTATCTATCATTCCTTATGGATTGATAGATGTTGTTGCAGGATTAGATAAATTGTCATGAGACTTTGACAACATAGGAGATTCTGAGGTACACTGTGTGACGACCCAGAATTTCGTGTTTTATTTTATTTAACTTAATTAATTATTATAAGGGTGGTAGAGATATTTTTATTTATTTAAGCACTTGAAGTTGGGCTTAAAATTGAGCTTTGGAAGCATGACTTGGGATATTGGCCCAATTAGTATATCAAAGCCCATAAGCCCATGAAGATGATCAATAAAGTCAACTAAACCCATGCATGGAGACACATGTCACCCTAGGAAAGCTTTAGTAAGTCTCCAAAGACTAGTAGGTGGGAGGAAAGAAAATACTAGTAGTTGGAGGGTTTGACTAGTTGGTTATAAGTGGAAGAAGTGTGAAAATCCAAGATGAGATTTTCTCAACATTGGCCAACTAGGTAGGCGTGTAAGGCAAGGAGGAGTCTTCCAATTGAGTTTCCCTAGGTGGATGTCAAATCTAGGAGGTTGACTTGTACTAGATCTTGTAAGTGTAGAAGATTTGTGTGTAGGAAGATATCACTTGGAAGGTGTGTGTGACAAGTGACAAGTGGAGTGGTTGTGCCATTGGGAAGAGAATCCTTGGTTGGAGAACATGGAGTTTACGTAGGAAATAGAGAAGGGAAGCCAACTTTGCTTCACTTTGAGTCTCCCCATGCAAGCCTCACTTTTGATGTGACAAAGATAGGTTTTGTGTAAGAACACTTTTGGAGATATGTGTTGACTTGTAAGGATGTGATGGTGACAAGGAGATGACTACTTTTGGAGAGGAAGAAGTCTTCCAATCTAGTTTCCCTAGGAGCATACCAAATCTAGTTGAGTGACATATGTTAAGATTTGGTGGAAGAGGAAGTAGTTGAGAGGAAAATGTGAGGAAGAAAGGTTTCGGGTGATTTGGAAATGGGAGTGCCGAACCCTTCATTGGTCTTTCCCATGCAATCTCATCTAAATCTAGATGAATGACCATTGATAGATCTTGTAAGTAGGAGTGACAAGGTGATTGACAAGTGATAGAAGGATGTGGTATCATAGGAGAGAGGAAAAGAAGATGAAAAGAAAACAATAGGATTTGGGTGAGCAAAACCGTAGGCTTTGTTTTTGGTTTTCCTAGAATTTTGACAAAATCTAGGTAAAAGGACATATGAGATTGTGTAGGAATAGCTTGTGCTTGTGTGTAAGAGTGTAAGGTTGAGTGATGATTGATAGGATGCATGAGAGAAGAAAGGAAACCATGGATGAGATGAGAAGATTCGGATGACACAAGGAGAATGGTGTAGCCGAATTGGTGCAAGTCCATTTCCCCAAAATTGATCTTGAGATCTTGGTAAGGGACATATGAGATGATGGATGAGTGTGGAAGAGATGATGTGAAAGAAATAGAGGGGCTAAGCCCATGTGAGGCGCCGGACATGGATGAAAAAGGGAAGAAGAAACCAACCTAAAAGTGATTTAGATTTAGGCATGATGTGATCTAGTGATGGAAGTCACTCAAGTGTCTTTCAAACCTATCAAATGTCAACCCTAAAAGGTAGGGAATGAGTGGCCTAAGGGCCTAGAAGCTCACTTGGCCGAATGGTCTTATGCCTTTGTTGTTTCCCACTTGTTTGTCTCACTTGTTCACCCACACACCTCCATCCTACACACGGCAACAAGTTCTCCCATCTCACTCTCACTTTGCTTCCTATTCTTCTATCTCCTAAGCACCAAAATACCCTAAGTTCAATAGAATCAAGCAAGCATTCTTGAGTGGAAGACTACTTGAAGAGGTAATACAAAAGCCTAAGCTATTTCAAGAATAGAAAGCTAGGTTAAATCACATGCACACACCAAGGCCTATATTCTTAATATTTCCTTTTGAACTATATCCTTATAAACTATTTTAATGGATTATTTTTATATATATATTTTCAGAGCAAATCTTTGCTACTTGGAGTATTGTAAGTGCACTTTTATCTTGATCTTACCATTTCTTGTATATATATGAGTGAATGTGTTTGTATTGATTGTTGGATGTATGGAAATGCTAGATTAGGTTTTTCTAAAGGAAATGCTTTGTTTCTATAGTAGAAAGCCCATGCTTAATCCATATTATTCTTTAGGCTTGAAATTTGAATATGTTGGTGGATTTAGCTAAGTTGTAGCAAAAGAAATAAAGCATGATGATATGATATATGATGGTGGTAGAAATGCATGCATGACTAAGTTTAAGTTTGTTAAGTGCTTGGAGATGTTAGGCTAGGTTCTCTTGAAAGAAATGATTTGTTTATTTAGTTAAAAATCTATGCTTTGTCCATATGTTATTATAGGCTTGAATCTATATTATGTTGATGGTTATAGCTAAATTGATGTAAAGGAAAAAGAAGCATGTTGATATGGTATATAGTGATAAGAAAATGCATGGGTGACTAAGATAATATTTGTTGGGTGATTGAGGCGCTAGGATGAATGCTTAAAAAGAAAAATGTATTGTATGCTTAGTGATAAATCCATGCTTAGCAAGGTGTATGATTCTAGGCTTGAGATTTGCATTGTTATTGGTGGATTTAGTTACTTTGGTATAAAGGAAAAATAGAGCATGATTAGTATGAAAAATGGTGACAAAATGCATGCATGTTAAAATGATGTTTGGAGTTGAAAAGAATTTAAATTGGTGCATATATGGGTTTCGGTTTTAAATGTTTTAGGGTTAAGTTATCAATTGATTAACTATTCTTTCATATGATGATTGAGCCTTGAATACTTGAGAGAGAGTTAGAAGCATGAAAAATATGGAGGATTCCGTAGCACGATGTTTCGGTTTCACATGTATGATTTAGTGTGCTATTTTGGTGAAAGGAAAAGTGATGAAGATACTAATCCTAAGGATAATAGGGTTCGGTTAACCTCTCTTGGTGAGGCAAAAATGGTTTAGTTAATTTTATTAAGGTTTAGTGAGTATATGGAAGGAAATAGAAGGAAGAAACCCTAGGTAGTAACTAAAGAGGGTCTCGGCCCAACCATAGGGGTGGAGGCCGAGTACCCTACTCGACTCATTAAGCCTAATTATGTGCTATATATGAATAGTGAGTTGAAGGATATGATGTTTGACTTAGGAAAGAAGATGGCTAAGTGTGCACTCGGGTTCGTCTCGGGTTTTTGCATGATTAGCATTAAAGGTTTGCATGTCATATGCATGAAACACGAAAATCATGTTTTTGGAGTCAAACATGTTTCCAATTGAAAAGGAAAAGAATTAAAGTTTTTATAAGAACCCCAAAGGCTGGGACGGGGTAGTGCCCCAGTGGAACTCCCTGTTCACTCAGGAGTGATTAAAGTTGAGTGAAAGCCCCTGGGTCGACGAAGAACAGTCGGCGGACCATGTATGGCTCCAAAAGGTGTCCGGAGCGTGGTCGCACCTAATGCTAGTGGGTGCCATAAAAGCGGTGTTGGTCTCGACCTCACCATATGAAAAGTTTGTAGTTGCTTGGAGAGAAATCCCCGAGTGACGAAAAGCGCGAAAGGGCGCGAAACGTATTCACCTAGGTTGACATGGTCGCCGGGTGTGACGGTAACTAGCGGGGAGCACACGGTGCATAGGGGAACCGTGAGGTGTCCAAAATGAACAGTGACGGGGAAGGCGATACGTAACTCCCGTACCACTGATAAGGATTCACGACATGACGGGGAAGGCGATACGTAACTCCCGTATGACTGACGTGACGACGGTGAAGGCGATACGTAACTGCCGTCGAGGTTAAGGAATGATATGAATATGATAAGTGGCGCCTAAGATAAGAAACGATGAAAGAAACGAAAAGTTTTTACGAAAAAGGGTTGTTAAAGCATGAGTCAAAAGAATTTCGTATATGATGAACCCTTTTTGAAAAGCAAGTATATGAACGAAGATTGAAAGAAAGTCAAGTTTTTATGAAAGTTTTCATGAGCATATGCATTTGCTAAGTCCTTAGTTGCATATGCATGACACGTGTTCTGTTTGTTATTCACTGATATGTATGCTTGAAATGATTTTGTTGAGATAGTTGTGTACTTATTGAGATTTCTCGAAATCTCACCCCCCCTTTATATTTCCACTATCGTTCCTTGTGGGGACGATAGAAGTTGTTGCAGGAAAAGATGACGTCGACGATTATGAGACTCGGAGAGACTCTCTAGACCACTGATGGTCTGGTGATCTCCCCACCTGTTGACGTGGTCGCGGGGACAGCATTTGGATGAGGATGCTTATTTACGTTTTATTTAGATCTTAGAGGTTCCCGATGTTTTGAGAGATATATATATTTTTGGAGACTGATACACTTAATGATGTTTAACAATATGAAGTTTATTTTGGGATCTTAAATTGTTATACCATGTGACGTAAGGCAAAATTTTACGTTCTTGCCTGATTATAAAATGGCTTGACCTTTTCCGCTGCGAAAACTTCCTATTCATTGCGTTTAGTTTTAAATGCATACCCAAACATAAATGTATGCTACGAAGAGGGGTGAACTTCCTTGTGTTGTTCGTCCCCGACGCTTCTATTCACGTGCGATCCCAAACGTGGGTTGGGGCGTCGACACACTGAGGGTCCTACAAAATACTTCTCTTCGAATGGAGTGATCTCTCATGTACGTGATCAAATGGAATGATAAAATTACCAGACGACGGTGGGATACGATATTTGTTTTAAGAAAACTAACTGAGTTATTTAAGTCTTGGATACAATCTGTTTTTATAAATATGAAGTTATGAAAGTTAAGGTTTTACTACGCCATGTGATCTTCTTATGCAAGAGTTAGATCTATTTGCATACATTAAAGATTTACCTCTTTCCACTATGTTTCGCAGTACATTTAATTAGTAAATTTAGATGCATGCATGCTACTCCTTATGTTTATGTGGGATAAGTAAAATTGTGTTACTTATCTGGACGCTTCGATTTATATTTTAATCGAGGCAAAAGGTCGGGGTGTTACAGAATGGTATCAGAGCAATATGACTCTTGGTAAACCACAAATGTCTTAGGAAAAAATGATCACATGGTATCAGGATAGTTTTTATTTGATTAAGGAAGACTTAAACTTTGGAAAAGAATTGATCCAGTGGGTTTCTCTCACGGAGTTGTGAATGTCGGCGATGAGCACCATAGGGAAGCTCACCCCTCGTCTTATCGTGTATTGGATTTTTTTTTTATATTTATACATATCTCGCAGCGGATAAAGGTTAACCCTTTTCTATGTGTGTATCACATGACTTAAAACAATAACATCCCAAAATATTACGTTACTATTAATATAAACATAAGGATCCTTCACAAGTGTTCATTCTTTCAAAACAATGGAAGACCAAAATACATGCAAATAAATACAAAAGCTGCATAGAGGATCCCCTAGCTATCATTTCCTAATCCAACGGTTCCTTCTTAATCTTCTTGAAGTTTGGGCTGTAACGGAGGCGGTCCAACTTCTAGGCCGATCCCACCTCACAACGCATCCCGGAGGATGAGTCGTAAAGGCGACTCCCGTGGAGGGAATCTTCTATGCCAAGAACTATACAACACCCGGTAGGGCATACATCCCTGACATGCGTAGCTAGGGGTAGTGACTCCGCCACCCAACGACTTAGATAGTCCAAATTCACTAGCTCGAAGGTGACGGACTCAGTCGGGCCCATGGGGGTCCAAGACACCGTCCCTGGGGTCGTACTCTTCATGGTCATCATTACCTGCAACTATTTCTATCATTCCAAAAAGGTGATAGTGGAAAGTTAAACAGGGGTGAGATTTCGAGAGAAATCTCAGTAATCACATTTTATATTATAACAAAAGCAATATAAGCATACGGATAAATGAATGACAAATAATCAATCATACTTTATGCATTATGAGACTCATGATTTCATGGTATGCACATGCTCATGCTCATGCCATGTCTTGAAATTCCTCTTTTTCTTTTTGTATTCTTTTCACATGCTTATTCGTAATCTCAGAAAGTAAAACACTTGAGTTTTCTTCCCAAATTCTTCTTTTCGCAAATACTTTTCATTTTTTTTCTTATTTCAGGCACTACTTATCATATCATATATGGCCTGAAAGCCCATCTTTTATCATGACCTCTATTGGACACCTCACGGTTCCCCTACGCACCGTGTGTTTCTACTAGTTACCGTAGCACCCGGCAACCGCATCAAACCTAAGTAGCTACCTTTCGCGCCCTTTCGCGCTCTTCATCACTCGGCGATTGATCACTCACCAAATGATCACAAACTTTTCTGTATTGGTGAGACCGAAGCCAACACCATCCTATATGCACCCACTAGCTTTAGGTGCGACCATGCTCCAGACATCCCTTTGGAGCCATACATGGTCTGCCGACGGTTCTTTACTGACCTAGGGGCTTTCACCCTACTTTAATCACTCCTGAATGAACAGGGAGTTTCACTGGGACACTACCCCGTCCCAGCCTTTGGAGTTCTTATAAAACTTTAATTAATTTTTTTTCTTTTAAAAAAAACATGTTTAAAACATGATTTTTGTGCGGTATGCATGAGACGTGAGACTCATGTCACAAAACATATGCAATAGGTGACGAACTCAATGCTTATTCTACGTTAAGCTCTTTAAAATTTTTTGCACCTCATAATTTCCCTTCTTTTCTTCCCAAAATTATTTTATGGGCCTCTACTAGACTTAGGGGTGCTCGGCCCCTTCCCACTACGGTTGGGCCGAGACCCTCCCTTTGCATTTTCCTAGCTTTTTATCTCCTAATCTTTTCCAAGCACTCCTTTTCAACTTCAATCACTTAAATGTATTTTTTTCCTAACCTTAAAAACAAGGCTTGGCCGAAACTCTATATCTTTTAATTTAATATTTTATTCACTTTTTCTTCGAAGATAACTCACCCAGTAATTTAGGTGAGAACCATCAATCATGCTAGTGCAACCATTTCATTCATATGCATCTAATGTCTCCAAATATTTAAACATATCATCATAACATAGCACAATAATCAAATCAATAATATCCACTCAAATAAGTCCTCAAATTCGAAATATATGCATGCAAAATCCAACATTTTCATTTCCAAGTCAAAAATCTAGCAAACCTATTTTCACCTTTACTCAACTTGTTGATCATACCACATTCTTCTCTCATGTCAAATATTCAATTTCTCCACATGAAATAATCTTTAATCTTAACAAGATATTCAAACTTAGATATGGATTTTTACTACTAAATAAATAACGCTAAAGGCATCATCCAATATTATGCTAGTAAACCTTCAATCAAGCATGCATTTCCTTCATTCCACCTCATGTTAAGAAACTAACTAAACCACATATCATTTCAACTTCTCAGCTTAGGAAAAATACTATAACCTAATCATGTATTATTACTAAACTAAGCATGGCAAGTTTTCCCTCTAAAGGTTTCATTTTCTACATACATACAAGAAGACTCAAACAAAATAACTAAATTCATTCAAAGGTATACTAAGATTGCTAAAGGTAGGATAAGAATGCACTTACCTCTTCAAAAGTAATTCCTCCTCAAAATATTTGTTTTAGTTCTTTTCTTCTAAGGATATTGTGATGTTTAGAGATTAGAAGAAAGTAAAACAAATGAGAGTTGAGGGAGAAATGGGGTTGGCCGAGTGGTAGAGAGAAAGAGACTTGTATGTGTGTTTGTGAGTTAGCTAAGTGAGGGGTAGTCTACTCAAGGGTATTCAACCATGCACTTCTCTCTAGAGGTCAAGGACACTTCACCATACCTTGATTTCAAAGACATAAGACTAGGTAAGGGTGGTTGCATGGGAAAAGAAAACAAATGATGAGAAATGGGGGAAATGAGGAATCGGATCCCTTTGCCTCCCCAAGTGTCCACCGAAACCTCCTCCCCTTCCTTGCTTCATTATCTTGTCATTTCAATCCTATGACACACTCAACCAACCACTCTCAAGTCAATCCACAAGATTCCATGGCCATACCTTTGGGAAAAAGAGTTTGCATGATCCGGCCATGCCTTGAAGCTAGGGGTCATCCGAAACTCTCCCTCCCTCCATTTCAAGCAATCTCCACTCATTTCCTTACACCACTATACCTCTTACACACCTTACATCATGTACTTTATCTCCTTACACAAGTCTAAGGTATTCTTTTCACTAGATTTGCAAGTAATCTTAGGAAAATCCCAAGGGATGCACACGGCAACCTCACCTGGATCCCTCCTTGCTCTTCTTCTTCCTTTTTCCTTTCCTCTTCCTCATGATACCTTTCTTGACTTGTCCATCACCTTGTCACTTCCCTCTTACATGATCCTATGATGATTATTAGCTTAAATTGAAGAGAATGGCATGGGAAAAACCCCTAAAGGGTTTCAGCAACTAGCCTAACCGAATGCCCCTCCTCACCTCTTCTCTTCCACTTTCCACTGCAATGCACAAGTGTTACTCCACTAAGCATGACATATACTAGATAAAATAAAATAGGCCATACCTTAGTATCTTCAAAAAAAATATTCCAATGATGGGAAAATCCTATCATTAGATTTTACACTCAACCTCACCATTCACCCTCTAGCCAACTCCCACCTAATGGTAACTTCTCATTCCCACCTACTAGTTGTAGTTGACTCACTAGGGTTTTCCTATGGGTGACAAGTGTCCCATGTGTGGGCTTGGTGGGTTGTGGGTCAAACTCATTAGGCTTGTGGGCTTGCTATTCCTTGCTAGGCTCAATAACTCATTCTAACCTTCAAGGCCCTAATCTTAAGCCCATGCCCTTTTTTCTTACCTTCCATATAATTAATTGAATTAATTAATTAACCACTAAATCAAAATAAATATTCAATTTAAATAATACGAATTGAAAGTCTCGGGTCGTCACAGTGAATGCATTGGATTTCAAAAGTCAGAATTTCTCAGATAGATTATATGATAGAAGTAGAAATTGATAATGCGGTTGATGCCGGCATCATTTGTGGTAAGGTCAAATTGATTATGAGGTATGATGCCTGTTTTGATGACTCTAGAGTGGTGAGGTTTATTGTATAGTTGTATACAGAGATGTAAAGTATATGTTGATTCTTAAGATTCTTATGGTGATATTTGATGGAAACATTGGTGGAATTTGAGTTAATTTCCTTAGTTATAGCAGGTTAAAATTAAGTTCTGGCAAAAAGATGTTACGATCAAGAATGACAGAAATGTTTAAGAATGGTAGGCTTGAAATTTTATTGTCTAGGGCTGTTGTTGTAATATCGAGGTTTGGGAGAAAACATCATAGTATAAGTGATCTCTTTGGGAAGTAAGATAACTAAAATCCTAAATTTTGAAGAGTTACAAAATAGTTTAAAGAATGAAAAGTTACACGTTTATCGATCTTATAAAATTCCGGGAGATGATCCTTATATTAGGTAAAGTTTTAAAATTTCAGAGAATTGATTTGTAATAAGATTTGAACTTTGGGGCCACAAACCTCATATGTTAGCTTGATCTATTTTGAAAATTGATGAGTTTGTAATAATTAGAATGTACAAGGACATGCCATGTTATGTCATTTCATGCACAAGAAAATGTCAAGTTATGCAATACCATGTCACATAGAAAACATGTCATGTGCAAGTAAAAGTCATGCTAGAAAGGTTAATCAAGTTTAGGAAATTCTCATGCATTAAGAAAGATAACAAGTGTTCAAGTGAAATACGGACTCAAGCGTATTTCACAGTGAAACACGGACTCAAGCATGTTTCACTTCATGTTCAGACAAGTAAGGTAAAATACGGACCCAAGAGTATTTCACAGTGAAACATAGACTCAAATGTGTTTCACCTCATGTTTAGGCAAGTCAAGTAAAACACAGACTTAAGCATGTTTTATGGTCGAACACAAAATCAAGCATGTTTCACTTCATGTGCAGATTAGGTGAAATACGGACTCAAGCGTATTTCACGGTGAGACATGGACTCAAGTGTGTTTCACTTCATATTCAGATAAGTTATAGGGTGCCACAGACTCAAGCGTTGTTCATCATATAATAAGTTAATGACAATATAAATAGATTATTCATGCATTTAAGTTACATGTTTCCATGATCATGTATGTTTCCGCTCATATTTAATGACATAGATATGCCGTGAGATTTAATGCCAATTTATGCATGTTATGTTGAGTCTTCCAAAAATTAAGTCCATGTTATGCTAGGTTATGTTTTTTTACGGTATGATGTACTATTACTGAGTATTCGACTCATTTTTGTTTGTTTTTGTGTCTTTCCTATGTTTATTTGTCACAGATGAGGATTGTGATGACGTTGAGCTAGATGGCTAGGATGTAGATTTAGTGCAAGAAGCTTAGAAGGCATTAGATATTTTTCACACATAGGTGGTTTAGAATTTTCACTTTATGTTTTCAGTTTATGTTTCAAAAACAGTTTTGTTTAGTTTAAGATTTTCAATAAATGAGGTATTTTAGGAATAGAATCTCTTTACCTAGTTTCATGTTATGCAAGTTTAGTAATATCTTTATCCTTTGGGAATGAGATGTTACACAGGACCTCCTTTAGATGCCCATACCTGTCAAGCCAATGCACCCAGTCAATCCCGAGACTTCAACGTTTTTTAATGTACGGTTGACAAGAAATCCACTACAATGTACGAATGAGGCTGAGCTGTATTTACTGACAGAGCTGTATTTACTGACAGAGCTGTATTTATCTCGATTTGGTACCCCACGTGCTATCATTAGTGACCGAGGTACGCATTTTTGCAACCGTTCTTTTGAAGCTTTAATGAAAAGATATGGGGTGATACATAAGCTTTCTACTGCATATCACCCTCAGACAAGTGGACAGGTTGAACTTGCCAGTAGGGAAATTAAACAAATTTTAGAAAAAACGGTCAACCCGGATCGGAAAGATTGGTCTTTGAGACTAATCGATGCGCTTTGGGCTTACCGTACAGCTTTCAAAACTCCCTTAGGCATGTCACCTTATAGACTTGTTTTTGGAAAACCTTGTCATTTGCCCATGGAGCTCGAGCATCGAGCATATTGGGCCATTAAACATTTCAATTTTGACTTGGAAAAAGCAGGAAAATTTAGAAAATTCCAATTGACGGAATCAGAAGAATTGAGAAATGATGCTTATGAAAACTCCAAGATCTATAAGGCTAAAATGAAAATATTTCATGATAAAAATATTTTGAGAAGAACATTTAAGCCTAATGATCAAGTATTTTTATATGATTCAAGACTCCATAAGCATCCAGGAAAACTTCGATCTAGATGGACCGGCCCTTTTATAGTAAAAAATGTTTTCACAAATGGGGCGGTAGAAATAGAAAATCTAAAAGATGGATGTATCTTCAAAGTAAATGGTCAACGCCTCAAAATCTTAATTGATAGAAAAATTCCAGAAGTGGAAGACATTCCACTTATGGACCTAGTATATCAATCTTGACCATCTCCAGGTATGTTTTTATTTTATTTTATTTTCGTTCATTTTATTTTTGTTTATTGTTTACTTTATTTTGTTACAGGTTAATTTTATTTTGAAAATTTGATTACGCCCAAAGAATAACGCGGTCGTTTGCAGTATAGTTTTGGGGTGTCGATTCCACAGGGAGATGGATTGAGAAATTGAAGAACAATAACGAAATTAACAAAAAGATTTAGATGAGTGTGAAAAGTAAAGCATCGGGAATCCTTTGTATATAATTGATATTTTAATTATTTTCGATTCATTAATAACTCAATTGAAAATTCTATGTCCAAATTTTCAATCAGAAAATAAAACATTAATAACCAGATTTAAATCAAATGTAATCTTTTGAAAAATCATTCGTCACAATATAAGAACAGGAATTGTTATCGATATTAAAGAAATTCAACGTCGACAATATACTCGTAGAGCAATATTGCAGCAGAGAATTAAATTAAAATAGATAACCAATTGAACCAAACATAATCAAAGGATTATTGCATTTAATAGAAAAAGCATGACTGAATCTATAAATGAAATAAATTCTAAGATTATTTGGTGACGAAAACATTTATAATAAATTTCGAATGACTAAACAAAAGAGTTTAATATTTGAAGAACACATATATGAATCAAAAACAATTACAAATACCATCATATATACAAATTCATCCCTAGCTCTACTAGAAAATTAGTTACACATATTGAAAATATGCAACAAAAATTCTCTAAGGGATAATATGGAAGAGCCAACCATTATTTTCTTCTCTCTTCTTTGGTTTTTCTTTTCTTTTCTCAAGCTCTCAAAAACAATGTATCTTCCAAGGCATCCAAGCACACTAAGCATGGTCTTAGAACACACACCCCTCCCTTCTATTTATAAGCATCCTTCATGCAAGTTGTCATGACAAAATCATCACAATTTCAACTTGTTTTGCCATGTGCCATTCTTGAATCCAAGTAATTTGTGAGTTGTCATTTTGATCATTTGTTTTCCCACTATGCATGAGCTGGATTTTGCTTGTAGGTTGAGTGTTTCAATTTTGCTTCTCTATCTATTAGTTGTCTTGTATGACTTAATATCTTGTGGTCAAATAATTTGTCTTGAAGAAACTTGAGTGCACTTCATCTTGTATTTGGATTTGATGCAAGTGGCTGAAAAATATCCAGGAACGTCAAGTGCAGGTGCGTCTACTTGATGGTCGATTTTGTCTTAGATTGAGTGGATATCTCTTCAAACATAAAACATAAAAGTTATAGATATTTCTCTTGCGGTTCTAGATCATCTTGAATCAGCTCAATCTGAGATTGGATGAGAGAGTTATGCCCATATTACGAAAATATGTCAGAACTGTCTAAAATTCCACAATTATCTTCATTTGCTCCTAATGCCTCTATTTGTGTCCTAAATCAAAATATAAGAATAATGAGTATATTTAGGCATCAAATAAGAATAAAGTATTAAACATTAAGAGAGGAAAATATGGCATTTTATATTCTAATCAATATATTAAATCATGCTTATATCTATCTCAAGATAAATGACCATTAATTTTAATAACATGAGTTATATCCATTGTTTTCTCATTTCTTTTAGTATTTAAATAGAGTATTTAGAGTGCATTTTTGTGCACTCATCAAGTGGCTTACCTTATCTCAAGAATTGTTGAATTGCTGCATGTGCTATCCGGTTTAGTCCCTGCATGTTTGACGTCTTGGGAGGTTTGAGAGCGGCGTGGCTTTTTGTTCTTTCTTTTTGTTTAGCTGTTTTTCAATTTGTAATTGTTGATATGTCAGTGAGTATATGCTTGTTTAGATGTTTTTTCGGTTTGTTTTGTTTAATTGGTTTGCCATTTTTTGCAGTTGGGTTAGGACATTCGTTTGATGTTTTATTTTTGTATCCCTTAAGTGCTTAGTTGCAACCACAGTTTTCCTCCACGATAAGTGAGGATTTTATGAATAAACTTGGGACGAGACTGCTATGTGACGTCTCCAATATACGTTTAGGATATAACATAAACTGAAGAGTCAGGATAAGTAAAACAAGGCTATCTACCCATCGTACATACAATCAATAACATGCATTCACCTAAACCTTTATCCTTAACCCAAAATAGTATAAGGCCGAGTATCACCTTACGTACTCATTTCAATTTCTTATCTATCTACCTTTTCTTAAAATCAACTTATTTCCTCTTTAAAAATTCATGGAAATTTCATACATAGGCTAAACAAGCCATAGCCAAGCCACACCTTTTTCTCTTAACTTATCTTTCTTCAATTCTTTCTTATTAAGTCAAAGCATAGGAGTTTCAAGAAATTAAACAACCTTCACCTCAACATATACATTGGGCCAAATACTTTTATATAATGCACACCAATTTCCCTTAAATTCCTTAAAATCCTATTACTTTATTATTATTATACCTTGAAAATTAGAGCTAAGGAAAAATATCCCTAATCAAAACTCAATAACCAACCATTTAACTTTAACTTTACATATTATTCAAATCAATCTTTTCGGTTCCTCCAAAGATTTGCTAGCTAAAACCTTCAAGATGAATTCCTCCCTTCTTGCCACACGTCCATATACACATGTCATGATGTCATGATGTCAAGATACTTGTGAAAACATATCATACTTTTATCCTATGCCTAAGTCGGTGCTAGAGCTCAAGTCGGTTTCACTTAGATCCTCTTATGCATGTCCATTTCACACCCTATTAAATCCTTGATCCTTCTGGTATCTCTAAACACTCAAAATATCTTTCTCTTGGTGTTCTATAGAATTTTGAATCACCTTAATTTTGAGATCAGATGAAAAAGTTATTCCTAATTTACTAAAACACAACGAAACTGCCCGAAAGTAGCCAATCTGAGCACACCATGTATTCAACTCTTCTAACTCCAATTTCCCTAAAGTATCTCCGTGAACTTCCAAAAATCATATCTTCCTAAGTCTGAACTAAAATTCTGTAGTTGATACCTTACTCAAATTTTCATGAATTTGATCAAGCTTAACTAAAGATTTCCTCCTAGTATTGCAATATCTTTCTATAGTGTGACTTATTTCACTAGACTAACCTCTCAATAGGCTAGATATTCATTCAATAAATCAATTTATTTCATACTATATCAAATACATAATAGTTGCAAAAACTATGTTAAAGATACACTTACCAATTTCCTCCAAATCCTCCAACTTAAGAAAAGATCTTGCTTTTGCCTTAAAGCTCCTTGATTCTCACCTAAAGATCTTGAAATTGGGTTGTTATACTAAGTGAGGTATGAGAGTGTAAAGAGAGCTTTTTCCTTTTGACATGGCCGTGTATTTTGGAGTAGGAGAAGGGAGGGAAACTATAATACCTTGGTCAACCATCCCTTATATATTGGAATAGAAAAATCCCTATAAAGCCATATGGATCCATTGTCATGTGCCACTTGTGCACTCTTGATTTTAGGCCATCATTTCCCTTGCTAATAGACTTGGTTGGCAAGTAAAGTTTCAAGAGTTGTCTTAAGCTTATAGAATCACTTGTCCCCACACTTGGAAAAATCTCAAGAGGATAAGGCACAAGGTCGGTTACCAATATCTAAGGCAATTTTCAAATAGATCAATTTTAGGTGCGTCCACTTCACACCCAATTTAGTCTTTGATCCAGTCAATATCTCTTAACACTCAAAACATGAAAGTTGTATATCTTTATTGTAGGGATCTATATCATCTTGAATCATATCATTTGGTATTCCAATGAAAGATTTATGCTCCGAATACCGAAAGATGACAAAACTGCTTGGAATCTATCCAATCCGATTTCATCATATGGAAAATTCTTTCCTTATACCACTTGCCTTCTTCTTACTCGAATTTTCTATACAATATTTCCTTAAGTTCACAAAGGTCATATCCTCCCATCATGCCAAGTGTCTCCTTTTTGGTTTGAAATGAACCAAATTTCCTTTTTGAACCTACCATAACCGATTTCACCAAAAGGACTTCCAAATGATTTTTCCTTTCTCCATTCATCCAATTATCAATTGCCATCTATAAGTTTTGTTCCTAATAACCTTTCTAGATGAAAATCATAATCTTCCTAAGTTCCCAACCATAGTAGCTCTTATGTTGACATGTCACTATGTTTTTCAAGTAAAAACCACTTATCTTACCTATATATTATTTTCCTATAACCGAATCTCTCCAAAGGATTCCATGGTTTCTCTCTTTTCTAATACTAAAAAAAATCCAAATATGCATAAAAATATATTTCCAAGAAATTTACGTCACAAGGTGGTATTAGAGCAATTTCGTCTCTGGATAAATCCAAATTTTCCTAGGAAAAAGATCACTTGGTACTAATATAGGTTTGAAATTTTTGGTGTTAAGGTGAATTTTATGTGGAAGAAGTATAGTTGTCTTGGATTTTAGAATTTGGAATTGCTAAGATAAAAGTGACTTATGGTAGGTTTGGTGTGTTTCAGGGGGATAAGATAGTAGAATGTCAGCGTAGTGTTAACCCTTTAAGTAGTGGAGAGCGAAATGTTGAAAACTGCCCACTGGAAAGAGGACATGCGACTGCAGAAACTATTCACCAAATGACAGAATTAGTAAGGACTCAAATAGAACAAAGTCAAAATTAATGTTCTAACGAAGTTAGAAATGAAACGGAAGGATGCCCATTTGAAAGATTCTTAGTTTATCGTTATCCCCCTTTTATGGGAAAGGAATGAGCTTTGAAAGTTGATAAATGGATGGTGGATTTGGAGCATACTTTCAAGATTAGTGGATGTATGAAAATTCAGAAAGTTCAATACACAGGGCATTTACTTCAAGGAGAAGTTGATTATGGTGGGATACGAAAATAAAATTACTGAAGCAAGAATTAAGGGAGAATGTGGCGATACCATGGGAAAGTTTCAAGAAGGAATTTGATGACTGTTTCTTTTCAGAGACGGTAAGCAGCAAAAAACATTGGAATTCGCTACATTGGTACAAGGTGATATGACTGTGGAACAATATGCGGCATGATATATAGAATTCGGAAGATTCACTCCTCATCTGATTGCCACTGAAAAGATGCAGGCGCAAAAGTTTCAATTAAGATTACAATCAAGAATTCGTAATCAAATAGCTTGTGTATGAATCGAGAATCTGGAAGTAATGATAAGATAATCTTTTATAGGTAAGATTAAATTGGGGGCAAAATATGTTATATGCTTTGTTTGATTCTTAAGCAACGAAATATTTTATTTCTTATAACTGTGTTCAGAAGTGTGGATTAAATGTAGAATCGTTGATTCAGAAAGTACTAGTAGTAATGCCTAATTGGTAAAACAGTTGGATGTCACTGAGTGGTGAAGATTTGCCTTAAAAAGGTTGCAGGTTTGTGGTTAGCCGTTAATCTAATAGTATTCCATTTAATGAAATTTGATCTAATTTTTGGGAATAGAATGGCTCTCAAAGCATTATGCTAAAATCGATTGTCGTAAGAAGGAAATAGTCTTCGACATGCCATCAAAAGAAAGATTTTATTACATAGGGGAAGTAGTTAATTATGTTTCCTCAACTGTAATGGCAAAACGAATAGGAAAAAAAAAAACATAAAAGGAGCAAGGATATTTTTGGCAATGATGCTAAATTCGATGAAAGGAGTTAAAAGCGTTACAGGAATCCCTATAGTGAAAGATTTTTCTCAAGTATTTATGGATGATTTGCTTGAATTACCCCTGGATAAAGAGATAGAGTTTATAATTAAATTGGAATCATCAGCGGCTCTAGTTCATAAGGCACCCTATAGAATGGCACCAGCGGTATTTATGGATTTAATGAATAGGATATTCAGGTCATACCTGGATAATTTTGCGGTGGTATTTATTGATGACATTCTGATTTATTCCTGGAGTGATAAGGAACATAGGGATCATTTAAGAACTGTATTAGTAATATTGCAAAAGCATCAGTTCTATGTCAAACTCAGTAAGTGTGAATTTTAGCTACGAGAAGTCAAATTTTTGGACCACGTGATTTCAATTAAAAGATTTTCTGTAAACCCGACCAGAATAGATGCAGTGACGGAATGATAGAGTCCTACAAATGCTCATAAAGTATGTAGTTTCTCGGGTCTGGCAGGATATTATTGGAGAATTGTGAAAGGATTTTCTAAACTTTTCGCATCCTTGATAGCATTTACGAGAAAGTACATTAAATATATTTGGAGTGACCAGTGTGAAAAGAGTTTTAAGGAGTTTAAGAAAAGATTAACTTTGATACCAATACTGGCTTTGCCAGAACCCCATAAGCTGTATGTGGTATATAGTGATGCATCAAATATGGGTTTAAGATACAACTACTCATCCTTCTTGTATCAATTTCTTGGAATTTTTATTTATCTTATTGTTAAAATTTCTTGGAAATATATTTTTATGCATATTTAGATTTTTTTAGTATTAAAAAAGAAAAAAAAAAGAAATAGAAACCATGGAATCTTTGGGAGAGATTCGGTTATAGGAAAGTAACATTTAGGTAAGATAAGTGGTTTTTGCTTGAAAAATTTAGTGACATGTCAACAGAAGAGCTACGGCTGGGAACTTAGGAAGATTAGGATTTTCATCTAGAAAGGTTCTTAGGAACAAAAAATTATAGATGACAATTGATAATTGGATGAATGGAGAAAGGAAAAATCATTTGGAAGTCCTTTCGGTGAAATCGGTTATGGTAGGTTCAAAATGGAAATTTGGTTCATTTCAAACCAAAAAGGAGACATGTGGCATGATGGGAGGATATGACCTTTGTGAACTTAAGAAAATATTGTATAGAAAATTCGAGTAAGAAGAAGGCAAGTGGTGTAAGGAAAAAATATTCCATATGATGAAATCGGATTGGATAGATTCCAGGCAATTTCATCATCTTTTGGTATTCCGAGCATAACTCTCCATTTGGATACCAAATGAGATGATTCAAGATGCCATAGAACCCTAAGATAAATATCGACAACTTTCATGTTTTGAGTGTTAAGAGATATCGACTATATCAAGGAATAAATTGGGTGTGAAGTGGACATACTTGAAATGGATCAATTTGAAAATTGCCTTAGACATTGGTAACTGACCTTGTGCCTTATCCTCTTGAGATTTTTTCAAGTATGGGGACAAGTGGCTCTATAAGCTTAAGATAACTCTTGACACTTTGGCTTCCCAGCCAAGTCTATTAGCAAGGGAAATGATGGCCTAAAATCAGGAGTGTACAAGTGGCACATGATAATGAATCCACATAGCTTTCTAGGGATTTTTCTGTTCCAATGTATAAGGGATGGTCGGCCAAGGCATTAAAGTTTCCCTCCCTTCTCCTACTCCAAAATTCAAGGCCATATCAAAAGTAAAAAGCACTCTTTACACTCTCATACCTCACTTAGTATAACAACCCAATTCAATTTCAAGGTCTTTAAGTAAGAATCAAGGAGCTTTAAGTCAAAAGCAAGATATTTTCTTATGTTGGAGAATTTGGAGGAAATTAGTAAGTGCATCTTTAACTTAGTTTTAACAACTATTAATGTACTTGATGTAGTATGAAATAAATTGATTTATTGAATGAATATCTAGCCTATTGAGAGGTTAGTCTAGTGAAATAAGTCACACTATAGATAGATATTGCAATACTTGGAAGAAATCTTTAGTTAAGCATGATCAAATTCATGAGAATTTGAGCAAGGTATCAACTAGAGAATTTTGGTTCAGACTTAGGAAGATATGACTTTGGAAGTTTAGGGAGTTACTTTAGAGAAATTTGAGTTAAAAGAGTTGAACAAATGGTGTGCTCGGATTGGCTACTCTCGGGCAGTTTCGTCGTGTTTTAGTAAATTAGACATAATTTTCTCATCTGATCTTCGAATAAGTTGATTCAAACTTTAATGCTTTGAGTGTTTAGAGATACAGGCCGGATCAAAGATTTAATTGAGTGTGAAACAAACAAGCATAAAAGGATCTATGTGAAACCAACTTGAGCTCTAGCACCGACTTAAGCATAGGATAAAAATCTGATATGTTTCCACAAGTATCTTGACATCATGACATGTGTATATGGACGTGTGGCAAGAAGGGAGGAATTCATCTAGAAGGTTTTAGCTAGCAAATCTTAGGAGGAATCGAAAAGATTGATTTGAATAAGATATGAAGTTAGAGCTTAAATGGTTGGTTATTGAGTTTCGGTTAGGGTTATTTTTCCTTATCTCTAATTTTCAAGGTATAATAATAATAAAGTAATAGGATTTTAAGGAATTGAAGGGAAATTGGTGTGTTATATAAAAGTATTTGGCCCTATGTATATGTTGAGGTGAAGGTTGTTTAATTTCTTGAAACTCCTATGCTTTGATTTAATAAGAAAAATTTGAAGAAAGATAAGTTAAAAAAAAAGGTGTGGCTATGGCTTGTTTAGCCTATGTATGAAATTTCTATGAATTGTTAAGGAGAAAATAAGTTGATTTTAAGAAAAGGTAGGTAAAATATTGAAACGAGTATGTAAGGTGATATTCGGCCCTATACTAGTTTGGGTTAAGGATAAATATTTCTTTTAGAAAAATACATACATGGTTCAAGTCATTAAGATGAGATATTTATAAGCTATTATCTGCACAACCTATATGATTGAGACATGTTGGTATGTCATATGGTTCATAGACTCATATATCGGGTATGAAATGTCTAATGATTCGTACGTGTTTAAGTTACATCATAAGATCTTATGCCTTGCGTCATACTAAGTTTTCAAGAAATAAGATTATTAAAATTTTTATAAGAATAAAAAAGGAACAACTAAGAAAAGGAAATTTATAAAGTCACGTCATAATAGGAAAGTCGATATGTAACTACTATCGAATAATAAGAACTCATGTCATGACGAGAAAGGCGATACGTAACTCCTGTATGACTAACGTGTTGACGACAAAAGTGATACGTAACGACCGTCAAACGATAAGAAATAGTGTCGTAATGATGAAGGCGAAACATAACTACCGTATGACTAATATGACTGGCAGTGAAGGCGAAATGTAACTGCTGCCATAATATGATAAGTTTCATCGCAACAGTGAAGGCGACTCAATCTGCTATCATGCTAAGAAATATGATGGTGAAGGCCATTCGATTTGCCATTGTGATTTTAAAAAACCCGACGGTGAAGGCAACGCGATCTGCCATCGAGGTTAATGCTAAAATCTATATGAATAGGAACTAAGTCCTCTTCCGGAAAGATGAAGGTTTTATAAGGAGGTGTCTAAGTAGTTTATAAGTTATGTATAAGTTGTGTATAAGTCATGAACAGTAGGTCTCATGATCAGATTATGTGCATTTATGTGTTATGTGTATTTACTATTTTAGTTTTAGTTATATTAATAATGCACTTACTGGGATTTCTTAAAATCTCATTATTTGATTTTATCTATCATTCCTTTCGGAACAATAGATCTTGTGATAGGTAGATATTGCAGATCTAGAGACCCAAACTCTTTGAGAGATTTCAGTGAACCCTGAGGGGCCCACCGAATACTCTTCTCTTAATGAACCACATTTTGATAGCTATGCCTCTTCAGTTTTTGACCACATGTTGGAGGAAAGAAAACTTAAATATATGTATTTTGGGATATCTAGTTTATGTATGACTTGATGCTTGATGTTATTGCATATATTAATCTATGGGTATGTTTAAGGTTTACCATGTGATCGCTGTGCAAAGTTAGTTTTCCTTTGCATACTTTGGAGTTTAAACATATTCTGTTGCGCTTCCCACTACATTTTGCTAGTAAGTTTAGATGCATGCATGTTATTAATTATATGTACGAAATGTAGGTAGTCATGTGTTACTTATCCTGACTATTCAGTTTACGTTAAATCTTAGACATAAATTAGGGATATCATATGCTATGTGGGTGTCTATCGGCTCTTCATTATAATAAAAAAAATGTTAGGAATTTGTTAAGCACTATGAAATATTTATGTTGTGAAAATATTTGTTGTATATTACTTTTTGGAAGTAGTATTGAATGTGTTGTGATTTTTGTAATATGGTTATGAATTTGTTAATGAAGGTGGAATGTTTATGTTGCAGTTTTGTGAACATATTGTGAATATTTATGTTTTGCTTTTGTGAAATTGTTAATGAAGGTGAAATATTTATGTTATGGTTTTGTTAATATTTTGTAAATAACTAATATAAATATATACAAATAGCTATTAACATTTAATATAGTAGACTATATAACAAATATTTTATAGTAATATAGCTAGTGAATAATAAGTAACTAGTATAATAACTGATTATAATGTGTGACTATTATGATCACTATGAAATGACATTAGGGTATAGAAACTATAGGAAAAATAGAAAATATAAGTAAAGATATAAGTATAGAGTTAGAATATATATATATATATCTACTTAGTCTAAAAAATACTAAAAGCTTGTTTGGAATTGCATTTCGAAACTTAAAAAATAATTTTAAGCAGTTAAAAATATTTTTAAAAAAATGACATATTTGGTACTTTTATGAAAAGTGCTTTACTTGTTTAAAAAAGCTGAAATTCAATTTTTTCAAAAAGTATTAAATTGAAGTTTTTATCAAAAAGCTCTTACGGATAATTGTATATTTTGAAAAACTACTGCAACTAACTTTAAAAGTGCTTTAGATATATGTTACCAAACAGTAAATAACTTTTAAAATATAAAACTTATTATTTAAGTTATAAGCTATAAGCCCTAAAGGTATAAGTTATATTTCCCACCGCAATTCTAAATATGATTTAAGAGTCTGTTTGGGGTTGTGTTTCGAGACTTAAAAAATATTTTTAAATAGTTAAAAGTACTTTTAAAGAAAAAATCACATGTTAGAGAACTTTATAAAAAGTGCTTTAGTCAGTTAAAAGAACTAAAAACAGTTTTTTCGAGAAACATCAAATTGGATTTTTTTTTTATCAAAAAACTCATGCAAATAACTATATATTTTTAAAAACTATCGTAACTAACTCTAAAAAGCGTTTTAGAGATATGGATCTCAAACAGTAATGGCTTTTTAGTAGTAGAGCTTATTATATTAAGTTTTAAGTTATAAGTTTGAAGTCAAAAGTAATATTTTCCACCGCAACTCCAAACATGTGCTAATTATATAAATAAGGACCATATAAGTGCTTATTTTTTAAAACAAACATAAATTAAGAAAACAAGCATAAATTAAGAAAAAATTGATTAGAGGATAGTATTAAAATAAACCAAATTATATTTTTATGTAAAAAGTAACTAGCAAATAAATAACAAATTTGCGTAGATAACATATATAAATTAGATAACAAATAAATTACAACACTTAAATATCAAAGCATATAGATTAGATAACAAATAAATTTTCCACAAATATATGCTTGTAGTGTTGTTTGATAGTAAATTGTTTGACATTGCATGAATAATCTAAAATCCATCTGGAAATTAATGTATACTCAGCTGTCTACTAATTTCTGAATTGTACAGTATGGACAATTTGGGATTATATTATATGTATTGTGTTGACGCCCCCATTCTACGTTTGAGAATTAGCATAAACTAAAACATCAGGACACGCAACACTGGGCTACATACCGCTTCGTTCATGTTGAGAATAACATGCATACACATAACTTACTAGCAGAATGCAATATATGTCGCAACGGAATAAGGTCAATTCCATAGGATAAGCAAAGAATTCCAAAACTTTGCAAATTATCACATGATAATCTATAGTAATAACCTATAACTTCATAAAGTACAAAACATAATGTACCAAGTTCTCAACACTACATATCGTTGTTCAATATCCCAACAGAAAATATACAACTACCCATATTTAAGCGACAAGGATTCCCTTTTAACTTTTTTATAATCTTCACCAAAGCGAAAATGACCCATACTTAAACTGTAGCCCTATTGGAGACTATCCATGTTGGCGTCGCATAAACGCTATCAAGGGATAATGAGTCATCTGGGCTCAGAACCATACAACATCCTACTAGTCGTCGATTTTGTAACGACCCAGCTGTGTCTCGCCTCAAAATCTCAACAAATGGTCATACAAGGGATGGGCTGTCTCATAAAAAATGAAGTATTCTATAGGGCCCTCAGGGCTCCTCAAAATCTCCTAGAAAGTTTGAGTCTCGTTTTGTGCCATTTATTCCTGTAATTTCTTCTATCATTCCAGAAAGAAACGATGTTAAAATCAAAAGAGTGAGATTTCGAGAAATCTCAGTAAATACACAAATAATATAATAAAGGCATCATCAACATATATAGGTAATATGACAAATGCATGTATCATGATCATGAGGCTTATGACATGACTTATGCATCATGTGTTTTTATAAAAGACTTTCATGTTTCATTGACTTTTGTTGACACGTATTCAAAACTTTTCATAATTTTTTCATATATTTTCTTATTATTCATAACATTATATGTCATTATATTTGTTCATATAATTCTTGACAACAGATCAAAATGCCTTCACCGTCATTTTTTCTTGTCATGACTTTGTAATATCATTTTTTACGGTAGATCAAAACGTCTTCACCGTCATTTTTCTTGTCATGATTTTTCATATAACATGTTGGATACCTCACAGGTCTCCTATGCAATGTGTGTTTCCCACTGGTTATCGCATCACTCTACGACTACTTTAATCAAGATGACTACGTTATAATCATATTCTTAATGGTAGATCGAATCGCCTTCACCATCCTTGACACCCACCAGCTTTAGGTGCAACCTCGCTCCGGAATCCTTTTTAATAAGAACCATTCGAGGCCTGTCGATTGTTCTTCGTTGACCTAGGAGTTTCCCTCGATTTTATATACTCTTGAGTGAACATGGAGTTCCATTAGGACAATACCTCACCCTAGCCTTTGGGGTTCTTTTAAAAAAAAACTCTCAATCTATTTCTTTTGAAAGCTATAATGACTTAGAATGTGGAACTTGTGACGTGAATGGACATACATGCCAAACTTGAACTTTCTTATGCATGGCACATGATTCATGAGACATATGGCATATGAAGCATGCATTTCCAAACCATGATTTGTACATGCTATAATATACAAACATAATTCTTTTTCAAATAAGTCATGCATATGCTAATAAAGAGGAAATTAAAACAATCCAATCCTAGCCTTAGAGAGGTCTAGGCCGAAACTCATAGTAAGTTAAACTCCAAAATTTTCAGATTTCTTTTCTTTGGTTCAACTCATGCATTTTTTTAAAATATTCCAAAACTCAATAATCAAGCTATATCAAATCACGAGCCTATACACTAGTATAGCTTATGGATTCATTTTCTTCAATCACTTTTCATCATATGACTTTTTCTCCAAACCAAACACATGTTTCCAATTATTCATCAAGGGAATTAAAGAGTATACTTCCATAATTTACCCGAAGAATTATGTCATAAACATATGATCAACTATGAGTTAAAGCTTAAAGTTCTCCAAAGAAACTCACTATGCCCGAAAATCTATGAACTCCCAAATAAAATTTTTGTCATCCAAATATATGATGCCATTGTTTAAGCTCTTAGCCAAAAATTACTAGAATATATTCTTTGAGTTCTTTCATAAAAATATCACTAAATTCCTCGAATACTTTTTAGATCAACTCCTAATATATCATCTTAACAATGCATAGAAAGTATATAACAAAATGATCCATCAAGCAAGCTAAACATTAAAGTAAGATAATCAACAACAAGTTTACTCTATATATACAAAAGAAAAATGCTCAGGTTAGGTTAAGAGTGCACTTACAAACTTTCCAAGAAATATATTAAGAAAAATCTTATAAGGAAGAAGTATCTCAGAAAAATCTTGAAAGAAACACACACAAGATGCCAAGAGGGAATACTTGGAGGGTGAAGAAGTGGAGAGAAATGAAACGAGCATTGTGATACTCTCTTGGCTGAAACACTTGGAGATGGAAATGGAAAAAAATGGTGGAAAAGAAAAACACTACAAGCCGTGCCATGTGTTACCCTAAGCTTAGAGTACTCAAACCTATTTTTTGGCTAGATTGGTAAGACTTGGTTTTTATCCATTCTAAGGTTGAGACAAACACAGAGAATGTAAGACAAATGTAGGATTTGGCTCCTCCCCCTTCCCACAACTATCTCAATCGAAACTCACAAGGCAAAATGGTATCAATTTTGCTTACATATCTCCCCCACTTGCCACTTGTCAATCATGTCTAAAAAAATATGTTCTTTGTATAAAAAAGACAAAAAGGTAGGCATAAGTCCAATCTAAAACTCACAAAGAAGAAATCTAATGTTTGCTTACAAATCACCACTTGCCACTAGTCCAAGATTTCTCGAAAGAAGTGAGCTTTACATAGAGAAACCAAAAGGCATCATAAGTCGGTCCCCCCCACAATTTCATCCAATAACCGAAACTCTCAAGAGGAATATTCTTTGCTTGCACAACTAAAATTCTTATGCAATGGTTTACCTAACTCCAATTTTCATGAAATGGCTCCTTGAAATTTCGAAAGGCATGTGTTCTTAACATGCCAAGTGTCCCAAAATCTCACAAACACTAGGCACCTCTAACTCCATCAAATCTGAAACTCCTTCTTAAGGTAAAAGGTTTTCTTTGTTTGTGTAACGTCCCGATTTGTTTTTTTAAACTATGCATGCACCTAAACTTAATAATTAAGTGCAATGCAAAACGCAATGAAAATGGGTAAATCTTCAATACATGCAAAGAGATCTAACTCTTGCATAAATAGATCACATGTCATATTAAAACTATATCCTTCATAAATTTCATTTATCATATCATATCGAATCTAGAATTTACATAACCCAGTTAGTTTCTTCTAATAAATATCATCTCTTACTGTCATCCGATACTCTTGCTATTCCTTTTGATCACGTACGTGAGATCAATCTCTTAGCAGATGAGTATTTTGAAGGACCCTTAGGACTCCTCAGAATCTCTTGTAATGTCTGAGTCTGATGATAATTTATTTACTCCTGTAACACCCTCTATCATTCCATAAGAAATGATAGATAAAATATATAAGGATGAGATTTTCAAGAAATCTTAGTAAGTATACAGTCAACAAAATATGACATAGATGACATAAGAACTTATCATACATGTCAATGCTCAGAGACATAGATCTTATAAAAAAGCTTTATGAGACCCATGCAAGACTTAAACTTATATTCTTTATGGACTCATTCTATCATACTTAACTCTTATTTCTTTTCCTTCATAACATTGTGTGTCTTATTTTTTTCGTATCATTGACAGATGTCCCCATCAAATATTTCTTATTTCGTATTATCGACAAGTTTAGGTCCCTGTCGGTTTTCACATACTCGACAGGCTTAGGTCCCTGTCGGCTTTCACATACTCGATAGGCTTAGCTCCCTGTCGGTTTTCACATACTCAATAGGCTTAGGTCCCTGTCGATTTTCACATACTCGACAGGCTTAGGTCCCTGTCAGTTTTCAAATACTCGACAGGCTTAGGTCCTTGTCGGTTTTCACATACTCGGCAGGATTAGGTCCCTGTCGGCACGTCAGTCATACGGGCATATCGTTGGTCCCCGTCATGACGTGTCTAACTTATTCATAAAACTTATTCTTAGTTGTTCATTTCTTATTCTTATAAATGTGTCTCAAATACATGGCATGTCATTCTTTCTTCCAACCCATCACATATTAGGACATGCATGTATTTTTAAACTTTCTGCTGTATGCACATCCAATACATCATATATTATATAGACTATATTTATTTTTCACTAATAAATTTTCTTATTTGGATAATCTACATTTATATAAAGAAAAGCACTGAATTTAAACATAAAGTGTATCTTGCTTGAGCTAGATATCGAGTGAGAGTCGAGCGAAGTCTCGGGTTGCACTTCGCTCAAGCCAGACAACGAGCAAGGGTCAAGCTAGAAACAATTAGGGTATCTCACTCGAGCCAGATATCGAACGAGACTCAAGCAGAGTCTAGGGTTGCACTTCGCTCGAGCGAAATATCGAGCGAGAGTCTAGCGAATGTTTATTTTATTCTTCTCTCGATCCATTGGTCGAGCGAGATCACGACTCATAGGGTTTTTCAATCTAAAACATGCAATCTTTTTACATAATCCTTATTTTTACTTATTAAAACATAAATCTATCTTCTCATAATTTTCTTAGCATTTTCCATGACCAAGAAAACATTCCATAATCCCATTGATTTCTTTCAATCCTATAAACAATGATTAGGCTGAAACAAGTAACATAAATGATCTAATCATCAATTCACTTATTCTATGCCAATATTAGGTTAAATTGTATACTTATAGGTTTCTCCAAAACATGAAGTTGTGATTGAACCAAGTTCTTACAAATTTCTCTTCAAACTTACTCAATAGCACACTATGGTAATGTTGGAGATTCAAAGGTTTTTAGAAAGGCTTTTATTTGTTTCTTCTCAAGCTAGCCATGTGTTCTTGCTCTAGGAAAATAAGGGAACCACTACATATATATATATAAATGAGGGAGAGGCAAAATCTTAGGCATAAGGGGATAGATTTCCTCAAGGTAACCGGTTTCCACCCTTAGAGTTGTGTATGAGTTTCCAAACTCTTTAGGCTCATCATCATCCCTAGAGCTTAGGCTTAGTTGGTCTTATTTCAATCCAAGGGTCATGTTTGTACCACTTATATGCATATCTTGATCATTGGTTAGAATCATTCCAACACATGAAAGGAAAAGACAAAGTAGTATGATATTTTCTTCCCATGGGATGTATCCGTCCACTTTAATCCCAAATAAGACCTTGATCTAGTTCGATTCTTCAAAAATGCACAACATGAAAGTTTTAGATTATCCTCTTAAAATTCTATAGAATTTTGAATCACCTTATTCATAGATCAAATGAAAGCAATATGCTTAATACAACGAAACATGTCAAAACCACCCGAGAAACCCAATCCGAGTTCTCCATTTGTTTTCCTTTATTTTCTTATCCATCAAGGCTTCTAGATCAATTCATCACCTCATGACACATATTCCTACACATGTCAATATCTCAGGAAAATTGATAGTCAATCACAATTTTCTTCACATGGCCGAATATAGGACAATTCATCTAAGTCGGTTATCAAATGGACTCAACCCAGAGCCATTTATTTCACACCAGATTTCGTCCTTGATCCGTTCCTTATCCTCAAAAACCAAAAACACAAAGGTTCTAGATATACCTCTTAGGGTTCTATAGTAACTAGAGTCACTTCATTCTGAGCTCACATGATCATGTTATGATTTGTCCACTAAACGTCGACAGATAACTCGAGAATACCAACCCGGGCACACCAAGTGTTTGGTAGGTATTCCTTCTTGTTTCACCCGAAACTCTCTAGATAAAATCTCCTCATTTTCCACATATATACACACTTGTCCAGATCTTAGGATAATTGAGAAAATAATCCAAAGACTTAATCTTATTTAAAGTCTTTAGTCAACTTCAAACTATGTCTATCTATCTCTAATTCAAATCTGCCATTTCCATCTTTATTTCGTATTTGATTAAGTTCACATCTCTTAAAACTTAAAACGTAAAAGTTGTAGATATTCCTCTTAGATTTCCATAGCCTCTTGAATCAGTCAAATCTAATATCAAATGAGCATGTTATTGTCTTTCTACCAAAAGACGTCAAATCTCTCATTATATCTCGCTTGAGCCAGACATCAAGTGAGAGTCGAGCGAGATCTCGAGTTAGGAACTTTTTCCACATAAAACAAGCCACCATTGTACCCAATCCTTGTAACACCCCACTCCCGAATATAGCATTTTGAAAATATTTTAAGGAGTCAATGTGCTACTAAAACTTTTCTTTATAAAAATGCACCAAATAGAACGTTTTTAAATAAATGAAATAATCTTTATAAAACTTAAAGAGAGTTAGCGGAAGTATTTGCTTAAAATAAAATTTTGAAATCTCATGTGTTTACAAAAAGATAAAAAAAAAATATTTTATTCACTAAAGACCATAAATTTAATACACTGTTTAGGTCTTTGCATCACCTCTTTAAGTCAAATCCTACCAACTGTGTATCCTCATCACATGTGATGATGTGTAAAAGAAAACATAGAAATATAGAAATAAAAATAAAATGAGTCGAATACTCAATAAATAACACATCATACAGTAAAAATAATACTCATCCGTTCTCTCAAAACATGCATACTCATAGATATATACATAATAACGTGAACATGAATTTTTCATAAATTCTGAACATCTACTTTTTCACAAATACTAAAAATATGAGTTTTTCATAAATCATGAGCTTTTCGAAAAACATAAACATGAACTTGAACTTATCTTATCATATCATATCGTTTCGTATCATAGGTTATTACCCATTGTTGACTCTCCATGAGTTAGGGTTAGCGAATCTAAAAAGATTCTGATTTTACCCGTGGTCGCGGATTGTGGAATCCATACATAAGGAAGACACACTGGGTGCACTACCAGCATATACAATCTGGCAATGCAATATGCTCAAACATAGGTATCGACTTCATGTCATACATAGGCCGCTTACACATCTTATCATACTTGCATACTTATCATAATATAGATTTCAAAAGAAATCGCATACTTTCATAACATGTCATGATGCATGCTTCCTCACATGAATTCTTGATCTAAATAATTTTATGCATATTATCACATAAAATCATGATTTTTCATAAATAACTTTGATGCATAAAACATGATGTTTCCTAAATATCTTAATGCATAACCCTCTTATAAAAACCATGACATTTCATAAATGTTTTTAATGCATAAACCATCTCATAAATCGTGCATGAATTTTCATAACTTCGTGACTTGGGTACATAAAAAGGGGCTTTCAAATAATGGCCATATATACATAATATTTTTATAAAACATGTTTACCTTACATGCATGAAAAGTATGATCATGCTACTTACCTCGTAACACTGCTTCGAAAATCACGTCGTAGCTTGTAACCTATATGAGAGCCTAATCGTTACTAATTTTCTAAATACCTGTCACGACAATTTCTAAATGTTTTAGGAAGAAAGAAAAAATCATAATCATAATTAAAATAGACTAAAATATACTTTAAAATATGCTTTTAAAACCTGTTTGAAACCTTTTAAAGGAAGAGGCCCAACACTATTTTGACATTTTAAAATCAGCCTAACAACTTTATGATATCTTGGTAATAATTTAAACATCATATATAAGGAGAAAATTAAAATCTTTTAAATTATTCAAGGATTACTCACAATAAATTTCTTAATCAAGGCTTATTGCATATTCTTTTAATATTCTATTTAAAATTAATTAAATAATCTTATATAAAAATCTAATTACTTAGACAACAGAATAATAGAAGAATAATAGACTTACAGTGTATATTAAAACAATAAGGTTTCTAAAATAATCAAGTTAGGCCCATAATTAAAAACAATTAAACCATTAAGGCCTATGTGATCAAATGGGCCGCAAGGCTTGAGGCCCAGGTCCAGACACTGAAGAGAACTCTCGTCCAGCCCAAAACCAAGGGCTCATAGATATATAATCTTCGCATGGCTGAAAATGAGAAGCAGGGGCTTACAAACGGAAACAGGGGAGAAGTGGTTTCAAGTGGTGCTTACCAAGAAGGATTGAGGCGCGGCGGCTCTGGGTGGCTGATCTATGTTCATGGCGGGGCTACTGCTCGGAGAAGGTGCCGCAGTTGAAGAGATAAAATGATTTAGTGGGGTTGGAGTTCAAAACCAAAACAGAGAGAAAGAAGGTAACTAGTTGGAACTCACCAGAGGGTGTACGAACTGGTGGCTAACTCCTAGTTAGCGGGTTCTGTGGCGGCTGGAAGCTGCTTAGTGGCCTAGAAGTGGTCGACGGTGGCTGATGGTTGGGGTTCTCTGATTTGCTGAAACAGAGTATTTTCTATGTTGTTTTTGTGTGACTTTTAAACTAGAGATTTTGTTCGACATTTATAGATGAAGGGCTAGGTTATAACATGTTTGATCCGGAGATTTATTTTGAGTTTGATATTGAGTTTAAAATATGATTGGAAGAGACGAGTTTGAATTAGAGTTGGTTTTTCAAATAGGATAATATCCCAAAGGTTTGAAGTGTTTTCGTTGGCTAGAGTTTGAATTTGATCTGGAATTTGAATTGGAAACAGAGGATGACGATCGAAGGAAGGCTTGGGTTATTTAAGTAAATAAATAAAGGCTTTGCAAGATCAATGATCTCAACATATTCAAATCTGAGGAACGTTCGGATTAACAAGGAAAAAGAATCTCAAGTTAAAATAATAATAATAAATATCAAATAAAAAAAATTCGGGTCGAGATGTTACAATCCTACTCCTAACCATCCAACATACAATTATAAGTCTTTTCTTTATTATACTTATTCCTTATTTGATCAACCTTCAATGATCATGCCACATATGAAAATTAAACGGATACTTGAAAATCCGGGTGATGACATTTTTCCTCCTTTAAAATAAATTTCGTTCTTGAAATTTGAGAGTTCAACCTCAATAATAGAGTATCACTCAATGTATACTTAGAAAAATCATATAATCAATAATACCAATATGGCTGCCAACACTACTCTTTCCTCTTGACACATCCCGTTTAAAACTCTTAAAGCACATAAGTAATTTCAGAACCCTGACTTTTTCCAAGAATCTTAATACAACCTCCAATAAAATCCAAACATTCAGTAAACTAAGCTGACCTCAGTTGATTTCTATGCTTTATTAACCAAATGGTCATTCATATTCTCTCTTTTATAACTTAAAAACCATCTTCTACGTTAATCACAAACAAAGTTTTCCTCTTAGTAAAACTCAAAATCTCTACTTATTTCTTCAAATCAATGTAATTTAAGCCTCTAATCAATTTCTGCATCATGTTTATGCTACGTATTCTCATAATTTACCATATAGATAACCTTAGCATATACCAAATCACATCAAAATGGAACTGAAAATGACATTTCTCAAGGATATATACTTACAAATATCTTGTGTTCTTACTCAAGATCAATATTTTTCCTACGTATAAACATTCCATTCTAACTATTTTCCTCATCTGAACTTATACCTTCAAAATTTGTTTCCTCCATCATAAAAAGAGCACTCAAATCTATACTTTTAATCCTTCGGAAATATTTCCTTAAAAATTATTATATTTATCATTCAACTCTATTCCATCTCGTACTGATTATTACAAACTTATCAATTTCCAACACAAATTAAACTAACAAGGTCTGTGCCCCAAAATTCAAGTCTTATTACAAATCAAATCTCCAGAATTTTATAAGATCAATACACTTGTAACCTTTCACTCTTTAAACCATTTTGCAACTCTTCAGAATTTAGAACTCCAGTACCTTGTTTTCAAAGAAATCACTTATACTATGACGTTTTCTTCCAAACCTCGATATTACCACAACAATCTAAGTCAATAAAATTCAATTCTACCACTCTTAAACATTTGGGTCATTCTTGATCATAACACCTTTATACCAAAACTTAATTTTTAACTTGCTATTACTAAGAAAATTAACTCAAATTCCATCAATAGAAAACTATCAAGTTGATCAGTTAACCTCAAATTCACAACTCCGAAAGAGAAATTCTTTACCACTTGATAGCATCCATCAAATTTTTCATCAAATATCATCATAAGGACATTAAGAATCCACATATACTTTACATCCCTGTATACCACCATACAATAAACCTCATCATTCCAGAGCCAACAAAACAGGTATCACACTTTATCAATAACTTAACCTTGTAATTAATGATGTCGACGTCAACCACATTATCAATTTCTATTTCTATCACATAATCTATCTTAGAAATTTTAATATTTGAAATCCAATACATTCACAATTCCATGAGAGAAACCAACTTGACCAAATCCTATTTTAATACCATGTGATCATTTTTCTTAGGACATTTATGGTTTACTCAGAGTCGTATTGCTCTGATACCATTCTGTAATGCCTCGAATTTTTTTTTTTAAAAAAACTATGGATGCACTTAAACTTATTAATTAAGTGCAATGCAAAATGCAACGAAAATGACTAAATCTTCAATACATGCAAAGAGATCTAACTCTTGCATAAATAGATCACATAGCATATTAAAACTATATCTTTCATAAATTTCATTTATCATAACATATCGAATCTAGAACTTACATAACCCAGTTAGTTTCTTCTAATAAATATCATCTTTTATTATCATCCGATACTCTTGCTATTCCTTTTGATTACGTACGTGAGATCAATCTCTTAGCAGATGAGTATTCTGTAAGATCCTTAGGACTCTTCAGAATCTGCTGTGATGTCTGAGTCTCATGACAATTTATTTACTACTAAAACACCCTCTATCATTTCATAAGGAATGATAGATAAAATATAAAAGGTGAGATTTACAAGAAATCTTAGTAAATACACAGTTAATGAAATATGACATAGATGACATAAGAACTTATCATACATGTCAATGCTCGGAGATATATATCTTATAAAAATGCTTTATGAGATCCATGCATGGCTTAAACTTATATTCTTTATGGACTCATTCTGTCGTACTTAACTCTTATTTCTTCTCTTTCGTAATGTTACGTGTCTTACTTATTTCGTATCATCGACGTGCGTTCCCATCGAATATTTCTTATTTCGTATCACCGACAGGTTTAGGTCCCTGTCGGCTTTCATATCGTCAATAGGCTCAGGTCCCTGCCAATTTTCATATACTCGACAGGTTTAGGTTCCTGTCGGTTTTCACATAGTCGATAAGCTTAGGTCCCTGTCGGTTTCAAATACTCGACAGGTTTAGGTCCCTGTCGGTTTTCACATACTCGATAGGCTTAGGTCCCTGTCGGTTTTCAAATACTCAACAGGTTTAGATCCCTGTCGATTTTCAAATACTCAACAAGCTTAGGTCCCTATCGGTTTGCACATACTTGTCAGGCTTAGGTCCCTGTCAGCACGTCAGTCATATGGGCGTATCGCTGGTTCCCGTCATGATGTGTCTAACTTATTCATAGATCTTATTCTTAGTTGTTCCTTTCTTATTCCTATGAATGTTTCTCAAATACATGCCATGTCATTCTTTCTTCAAACCCATCACATACTAGGACATGCATGTAGTTTTAAACTTTATGTTGTATGCACATCCAATACATCATATATCATATAGACTATACTTATTTTCACAGATAACTTTTCTTATTTAGATCATCCGCATTTATGTAAAGAAAACAATTGAATTTAAACATAAAGTGTATCTTGCTCGAGCCAGATATCGAGTGAAGTCTCGGGTTGCACTTCGCTCGAGCCAGATAACGAGCAAGGATCAAGTTAGAAGCAATCAGGGTATCTTGCTCAAACCAGATATTGAGTGAAAGTCGAGCGAAGTGTTGGGTTGCACTTCGCTCGAGCGGAATATCGAGTGAGAGCCTAACGAATGTTTATTTTGTTCTTCACTCAATCCATGGGTCGAGCCATGGGTCGAGTGAGATCACGGCTCATAGGGTTTTTCAATCTAAAACATGTAATCTTTTCACATAATCCTTATTTTTACTTATTAAAACATAAATCTATGTTCTCATAATTTTCTTATCAATTTCCATAGATTTCATTTCAATCCTATAAACAATGATTAGGCTTAAACAAGTAACATACATGATCTAATCATCAATTCACTTATTCTATGTCAATATTAGATTAAATTGTATACTTATAGGTTTCTCCAAAGCTTGAAGTGGTGATTGAACCAAGATCCTATAAATTTCTCTTCAAACTTACTCAATAGCACACTGTGGTAGTGTTTGGAGATTCAAGGGTTTTTAGGAAGGCTTTTCTTTCTTTCTTCTCAAGCTAGCCATGTGTTCTTGCTTTAGGGAATAAGAGAACCACTACATATATACATATATATAGATGAGGGAGGGGCAAAATCTTAGGCATAAGGGGATAGATTTTCCTCAAGGTAACTGGTTTCTACCCTTAGAGCCGTGTATGAGCTTCCAAGCTCTTTAGGCTCATCATCACCCCTAGAGCTTAGGCTTAGTTGGTCCTATTTCCATCCAAGGGTCGTGTTTGTACCACTTATATGCATATCTTGATCAATGGTTAGAATCATTCCAGCACATGAAAGGAAAAGACAAAGTAGTATGATATTTTCTTCCCATGGGGTGTATCCGCCCACTTTAATCCCAAATAAATCCTTGATCTGGTTTGATTATTAGAAAATTCACAACATGAAAATTTTATATTATCCTCTTAAAATTCTATAAGATTTTGAATCACCTTATTCCAAAATCAAATGAGAGAGATATGCTTAATACACCGAAACAAGTCAAAACCACCCGAGAAACCCAATTCGAGTTCTCCATTTGTTTTCCTTTATTTTCTTGCTCATCAAGACTTCTAGATCAATTCATCTCCTCATGACACATACTGCTATATATGTCATGACCTCAGGAAAATTGATAGCCAATCACAGTTTTCTTCACAAGGCCAAATATAGGACAATTTATCTAAGTCGGTTATCAAATGGACTCAACACAGAGCCATCCACTTCACACCAAATTTCGTCCTTGATCCATTCCTTATCCTTGAAAACAAAAAACATTAAAGTTCTAGACATACGTCTTAAGGTTCTATAAGAACTAGAATCACTTCATTCTGAGCTCATATGATCAAGTTATGATGTTTCCACTAGAACTTGACAGATAAGCCCGAGAATACCAATCTGGGCACACCAAATGTTTGGTAGATATTCCTTCTTATTTCAGACAAAATTTCCTAGATAAAATCTCCTCACTTTCCACATATATACACACTTATCCAAATCTTAGGCTAATTGAAAAAATAATCTAAAGACTTAATCTTATTTAAAGTCTTTAGTCAACTTCAAAGTCAATGCCTATCTATCTCCAATTCAAATCTACCACTTCCATCTTCATTTTGTATTTTATTAAGTCTACATCTCTTAAAACTTAAAATATAAAAGTTGTAGATATTCATCTTAGCTTTCCATAGCCTCTTAAATCAATCAAATCTGATATCAAAGGAGCGAGTTATGGTCTTGCTACCAAAAGACGTCAAATCTCTCCCCCGTATCCCGCTCGAGCCAGACATTAAGTGAGAGTCAAGCGAGATCTCGGATTAGGCACTTTTTCCACATAAAACAAGCCATCATTGCACCCAATCCTACTCCTAACCTTCCAACATACAATTATAAGTCTTTTCTTTATTATACTTATTCCTTATTTGATCAACCTTTAATAATCATGCCACATATGAAAATTAAATGGATATTTAAAAATCCTGGTTATGACAGTTTGCATGTCTAAACTTCTCATGTAAGAACTCTTGAAAATCCAAAAAGATCTATGTTTTAGTGTGTCATGTATCTCAAAATATTTCACCAAGGTCTTAGGCACCTCCTAGCTTTCTTATGACTTCATTTGGGCCTAACTCACATATATCTTATACAAGAAAAGGCTTATGAGACTAAATAGGGGTGATATCTTCAAATACTTCCAAAGAACGACTAAAATAATAGATATTCATTCTAAGCATGACGAAAATCCAATAGGAGAAAAATCTAGATTGTCACATATTGCATATTTTTGTTACTCTTATTGAACGTTTATAGATGCGTATGTAGAAGCAACAAAGAGACCAAAAGGAAAGAATGTATAGTGCAGTCCAAGAACAAGTACAGAAGAAAATTGCGATCCAGATAAAGTGTGTTATGTCACTATAGCAAGATTGCGGTGGACGAAAAAAGAAGAAGAAATATTATTAGATTAATTTTATTTTATTTATTTATAGGAAGATTTATTTTATTATTATTTGCAATTTTAAATATATAATTCTGAAATGCTATAAGACATTATTAGTTAGTAAATTGATGATGTAATGATACGATTTGTATGATTTTTAATTTTATGAAATTATGCATTTTTGACTTGTACATTCGAATGTAAATATGAAATGTTTGAACATTAGTTCACGTTCAAATAAACGTTCGAACAAGTCTCCGGATGTACCACTTTCATTCGAATGAATTGGCGTAACATCCGAATGTAATGTTTGAATGATATACACCTTACGTTTGCACAAACATGTTTGAATCTAAAATTGGACGTTCGAATGTCAATCAATCAGGTTGACACTCAAATGTCAAAATGGACGTTCGAACATTACTTTTGGTGACACATTTCAACTGTCACAAAAAATCCAAACATTTGAACGTTAAATGAAATGGAAGACCTCTAACCATCACTAAAAATATTTTTTGTGATTGTTGAATAGTAAACCATCACCAATAGTTATCTGTGATGCAATTTCGTGACAGTTTGAATCCGTCACCAAAACTCTTTTGTAACGTTTGGGTCATTTTTTATGACCATTTTATCTATCACTAAAACAAATGTGTTGTAGTAGGGAGACCATGGTGTACATTGTACACTATAACAAATATATGTGGTTTGGTTAGTTTCCCGCCTCTACCTCGGTCTGTTTTGGTCGATCTAACCTATGTAAAATCACCAATTGATCGATTTTGATTTTAGCCCAAAATAGAATTGACCAGCTCGATTTTCAATCATGTGGAGTGTAATCACTTGTTTATCCCAAAATGTATATACTTTACTAGTTGGTGAGCGACTATTTATTTTACTATTAATTCGATTATATATATATACACACTACAAAAAAATAGAGTTTTTGTGACAATTTATTTATTGATGCAAATAAAATCATCGCAATTGCTACTTTGCACCAGCAATTTTATAATCTGGTTGTTTTAACACAAACTTAATAGCAGCTCCCATAACATTTTATATTTCAATAGTTTTTTTTAAAAATTGACGACGAAACACCTATGGAGATTAATTATTTCAACGCTAATGCCTTGGGGTGCCTAATATATCGCAAAACCTAATTTATTTCCCCCATTTTCCTCCACTTTCCTTCACTTTCATCTCAAGTCCCACTAATTTCCTCCATTTTCTTCTTCTCCATTTTCATGTACCCCTGCAAATCCCTAATCCCGAACTTAGTTCATGCTATATGGACTAGCTCAAATTCCATACTGGTGTCAGCGCCCCAGCTTGCGCTTGGGATCGTACGCAAACTGTGACGTCGGGGATGAGCATCACAGGAAAGTTCACCCATCTTCTTATCGTTTACTGATTTTTTTTTAATATATCTCGTAGCGGATAAAGGTCAAACATTTTCTAAGCATGTATCACATGGCTTAAAATAATAGCATCCCAAAATATTACAATATCATTAATATAAAAATGAGGATCCTTTACAAAAGTTCATTCTTCCAAAACAACAGAAGACCAAAATACATGCAATAAAAACAAAAGCTGCATGGAGGATCCCCAGCTATCACTGCCTAGTACAATGGCTCCTTCTTGGTCTCCTTGAAGTTTGGGCCGTAACGGAGATGGTCCAACTCCAAGGCCGGTCCCACCTCACAACATATCCCAGAGGATGACTTGAAAAGGAGACCCATGTGTAGGGAATCATCCACGCCCAAAACTATACAACACCCGATAGGGCGTACTCCACATATATACGTAGCCAGAGGTAGTGACTCTGCCGCCCAACGGCTCAAGTAGTCTAGAGTCACTAGCTCGGAGGCAATGGACTTAGTCGGGCCCGTGGGGGTCCGAGGCATCTTCGGTGGGGTCGTACTCGTCTTGGTTGTCATCACCTGCGACTACTTCTATCTTCCCAAAAAGGTGATAATGGAGAAATAAACAAGGGGTGAGATTTCGAGAGAAATCTCAGTAAACACATTTATATCATAACAAACCAATTTAAACATATAGTTAAGTTAATAGCAGACAATCAATCATACTTAATACATTATGGGACTCAGGACTTCATGATATGCACATGCTCATGCTCATGCTCGTGTCTTAAAATTTCTCTTTTTCTTTTTGTATTCTTTTTTTACACTTGTCCGTAATCTCAAAATACAAAACCATGAAGTTTTCTTCCAAAAATACTTCTTTCATAAACACTTTTCATTTTCTTATCTTAAGCGTCACTTTTCATATGGCCCGAAAGCCCATCTTTGGTCATGATCTCTATTGGATACCTCACGGCTCCCCTATGCACCGTGTGTTCCTGCTAGTTACCGTAGCACCCGGAGACCGTATCAAACCTAAGTAGCTACGTTTCGCACCCTTTCACGCTCTTCATCACTCAGCGATTGATCACTCTCCGAGCTACTACAAACTTTTCTGTCGGTAAGGCCGAAGCCAACACCGTCTGTAGGCACCCACTAGCTTTAGGTGCGACCACGCTCCGAACATCCTTCTGGAGTTATATATGGTCTGCCGACAGTTCTTCGTCGACCTAGGGACTTTCACTCGACTTTAATCACTCCTGATTGAATAGGGAGTTCCACTGGGACACTACCTCGTCCCAACCTTTAGGATTCTTATAAAACTTTACTTAGTTTTTTTTCTTTAGAAAACATATTGAAAACATGATTTTCATGCTATATGCATGAGATGTGAGACTCATGTCACGGAACATATGCAATAGGTGACAAACATCACACTTACCCTACGTTAAGCTCTTTTAAACTTTTTGCCCCTCATAATCCTACTGCTTTTCTCTCCAAAATGCTATAATGGGCCTCCAATGTACTTAGGGGTACTCGGCCCCTTCCCACTAGGGTTGGGCTGAGACCCTCCCTTACACTCTCCTAGCTTTTTGTCTTCTAATTTTCTCCAAGTACTCTAGTTCCATTCCAATCCTTTAAAAGTGTTACCCTAACCCTAAAACAAAGCTTGGCTGAAAATTCTAGGTCTCCCATGGTGTTATTTTGTTCACTTGTTCTTCTAAGATAATTTACTCAATGATTTTAGTGAAAACCTTCAACCATGACAATGTAACAACTTTATTCATATGCATCTAATATCTCCAAAATTTTAAACATATCACCATCACATAATATAATAATTAAATCAATGATTTCCACCAAAGAGGTTTTCAAATCCGAAAATACAAGCATGCAATACTCAACATTTTCATTCTTCAAATCAAAACCTAACAAATATATGATCACTTTAACTCAATTTATTGATCATGCCATATTCTCCTTTCATAACAAATTTTCAAAATCTCCACATGAAATAACCTTTAAACTTAGCAAGATATTCACTCTTAGAAAAGTATTTTTACTACTAAATAAATAACACTAGAGCAATATCCAATTTTATGCTAGAGAACCTTCACTCATGCATGCATCTTCCTTCATCCCACTTTATGTTAAACAACTAACTAAACCATATATCATTTCAACTTCTCAACTTAAGAAATTAACATGACTTTAACATGGATTCTTACTAAACTAAACATAGCAAGTTTCTCTTCTAAAAAGATTCATCTTACCACATGCAGACAAGAAATCAAGCAAAGCAATCAAATTTACTCCAAAATATACTAAGATTGCTAAAGATAGGATAAGAATGCACTTACCTCTTCAAAAGCAATCATTCCTCAAAATAGTTGTTCTAACTCTTTTCTACTAAAGATATAGTGAGATTTAAAAGTTAGAAGAAAGTAGAACAAAAGAAAGTTGAGGGAGAGAAAGGTGCTTGGCCGAGAGCTAGAAAGAAAGGCTAGTGCGTGTGTGTGTGTGTTTATGAGCTAGCCAAATGAGGGATGGCTTTCCTCAAGAGTTTCGGCCATACACTCCTTTCTAGGGGTCAAGGATAACTCATTATACTTTGATGTGAAGGATACAAGACTAGATATGGGTAGTTGCATGGGAAAAGAAAACAATGATGGGAAATTGGGAAAATAGGAAACCGGATTCTCCCTTGGCCTTCCAAGCTTCACCGAAACCTCCTCCCCTCTCAAGCCTCCTTCTCTTGTCATTTCAACCCTATGACACACTCAACCATCCACTCTCAAGTCATTCTTCAAGATTCTATAGCCATACCTTTGGGAAAATGAGCTTGCATGATCTGGCCATACCTAAATTCCATGTGTCATCCGAAATGCACCCTTCCTCCATCCTAGTTTTTGCTTCTAATTCAAGCAACCTCCATTCCTCCCTATTATACCACCATACCTCTTACACCTCTCACCTCATGTACTTTATTCCTTACACAAACCCAAAGTACACTTTCCATTAGATTTGCAAGCAAAATCCTAGGAAATCCCAAAGTGGTGCACACGGCATCCACCCAGATCCCTCTTGCTTTCCTTCTTCCATTTTCTTTTTATTTTTCCTCATGACACATATCTTCTTGTGTCAATCACCTAGTCACATTTCCCTTACAGGATCCTATGATGATCATTGACCTAGATTAGAGAAAATGGGGTGGGAAAACCCCTAAGGATTTCGGCAATCACCCTAGCCGAATACCTTCCCGTTTCCTTTCCTCCTACTTTCACTCCATTGCACAAGTGTCATTCCCTAAACATGCCATGTACTAGTTAGGGTAAGTTAGACCATACCTTAATACTTTCCAAAAATATTCCCAATGATGGGAAAATCCCATCACAAGATTTTACACTCTTACACTCAATCTCACCTCTCACCCACTAGTCAACTCTCACATAATGGTAATCTCACATGTCTACCTACTAGTTGTAGTTGACTCACTCAGATTTTTCCTATGAGTGACAAGTGTCCCATGGGTAGGGTTTAGTGGGTCATGAATCATCCTCTTGGGCTTGTGGGCTTGCCATTCCTTTTTAGGCCCAACAGCTCATTCTAAGTTTCAAAACCCAAATCTCAAGCCCATGCCCTTTTCTCATCTAACAATATAATTATCCTAGTTACACAATTAACCACTCAATCAAAACAAATATTTCATTAAATAATATGAGAAGAAATTCTCGGGTCATCACAACTGGAGTAGAAACAACATTGTGTAGATATAGCTCAGATTCCCACTAACTTCCTCCACTTTCTTCTTCTCCATTTTCATGTACCCTTGCAAATCCCCAATTCCGAGCTTCATTCTTGCAAAACCTTAGATTCCATACTCGCATAGAAATAGCAGCATTGTTTGGGCTGGCAACCTGTACTACGCACATTCTAAATACTCCGCGACAAAGAACCAGAGGGAAGAAAGTAAGTTTTTGACACAAAGCTGTGTTTCGGGAGGATAGGGAAAATCCAACGCTTCGAAGGTACACCACCGATGGTCCTAACTAAGCTGCTTGAGTTACTCGATGCCTGTCACTTTGTATGTCTTTTAATTAGGTTTTGATTTCGGGTATCTATGCTAATCTTGAAATATTTGTTGATCTTGTTCATGCACTCAACTAGTTACTGCTACTCTTCATATATTTCTCCCCTAGTAGTTACCTCGTTGCTTTCTATAAATTAGGCCTTTCATGTTTTTTGGGAAATGTTTTTCACCATGAACCTTTGCATGTTGTTTCTGTGTAATTTGACCTTGAGTCCCTGTCTTTTGTGGCTGTGGTGCTATGAGATGTGGATATTAGATGTTATTAATTTTAAGGTGATATTTTGTGGTTGTGGTTCTATAAGATGTGAATATTATATCCACTTTTTCACTGTATAGACTTGCACAAATATTTCTTAACCAGAAATTAGCAGTCGGTATTCAACTTGGAAGATAAGACATTAACTAGTCATTTGGTTTGAGAGACATGGCGTGCTTCACAAACTCTTTTTAATTAGCACTAAACGAAAAGACATGAATATTGCAGTCTAAATTTTCTTTTTGTTTTAGAAATAGTCATGTTATATAATGACTAAATAGAGTTGATCAAAATTATTGCCATTGTAGTTTACACTCACATGGATGAGTACTAGAGTTTTATACTTTTTATAGTTCATAGTTTTGATGGTAGGGCATGAGATTGGAATTTTCAGTTTAGTTGAAGGCTAGGGCTTGCTTGTGTGATCATTTAACAAAATTGGATTGACATCTCTTAGAATATATTTTATTCAAGTTGCTAGCTTGAATTTTAAAGAAAAATTAATATATATATATAGAGAGAGAGAGAGACCAGTAGAATTAATTAAATACAATATTTTGTTGTCTATATAAATCTTCTGAAGAACATTTAGATAATAATAATAACATACATACGTATAACGCGCTACATACCATATTTATCTTCAAAAGGCCTAGAATTTTAAGGGATACAAATTCGAAAATAGTACTTGCATGTCTTTCTCTTGCACATTATATATATATATACATATATATATATATATATACTAGGTGAAAGCAACGTGCAATGCACGTTTGCTTAATTTAATTATGCAATTATTTTTAAAAATTGATATTATTTTTATTAAGAAATAAATTTTGTTTAATAATGTAATATTTTTGGGAAAAAAGATATGTAATTTGTAACAAAAATTTGACAGTTAATCATAATTAAATAGATAATAAATAATTACATGCTTTATATATTATAAAACAAAAGCATTTCTTAAAATAAGATAGTCTCATAAATAAACATAGTCTATAATTTTATCAAACTTGTTTGAGATAATTTTGATAGAAGCTTTAAAACAAGCACTACAAGAAATCATGGTTTTTCTAGCACCATGAAAATGCCACAAATATCCCTAAAAAGGCCGTAAATAAGCAAAGGCAGCATTTATTTCAATGCCGCATAGTGGACACCAAAGAAATGTTAGTTATGCCGAAATGCGTCTTTTCGCCTGGGATGCCACCTTAGAATGACTATTTGCGGTGCAAATAAAATGCCGCAAATAGTCGATTTGCTGCCGCAAATGAGTGTCTCGTATGAGGTTAGGCAATGCCGCAAAAGATTATTGCGGAAATTTCTTGTCTATTTGCGACTGTGAATCGCCGAAAATAATATTTTACAAAAAAAAATACGGGTGAGCTAGTTTCACTTGGTTCACTAGTATTTTGTTAAAATTCATTATAACAATAAGCTTAATAGATTTTTTTTTAAGTATTAAACTTAATAAAAATTCATTTTTATTAAAGCTTAATACTTATCAAGCATACAATTCCTATCAAATTTCAAAAAAATTAGCACCAAAATTCACTTCAATATATATATGATAAAAACCAGTACCAAAATTCACTCAAACCCCAATAGCTCAACTTCAATATATATATGATAAAATCAGTACTAAAATTCACAAACATGTTTAGACAGATCAGTACCAACATTCATCCTACATGCTATTGTACTCAAGAAACACTTTGTATGTATGGGAATGCATTCATCCATGCCCAGAATTCCATTACACTTAATGATATAGTTTTTGGATTTATTGCAATTTATGCAAATGCATGTGTATGACTACAAGATGGGATTAATTCTAGCAAACCCAACAAAGTGTGAAATAACTTAAACAAGAAGGGAAATAGCATTAAGACTAGTATGGTTCAGTAAATATATACAAGTTACAGATTTAAAGAAACAGAAGTATCATGTCAATTACTGCTAAAAAAAAAATAGAAATAGTTATATCAAACCATAGAATCAGTTTACCCCATCTCATTTTGCAATCGTGAAAAGGGCAGTATTTTACAATATATTATATACTTCCAACTAATAATGCAAACACTCAGCCAATTCAGGTTAATTAAACAAAGTGGACCTACTACCTTGATTCTATAAGTACCTAGAATCAAACCTAGACACTTTGATTGATCTGTCTACCAATTTATCAACTCCAATCTGTCCTTACTGTCAGCACTTGTCCTGCCAAAATTGTTTGATGATGTGAAAGTCTAACAAGAGTTGTGAAGACAATATATCACTTGCCACAATATATAGTTATTTGCCCTTCCTACTTAGCTCCAATGTAATTAAAGGAATCACTGGATTGCTGCACATACCACTTGGAATAAAAATTAATTAAATAAGCAACAGAAACTTAATACCACTAAACTGAAACAACAAAACTATCAAGACTAAATGGTTAATAACATATTAGACTCAAGTTTCATAAGATGGCAGAGCTATCAAGTTCAACCAAATTTCATTTAGTCAGATCGAATTAAAGCAAATGGATCTGGCATGCATACCTCTAGACATTTTGCTGAAAAAAGGCTAACTGATTTCATCTCTGCCATGAACTTCTCATACTCTACATCTGCACCTCTTAATTTAGTTAAGAGTAGTCGTTGTTGGTTAGGTAGATGTGAGGAAAGAGCAGTGCTTTATTAATAGTCGTGGGGGTCTGGGTCTAAGGATCCCAGCTTTAAGTCAATAAGGGGAGGGATAGGTTTAAAAGAGTCCTTTTTATAAACTCACTTCCCGCCGGTTTTTCCCGCCTATCCCTGCCCTTATTGACTTAAATGAAAGATTTCCGCTAGCCCACAAACTGATGGCCAAGACAAAGCAGTTTAATGTTCTCCTTGAAGAGTCTTTGTGACATTTCGTTAATGCCAACCAGGTGCAACTACTTGATGTAGCAAAATTATGCTCCTAGAAGAGCTCTTCAACTAACAAAAGTCCCTTTGAGCTTGTTACAAGTCAACTTGTTACCAAATACCGTTGACAAGTCCGAAGGAAAGAGTTCCCAGGCCTTCAATTTCACCAAGGAATGGAGGCAAAATGCAGACATTGCTCGAGCTTATCTTGAGAAAGCCTCAAAGCGCATGAAGAAGTGGGCAGACATGGGCCTCCAGAATTTAAGGTATGTTATCTTCTCTGCAAACACACACACACACACACACATATGAACTAACAATGCCCTAAAATGAATGGATACACCAAACAGAGTCTACTAGAGCGAAATGATTTTGATAAAATAGGGGCATCTATTTATTGAAAAAAAAACAAAGACAAAGCTATGTAAAGAGGCAAAGCTGATACTATTTTTTTTTCCTATGATGTTAATTTATTTTTTGACAATAAACCATGCATTATCTTATATGTGCATTATTGAATTCCATTTGGAGCTACCCCTAATTATAATGTAGTAAATGCTATTTAGAAATGCTATTTAGAATTTACAAGGGTCAGTTACACCTTTAAAGTATCATGCATATAGTAGTCTCTATTGAACCATAACATAGAAGACTGGTGGATATCATTTAGTTACAATATAAAGTATCAATTCTTACTCATCATTGATACAAGAGCATAAAAACCAAGAAAATAAATCAAATAGCATGTTAAAGAAACCATGCAGAAAACAGGCCATTACATTAACATTTCAGATCCAAAACTAAATAAAATATAACCAACAAAACTAGATCAAACAAGCTGCTTTATGATGAAATCCAAAAGGAAAAAAAAATTAAGACATCATGAGACACTGCTCAGGAAAAATAATGACACTAACTAATAGCAAAATAATTTTATATCTAGAAAAGATAATAAATTGATTATAACACAAATAATTACTAGTAGGCAAGTTAAGAGACACTACATACTTGATACAAGCATAGTCCAATTGCTTGAACTGGTGGAACAAATGAGAGGTTGGAGAACATCCTGGATAATCTCTAGAACGTAAAAACTCATCTTTCAAAATAGATAAAGTAGTAGAAAAGCAGAGAGCTCTAATAGTATAGACATCGCGCAACACCTAAGTTCAATTCGAAACATTTTCAAAAATTAAAATAGACAGATAAAAAAATATGCAAAAATATTTTTGTTGATAAATAATGAACTTAATTATAAGGCACAATCCAAGTGTACAAGAGTGAAAAACAACATATGAGAAATAGCTCATATGAGTGAACTGTGGGCCAGTTTGGGACAGTGACACAGCAAGATCTCCACAAATAGGAAGACCTCTAGCAAGAATTTCAAAAGACCTTGGTGTAATACGCAAGCTGTCAAATCTTCATCACATAACAATTGACAACTCAAGATGTTAGAAGTCATTAGCCTCGAGCAGGTAAACCAAATATAAATGACAGATAAACACCCATAACTATCTACAACATTTAGCTGTAATAACTCCATAGATGTTGAAACTCAACCCGACACCAAACACACTAAATCAACTAACAATAATGGATGGATACACCAAAATTATCAACGAAAAAATCTCCAACAAAATGCAATAAAAAATTACAAAAACCTAAAATTATCTGTTAATGGTACCAAACAACACTACAATCAACTAACAATAATCATAATCCTCTATTTTCACAAAACCCAAATAGAAAAAATCTATTTGGACATAGAGAGTTAGGGTTTCGTAATGCCACAATGGGGTAAAGAAATACCTCGTTGTAGTCTCCGAAATGGTTACCCCGCGTTGTAGTCACTCGTTGAAGAGAAAATGAGAGAAATAGAAGGAGAAGGGGGAGATAATAGAGGTGAGATGCAGAAAGCTTACCATTTCGGAGATGGTCGACGGCAACGTGAACGGCCGACAGCAACGTGAACGATAACGATGGGGAGATTTGCTGCTGGGTTGTTGAAGAGAAAGAGAGATAGAGAAGAAAGAGATTAGGGATGGGGGAACTGTCACGCGCAGGGGGGGGGAATTAAAACTTAATCGTGTGGATTTGTTGCGGCATACATTAAAATGTGCCGCGACAAATCCTATTAGCGTCAAATAAAAGTGCCGCAATAAGATAATATTTATTGCAGCACTAATTATCGCTGCAATAACTCTTAAAAATGCCGCAATAAGTACTTGACATAACTAAAGTCTGAAAAAGGAATTTAATAGTGGCGCTCCTACGCGGCAAAATATAAAATGACGCAATAAGGTGCCTTTTGCAGCACTTTTAATTGCGGCAGATAGAAAAATGTTGCAATAGCCCCCACTTCTTGTAGTGAATGTTAGTTCAAGATATGATTTTTTAATTATTCTACGATGATTATCCAGCATTTGTATTATCTTGTACGGTCTCAATAAAGATGGCATCACAATTCTTATGCTTTTACTGCTTTAGTTTGTCAGGATCTAAATAAACTTCAATCATCCAAAGTTTTTGTAAAAAAAAAATTCTGCAACCTTTCCAGCACCCAAAACTATCTTACCATTATTACTAATTTAATATAATTATAGTTAATTGTATATATTGTATATTTATCATCTATAAAAATAAATAAATAATGTATTAATTTTAAATTATAAAATAATGTTTACGAATTAAATTATTTAATCATATAATAAGAATAAAATTTTCTTAAATAGAATTAAATTCTGTAACATATAAATTAATAGGAACTCGATTATAGATATATAAAATTACATGTATAATAACTTGAATAGAAAATTAAGAAATAAAATGATATTGTTTTGAAAAACCCGTGTTTATTAGTAGAAAACTCAATCCCAGTTTATTATGTTATTAGTAAACATAGATATAGGTCCTATATCATGTATTATTTTGCCTTGCACGTTACTTACAATAGGAATGGCGTTATTATTTATATACTATTGTCGTGTGTTTTATTTTACTCCCTCTCGCGTCATTCTCAAAAGTCCCGTTCTCTCTAGTTATTCACCTCCTCCCTCTCGCGTCATTTCCCTAATCTAAGTTTGTTCTCAATTTTTATCTTGATATTAGTTTCTCTGGATGGGGTGATAAAAACATATTTTAAAAAATAAAAATAATAATAAAATAATAAAATCCGAATATATCCATGTCCAAATCCGGATATCTGCCCGGTTCCAATCCAATTTACATGGGCAGATATCCCTAGGCTTTTTAAAAACCGGATCCGAAACCGGATTCACAATCTTATTTGTCGGTGGTTTAGGATTCCTTTAGTTTTTGCTTGTGTCAGTGATTTTGTGCTTGTGTCAGTGCTTGAGTTCATGCATCCTTTTTAGTGGGCTTCTAAAGAAAGCAAAGGAGTATGAGAGAAAATAGAGAAGAGAGTTAAGCGCAGGACTTTTTAGAGAGAGCCAATTTTTTATTTATTTATAAAATTTCATCTCATCGGTACGTAGCTTCTAACACGCCACATGGTGAGAAATGAAAGTGCGCATTTGGAGTAAGTAGCGTCTAGGTTGAAGAGTAGGTCATCGACTCATCATGATTCATTTCCCATTTTCTATTTTATTTTTTATTTGTGTTTTCGTTTTTTATTTCCTTCCTTTCTTTAATTATAGTTTTCTTAACCTTCTCTCGACACTGTTTACAGGTATCTTTGTAATTTATTTTTGATCTTTTACTATTCAAGTTTGGTTTATGCATCACTTCTCTCTACACTGCTCACATGTGTTTTATATATATATATATATATATATATATATTTTTTTTTAATTTACTGCTCAAGTTCGGTTTGTGCTTCAGTTTTCAATTTTCTTGTTTCTTCCAATAGTGCAGAGAGAAGCTCTACACTTTTTCTTACTTCTATTCTATTTTTCACAGTTCTTTTCTAAATTTTTTGGTTCACTCTCACATAAGTTCTCTTCCTTTCGAGATTAGAATCTTTTTTACATGTTTTTGTTCTATTTTTTTCTTGTTTATCTTCTGGTAAAATGAACATGAAACAGAATATGTGATTTTCCAGCCTTTCATTAACGAGATTGACATGCTCTTTTCTAATATCCAGTGAATAGCCCAGAATGGGAAGGCCAATTAAATAAGCAACTGAAAAGTTAATGGAGAACATTATTTCGTCATAATTGAACAATTATATGCCTGTTATTTTTGGCATGGTAACTAATAGAGAACCTAAAAAATGAGTTGCTTAATAACTCGTAATCCTCTCCTAATAATCAGAAAAAAAAAATGATGAAAAGCCACCAATAGCAACTTGAAGAAGCCTACAACATAGATTAGAGCAGCATTGATAAATGCAAATTCTTGAGTTGTAGACTAACTCTAAACTACAAAAAGTAATATCTTGAGTACTTCCCCCAATTTAAAATTTATATAGAATATTTAAGGAATAAAAATTATAATCCTATGGAGCTATTTCTTACCTGAAAAAATTATGAGTAGAAGTCATGGTTGGAATTAAGATTGGTGCATCCTAAATTTCTGAGTAGAAATCTTTTTGTTTTTCTTGAATTTATCTAATTTGGTGGTTTTTTTTTTTTTTGCATGAACTTTGGGGCCGATGCTTTCATCCTTCTGAATTCAGGTTTGTTCTTTCATTTTCATTCCTTTTTTTTTTCGATGTTTGTTTGTTCCTATTTTTTTGCATTACCTTTGTCATTATTATTTTTCCTTAGTTTTTGTGTTTGTTTTTTGAGTTAATCTTCCTATGTTTTGTTTCTTCTTATTGTTTGACTATGGAATTATATAAATATTAATTTAATTTTTGCAGTTGTGGGTTTATAAATTTGAACATGTTAATAATATACAATAACTGAAATTTAATACTTATCTAAAGAGAATGCTAGTAACAAAAAATAAGAAAACATAGATAAGCTGGTATTAAAATATAGATACAAAAAATAAGAGAATATACAAAAAAATCATAGATATATATTTTTGTATTGTTCCATAATATATATTGGGAAGTATGATAAAATATTACCTTAGATAAACCTAAATAATGTAACAATATGAGAGGAATATCTTGTAGTGCCAATAAGCTATTCCACAATGACTCTTTGCTTAGGACTTAGATAAAACCTAAGAGAAGTAAAGCATTAGAAAACTGCAAATTGAACAATTTGAAACTCAGATTATGAATTTAACTAATTCAAACCATTTAAAAAGATAAAACAATATATAACCAGAAAAAAACATATCACACCTACATAATAAAATATGCTTACAAACAATAAACGGAATAAGAAAAATGAGGAGGAAAAATGAGGTACTATTTGCAGGGGCTTCATAAATTGTCATACTGATGAGAATGAGAATACGAATGCGAACAAGGAATGAGAATAAATATAGAATTTCTTGCACATCTTCACAATTAAATTCTAGGTTTTACCCTTTGATCTTGTTTAAATGGTACTAAAGGCAATAAAGAAAAGAAAGTGTCCATTGGGTTGGGTGTTGACTCAATTAATTTTTATATCAAGTGCATTGATATGTATAGATAGATATATGTTCGATTGGTTTTCCAATAAAAAATTAGCCGCATTGCGACGGTATAAGCTTGGAATCGAGACTCATTATTGAATATTCCAATAAGCGCCCATTGGGTTGGGTGTTAACTCGATACTAATTTTTACATTAAATGCATTGATATGCATGGATACAGATAAGTTCAATTGGTTTCCAATAGTAAGTTGGCTACTTCAATTGTTTTTATCCTTGCAGGGCATGCATGGGAGAATATTAATGACTGGCGGTATGTGAATAGGAAGAAGCTTAGGCTCTTAATCTAGACACATGATGCATGACACATGCTTTGATGTTTTTACTTTTTACTTTTTTAGATTTCTTAAGATTTTGATGTTCTCATACCAGGATGTCCCAATGCCAAATGCAAATGGCACACTATCATTCCAATAAACGTACGTAAATTTAAGAGGAATATGGATGGCCTGCCAATTATCATTATTCCTAATAAATATGATAATGCCTGCAAGTCTTTCTTGACATTTCTCAATAAGCGTGGAGGATATGTGAATAGGAAGAGGCGCGAGCCTCTAGAAGATTTATTTATCTTTTTCATAAATTCTCTTTCACAGCAACACAATGCGATAAAAGGTGAAGTGAATCAATGCATTTTCATAATTCGGACGAAAAACTTAACAGATTTATTGGAACTTAATAGAAAAATAACAAAAACCGTGAAACCAACAATTTTTCGTTAGATGGTTAATATATATATATAAATATTGTAGATGTGCAATATGGTGCAAATAATGTTGAGTTTTTGGGCCAAGGGGTCTCTCTGCAGCTAATCAGTGCTGATAATGTTGACCTAGGTGAGTTCTGTATTTAAGCTGCTTCAAAAAATTTTGAAGCTTAAGGCAAGAAGTTAAAATGGGGCATTTTATTTGTATCAAACTAAATTAAATTATATCTAATTATATTTTTATATAAAAATTAGTCTTACTTTTTGAGATGCAAAATTACTAATCAATTTTTTTTTGTTAGTGTATTTCTTGATCATTTATAGATGTTTCACTTAAATTTTTTTCTATATTTTGTTTATTATTAATAACAAATTTATTTAAAGATCATTTTTTTATATTTTTAAGTTTTTCATATCAGATGCACATTTTCTATTAGATATATTTTATAATAAAAAAGAATAATATCTACTATATAAATTCTATTATGCTTATAAATATTCTAGAATAAAATAAATACTAACATAAAACAATTGAACTTCATGGCTGATTTAGTAAATGGGCTTCACTTTAATATAACAAATTAGCTCCACTTTACATAAAATTGTTAATCTATAAAGTAAAATAAAATATATTAGTATTAATAATTCAAATCAAAAAAATAAACTAACATTGAAGAAATTAATTGAAAAAAAAATATAGAATTTGAAAAATATAAATTTAAGGCATGGACATGGCCCATGGGCCATGTGATTTGTGATTCAATGTAAACCGGTGTCTTTCATGTTGAAGTGTAGCAGTAGAATTTGAAGACGGCAAAAAAATTTGTGAACGTTAATATAGTTGCTGCGTAGTCATACTATCATAGAAAAGTAGACTGTAGTCTGTACAGGATTTACATATGTGGCTGTTTTATTACCACAAAAATGACCAATAATAGTGTATATATAAAACTTAAAAAAAAAAAAGTTAAAACTATCCAAAAGACAGAAACTTTACCTTCTTCGTAATCCATCCTTGATAAGGATACAAAAAATTACAGAAATGAGAGATGCTCTCGACAAAATCTCAAACAATGCAGTAATCGGAGACTTTTTAGTATCAAATACAAGCAAGATATATATAAGAGGAACTAAAGCTCAAGATTAGAGATTGGAATCGAGAGAGAGAAAATAAATTTTGTAAATTTCATGATATAAAAAGAGAGTTTTTAAATTTATTTTTACAGATGAATTGAAAAGTCTTTTTAATTTATTGTAACTTTTAGTTTCTCCATGTGAAGTTGTAGTCCACAGAGTTTATCTAAAATTTATTGGTTGTGGCTAATAACGTTTTTTTTTTTAACAGAGTTGATAATTAATTTTTTTTTCAAGTTTCAAGATTAATTTATTTAGTTAAGATAATTTTCTTTTTGAGATTTTTTTTTATAATTGTTTTTCTAATATTTTTGAGACATTTTTCATTATGAGGCCTTAGACAACAGTCTAATTTGTCTAATGAATCAGCCAGCCCTGTTTGTGTTGTATTCATAGTTAGTTTATGAGCTTTTATGCTTTTTTTTTTCTGGATATTCTATCTTGAATTATTCGTCTTGGAAATGGTAGACATGGCATGTTAATTACTAAAAAACTGAACACAGAAAATATATAAATGAACTTAAGAATAATAAAAAAATGAATATTCATTGTAGGGAAGTAGGCTGTGACAGCAAGTGTAATCTGTTTCTATTTTTCTCGGATGGGATTGACAGAAATAAATGTTCAAGAGTTTTACAGGAAACATTTAAGCCCACAGAAGTGAATGTTCAAGAGTTTCAGGAGACATTCAAGCCCAGTCAATTAGCTTTCTCTCATACATTTTATTATTTATTTTCCTCAATTAGCCCCGTGGCTGTGTTTAAAAAAAGAAGAAAGAAAAACAGAGGACGGTCTTAATATTGTGTGCTCTGTTATGAGCCTCTGTTTTGATAGATTTGATGCTACCCTTCTCATCTTCCATAACAAACTTATTTTCTCAATGCTTTGTGCATGTTTCTTTTTTCTCATGCAATTATATTTTCCTCCGTTTTCACCCAGGAAGAAGGAAAAATGGTAAGCTAATTCTTTTTTAATTTGCGGTCTTAATATTGAATTCTTTTATTTTATTTTTTTAGTAATTAGAAACCGAAGCCATTGTACCCTAACACAATATTCACAGTACTAAGAATTGTTACAAATGATTATTTATGTGTTTGGTAATTGTTAGGTAATATTGTTGGGTAATTCTTAGGTAATAGCATTTCTTTGTTTGGTAATTGTTAGGTAATTGCATTTGTCATTTGTGTTGTTTTTTATTACATGAGCAGTACATTATTGAATATCTAAGATGATTTGAAAAAAATGGTCTTTCCGAATGTAGATTTTTTAGTTTTAATTTCCATGTTTTCTCATCTGATCATTGATGTATAGTGTGAGATGTTGGGATTTGTTTGGGTGAGCTTAGGAAATCAATTTTCAGCTTTGTATCCTCCAGTAAACCCAAGTTTGATCAAAATAAGTAATGGACTGTATGATGGCAAAGTCGGGGGGGTCCTAGTAGTATTTATGTTGTCACCTTATTAGTAAAAAAGTAAAATGAAAAAAAAAACATTATATAGAGATGAAAAAAGATAAATACTTAATCGAAAATGAAGATATTTTCTAAATTATGAAAAGTAATTATATTATAAAACCCAGCATAAATAATGCATCATTATTTATTCTGACAACCAAATCAGGACAGGTATAAATTGCAAATAACCATGTATCACAAAAACCAATGTATTGAAGAATTAAATATTTTAACATCCAGTGAATTGCAGCTTAAATCCACATTAAAAGGATAAAAAAAAAATAGAAACAAACAAACAAATCTATATCGATACCATGAAAAGTCCATTTTCTTGATGTCACAGTCATTAAAGAACTTCCAGATTAAGTAGTGTCAGGTTTAAAAAGTCATTAGGATTTCATATTGTCCAATTTCATATTGCATCTCCATTACTTCTATTGATGCCTCCACTAACTTTTCCCCCAATTTCATCATCAACTTTTTTGAAACAACTGGTAAAGGCTTTCTCGCACATCAGCAGCTGATTTTCCCTTGTTCCTCCGCTACTTAAACTGTCTTTAAACGCTCCAATCTCTTCAGCTAAGCAGTGCAACACAGACCCTACCTAGCGCAGCCCACAACTGCCGGTTGCAGAGGCTCAAATGGCAGTTTTTTGTTTTTTAATTAACTAATAAACTTTCTATCCCTCATTATATCTAATATTGTTTCAATAAACTTTTTAGATGGACAAAAACTGGATGAACTTGACCGACAGACTTCAGTCAGTTGCATACGCTGAGGGGGTTAACACTTTTCTCACATTGGCACAAAATCATTCACGGGAAAGTGATCGCATCCAGTGTCAATGTCGTTCATATTGTAATAATCTCTTCTTGTCTATATTTGAAGTGTAATCTCACTTGTTCATTAAAATAATCAATCCAAATTATACTTAGTGGGTCTTTCATGGTGAGAAAGAAACAAGGAGTTTCAATGACGACGACGACGATGACAACGATAGTGTTGCCGACGTTGGTGATGACGAGTACATTGATGGCATTGACCATATGTTAGCTGACATCTAGGCAAGCACATTAGTTGATGTAACCCGAGATCATAACAATCCATTGCCAAGCTGGTGGATCAATACCAGATCCCTCCCCAAGTTCATCTTTTGACCAGCTACTAGATGATGCCCGATGTCCACTTTTTACTGGTTGTACAAAATTTTCAAAGCTGTTATTCATTGTGAAGTTGTTACACATAAAGATAATCGATGAGTAGTCAATAAAGTCATTTGATATGCTGTTTAACCTATTACGGTCTCTCATAACTTGGTAATATGAGCTCCAAATGAAATGATTCTAGTTCCTATAGAACCTTAAGAAGGATATATAGAAATGTTATGTTTTGGGTTTTTGAAGATAAGGAATGAATCAATTACTAAATCTGGTGTAAAGTGGATGGATACGAATAAGAGTCAACTGGTAACCGATTTAGATGAATTGTCGTATGTTTGGTCATGTGAAGAAAATTGTAATTGGCTACCAAACTTTATGAGGTCTTGACATGTGCGGGAATATATGACAAGTTGATAAGAATTCATCTAGAAGCCTTGGTGGGTAAGAAAACAAAGGAAAACAAATGGAAAACTCGGATTGGGTGTTCTCAGATGGTTTTGACGTATTTCGGTAAATTAAGCATATCTCTCTCAATTGATTTTGGAATAAGGTAATTCAAAATCCTATAGGATTATAAAATAATTATCTAAAACTTTCATGTTGTGAGTTTTCAAATAATCAAATCAGATCAAGGACTTATTTGAGATGGAAGTGGCCGGATACACCTCATTGGAAGAAACCATCATACTACTTTGTCTTTACCCCACACGAGTTGGGTCTACTTGAGCCATTGATCAAGAATATATTTAGGCAACTTAACAAAATAACCCTTGGATATCAATATGACTCACCAAGCCTAAATATTAGGTGTAATCATAAGCCAAGTGGGGAAGGAAAACTATCACACGGTACCAAGAGAGAACCGGACATGTCTTACAAATGCTATCTCTTCTTTTTGCCTAAAGTGCCGCCCCTCTCCCTATAAATAGGCGCATGAGACTTCTAAGGCCCTTGTAGATTATGAAACACACGGCCTAGCTTGAGAAAATACAAAGAAAAACCCTCCTCAAACCTTTAACCTCAACACAATACCTAAGAAAGCTAATTGAGTGATTTTGAGGGAATCTTTGCAAGGGCTTGGTTCTATCATCAATTCAAGCTTGGAGAAACTTGTAAGTACACTACTTAAATTAATATTGGCATAGAATAAGTGGTTTGGTGATTGGATTAAATTTGATATTTATTTGAGCTTAATTTTTGTTTATGTTTAAATTGAAACATATGAAATTTTGGAGTGGTTTTTGCTATGGAAAATTGTTAGGAAAATTATGAGACTTTAGAAATATATTCTATGACGTTATATGAAGAGAATTATATGATAATATGGTGTCTTGATTTGAGAAAAATTTGAGAAAGAAAACCTAGAGCAATTTGGCTACAATAGGATTTTAGTGGAGTTTTTAATTTTAAATCTTATCCAATTGGTTTTTAATTATTTGCATGATATTTTGATAATTATAATGAAATTATAAACTTTACATTTCTTAGAAAAATGTTAAGAATTAATTTGCTAAGAATTATAGAAGAAAACACTAAGAAAAATGATTAAATTTGCATAAATTGATTAAGGAGAATTTGATATGTTAGATATGAGAATTTTAGCATGATTTGAATTAAGATAAAATAAGGTTTAATCCTCTAGGAGCTTTGGCCAGCCTTGATTTAATAATATTTTAATATTTTATTTTGTTATTTAAGTAATTTTCGTTATATATTGATGTTATAAATTGATGTGACGTAAATAATTGTACATATAACGTGTATTACTGTGATATGAATTCACATGTTATAAGGTTTATGAGGACATGAAACATACATTCATAAGTCTAAATTTATGCGTGTATTGTATTTCGTCACATATTTGTATCGTCATAAGTCATGATGTTTGTTATAAGAAAATATGTTAAGAAAAGTTTACAAGTGGAAAAATTAATAATTCAGTCATGTCATGGCGGGAACGGTGATACTTAACGCCCGTATGACTGACGTGCCGACGGGGACGGCGATACGTAACGCCTGTCGAAGATAAGTAAGAGTTATGTCACGATAGAGACGACGATACATAACGCCGGAAAGACTGACATGACTAGCGGGGACGGCGATACATAATGCACGCTATGTTAAGTATTTTTCGTGTCATGACGGAGACGACGATACGTAACGCCTGGAAGACTAACACGACACTTGTCAAGATGATGACGGCAATACATAACTCCTAGACGAATGACGAGTTATATATATGACTAAGCTGATGCATCATGCTAAGTAAGATACGACAAGACGGCAATGCGTAACGCCTATCGATGTTATGAAATAAGTAAGACCCAACAGGGACGGCGATGCGTAACGCCTGTCAAGGATAAAGAATAAGTAAGATCCACAATATTAAAAAAGAAGATGAAAGAAATGTAAGTTTTAAGTATAAGATGGTGGGTTCAAGTAAGGTCTACGTTGTATGGAGAAAGTGGTCAACTGTATGCATAAGTCTCAAACAACATTTTCATAAGTTCTATGTCTTTGATTATTGCTATGTATAATAACTCCTGATGTTATCTATGCATTATTTTGTTAACTGTGTACTTACTGAGATTTCTTAGAAATTTCACTCTTTTAAGTTTTATCTATCATTCCTGATGGAATGATAAATGTTGTGCAGGATTAGATAAATTGCAATGAGACTCGGACAGCACAAAAAATTCTAAGGTACCATGAGGGTCCTATAGAATACTCGGGGTATTACAAAATGGTATTAGAGCAATGAAACTTGGAGTATTAAAGAATGGTATCAGAACAATATGACTCTGGGTAAACCACAAATGTCGTAGGAAAAAATGATCACATGGTATCAAGATAGGTTTTGATTTGATTAAGAAATGCTTAAATCTTGGAAAAGATTCGGTCCAGTGGGTTTCTCTCATTGAGTTATGAATGCATTGGATTTCAAAAATCAGGATTTCTCACATAGATTATATGATAGAAGTAGAAATTGACAATGCGGTTGACTCTGACATCATTTGTGGTAAGGTCAAATTGATGATGAGGTGTGATGCCCGTTTTGTTAACTCTGGAGTAGTGAGGTTTATTATATGGTTGTATACAGAGATGCAAAGTATATGTGGATTCTTAAGATTCTTATGGTGATATTTGAAGGAAAATTTGATGGAATTTGAATTAATTTTCTTAGTTATAGCAAGTTAAAAATTAAGTTCTAGCAGAAAGATGTTACGATCAAGAATGACATAAATGTTTAAGAATGGTAGGCTTGAAATTTTATTGACTGGGCTGTTGTTGTAGTTTCAAGGTTTGGGAGAAAATGTCATAGTCTAAGTGATTTCTTTGGAAAGTAAGATAACTCAAGTCCTAAGTTCTGAGGAGTTTGCAAAATGATCTAAAAAATGAAAGATTACAAGTTTATTGATCTTATAAAATTTCGGGAGATGATTCTTAAATTAGGTAAAATTTTAAAATTTCAGATTTCATTTGTAATAAGATTTGAACTTTGGGGCCACAGACCTCATGTGTTAGTTTGATCTATTTTGGAAATTGATTAGTTTGTAATAATCAAAATGAGATGGAGTAGAGTTGAATGATGGATACAAGAACTTTTAAGGAAATACTTCATTAGGAATGAAAAGTGTGGATTTGGTTAGCATTTTTCTTATGAGTGAGGAAATAATTATTGAAGGTACAAGTTCAGATGATGAAAGTGGTATGAATGAACTACTTGTATGTGGGCAAATATATAGCTTTGAGAAATGTAACTTTCATGTCCATTTTGATGTGATTTGGTAGGTGCTAAGGTTATCTATGTGATAAATTATGAGAATAAGTAGCATAAACATGTTGTTGGTGATGATCAGAGGCTTAAATTACATAGATTTGAAGTAATTAGTGGGAATTTGGAGTTTTACTAGGAGGAAAATCTTGTTATGATTAACTTGGAAGATAATTTGTAAGTTACAAAAGATAGAATATGAATGAACTTTTGGTTAATAAAGTATAGAAATCGACTGAAGTCAGTTTAGTTTAATAAATGTTGGATTTTACTGGAGGTTGTGTTAAGATTCTTGAGAAAAGTGAAGCTTTTAAATTACTCATATGTTTTAGGAGTTTTAAATGAAATGTGCCAAGAGAAAAGAGTAGTGTTGGCAGCCACATTGATATTGATAATCATATGATTTTTTTAAGTATACTTTGGGTTATAATTTTGTGTAACTGTTGAACTCTCAAATTTTGAGGACGAAATTTATTTTAAGGGGGAGAGCTTCTTGGATATATGTATGTAGTTCCTATATTTGGTATTAGAGGAAAAATCATTGGAGATACTAAATAGGATGAGAAGATATGGTTTTCGAATATTCAAGGAAATATTGTATAGAAATTGAAAGAAATTTACAAAAGAAATCAAGTGGTATGAGTAAGAAATTTACCCTATGATATTTTCGAATTAGGCAATTTTAGACAGTTTCAATCTTCTTTAGTAATATGGACGTAACCTACTCATTTTTTGTTGAATTCAGATGATTCAATATGATTTGAAAAGCTAAGAGGAATATCTACAATTTGTATGTTTTGTGTTTTAAGAGATTTGGATCTAATCAAATACGAAATTGGGATTGAAGTGACAGAACGAAATTGGATATATAGGTATTGACTTGGAGTTAACTAGTGATTTTGAATAAGATTAAGCCTTTGGATTATTTTCTAGAAAGTTTCATGTGAAACAAGAGGGATTAATTATCAAACACTTGGTGTGTCCAGATTAGTACTCTCAAACTAATTTGTTGACTTTCATTAAAATAATTATAACTTGGTCGTATGAGATCCAAATAAAGTTATTATAGTTCCTATAGAGCCTTAAGAAGGATATCTAGAATTTTTATGTTTTGGTTTTTTGAAGATAAAAAATGGATCAAGGACTAAATCTGGTGTGAAGAGGACGGACAGAAATAGAAGTCAACTGGTAACCGACTTAGAAGAGTTGTCTGAGGTCTTGACATGTATGGGAACATGTGGCAAGTTGATAATAATTCATCTAGAAGTCTTGGTGGGTAAGAAAACAAAGGAAAACAAATGGAAAACTCGAATTAGGTATTCTCGGATGGTTTTGATGTATTTCGGTAAATTAAGCATATCTCCATCAATTGATCTTTGAAAAGGGTGATTCAAAATCCTATAAAATCTTAAGAGGATGATATAAAACTTTCATGTTGTGAGTTTTCGAATAATCAAGTCAGATCAATGATTTATTTGGGATGGAAGTCGCCGGATACACCTTATTGGAATAAACCATCATGCTACATTGTCTTTACCCCACGTGAATTGGGTCTACTTGAGCCACTGATCAATAAGATATTTAGGTAGCTCAATAAAATGACCCTTGGATATCAGTATGACTCATCAAGCCTAAAATTTAGATGTGATCATGAGCCAAGTAGGGAAGGAAAACTATCACACGGTACCAAGAGAGAACCGGACATGTCTTGCAAATGCTATCTCTTTTTTTGCCTAAAGTGTCGCCCCTCTCCCAATAAATAGGTGAATGAGACTTCTAAGGCCCTTTTGGATGATGAAACACATGGCCTACCTTGAGAAAATACAAAGAAAAACCCTCCTCAAACCTTTCACCTTAACACAATACCTAAAAAAGCTAATTGAGTGATTTTGAGGGAATCTTTGCAAAAGTTTGGTTCTGTCATCAATTCAAGCTTGTAAAAAAATTTTAAGTACACTACTTAACTTAATATTGGCATAGAATAAGTGGTTTTGTGATTGGATTATGTTTGATATTTATTTGAGTTTAATCTTTGTTTATATATTAAATTCAAACATATGGAATTTATGAGTTGTTTTTTCTATAGAAAATGCTAGAAAAATTATAAAATCTTAGAAATATATTCTATGATGTTATATGAAGAGAATTATGTATAAATATGGGATCTTTATTTGAGAAAATTTTGAGAAAGAAAACCTAGAGCAATTATGCTACAATAGGGTTTTAGTGGAGTTTTTGATTTTAAATCTTATCCAATTGGTTTTTAATTATTTGCTTGATATTTTGATGATTATAATGAAATTAGAAACTTTAGATTTCTGAAGAAAAATGTTAAGAATCAATTTGCTAAGAAATATAGAAGAAAACACTAAGAAAAATTATTAAATTTGTCTAAATTGATTAAAGAAATTTTGATATGTTAGATATGAGAATTTTAGCATGATTTGAATTAAAATAAAATAAGGTTTAATCCTCTAGGAGCTTTGGCCAGCCTTGATTTAATAATATTTTAATATATTAATTTTGTGATTTAAGTAATTTTTGTTATATAGATGTTATGAATTGATGTGACGTAAATGAATGTACATGTGACGTGTGTTACTGTGATATGAATTCATATGTTATAAGATTTATGAGGACATGAAATATGCATGTCATAAGTCTAAGTTCATGCGTATATTGTATTTCGTTACATATATGTGTGGTCATAAGTCATGACGTCTGTTATAAGAAAATACGTTAAGAAGACTTTACAAGTGGAAATATTAATAAGTCAGTCACATCACAACGAGGATGACGATACGTAACACCCGTATGACTGACGTATCGACAGAGACGGCGATACGTAATACCCGTTGAGGATAAGTAAGAGTCATGTCACGACAAGGACGACGGTACGTAATGCTCGAAAGACTGACATAGCTAGCAGGGATGACGATACGTAATGCCCAAAATACTGACACGGGACTCGTCAAAACGAGGACAGCGATACATAACACTTAGACGACTAACGAATTATATGAATGGCTAAACTAATGCGTCATGCTAAGTAAGGTTTGACAGGGACAGTGATGTGCAACGCTTGTCGATGTTACGAAATAAGTAAGACCCACGAGATTAAGAAAGAAGATGAAAGAAATGCAAGTTTTAAATATAAGATAGTGGGTCCAAGTAAGGTCTACGTTGTATGGAAAAGGTGGTAATCTGTATGCATAAGTTTCATACAGCATTTTCATAAGTTATATGTCTTTGATCATTACTATGTATAATAACTCCTGATATTATTTATTCCTTATTTCGTTAACTGCATACTTACTGAGATTTTTTAAAAATTTCACTCTTTTAAATTTTATTTATCATTCCTTATGTAATGATAGATGTTGTGCAGAATTAGATAAATTGTAATGAAACTCAGACAACATAGGAGATTCTAAGGTACCCGAGGGTCCTACAGAATACTCATTTCTGAATGAAATGATCTTTCATGTACGTGATTAAGTGGAATAGTAAGATTACCAAATGACGGTGAGATATGTTATTTGTTTTAAGAAAACTAACTGGGTTATATAAGCCTTGGATATAATCTTTTTTTTATTAATATGAAGATACGAGGGTTATAGTTTTACTATGCCATGTGATCTATTTATGCAAGAGTTAGATCTCTTTGCATATATTGGAAATTTACCTCTTTCTGCTGTGTTTCGCATTACATTTAATTAGTAAGTTTAGATGCATGTATGCTAATCCTTACGTTTATGTAGGATAAGTAGCCTTGTGTTGCTTATCCGGACGCTTCGAATTACGTTTTAATTGAAGTGAAAAAATCGGGGCGTTACAATGACTGTATCTTATTCTGGAGGGAAAATATTGATCTTAATGAATGTCCTATCTGGAAGGCTTCACGGTGGGTGCCTTATATATGCAGGGCACACCTTATCCCTAAAAAAGTGTTGCGGCATTTTCCTTTGAAGCTAAGATTGCAATCTCTCTTCATGACTACAAAGATAGCAGGTGATATGAGATGGCATAAAGAGCAACGACCGACTAATGAGGCTAGTAAGAGACATCCAGCAGCCTCAAAGTCCTGGAAGAGATTTGATGAAGAACATGGTTGGTTTGCTCAGGATGCTCGCAATGTAAGGCTAGGGATGTCAAGCAATAGTTTCAATCCCTTCAACAATATAGCTAAACCGTATAACATTTAGCTAGAAATCTTGGTCCCATATAACTTGTCGCTGTGGTTGTGCATAAAAGTCAAATTTTTCATGACATCCTCATTATTCCTGGGCCAAAATGTGCAGGCAATGACATTGATGTTTACTTGCAACCATTAGTTGATGAATTGTTTAAATTTTGGAAACATGGGGTACCTATGTATGATGCCTCCAAAAAGGAAACTTTTATGTTGCACGCTGATTTAATATAATATAGACAATTAATGATTTTTCAGCATATGGAAATCTTTCTAGCTGGTCAACAAAAGGTAAATTGACATGTCTAACTTGTAATGAAGGCACAGACTCCAATTGGCTTAAGTATAGTCTAAAGCATTGTTATATGGGACATCGTCATTTCTTGCCGCCAGATCACATGTGGAGAACGAGAAGAGGGTTATTCAATGGTAAGGAACATCATCGTGTACCCCCAAGGATTTCAGAAGGAGCCGGTATCTTAGCTTAACTGTAGATGTTTGGGTATGTACAATTTGGTAAATCTCATCGAAAGAGAAAACATACTGCTGAAGAGTTGAACTAGACAAAGTAAAGAATTTCTTTCAAGCTACTGTATTGGGTAACATTGCGTATTCGACATAATCTAAATGTCATGCACATTGAGAAGAATATTTCTGATAATCTTGGGCACTTTAATAAACATTCCTAGTAAAATGAAGGATAATATCAACTCCCGTCGTGATGTGGAGATTTTGAGTTTCAGAAAAGAATTACATTTGAAGCATACATGTGAATGTGTTACAATACCATGTGCATTGTACACGTTACATGATGAAAGGAATAAATTTTGTGAATGGCTAGTCGATATGAAATTTTCGGATAGGGTTGAAAAGCCATGACCATCACGTTTTCCTACAAAGACTACTTACTATTGTTGCTAGAGGGTACTTACAAACTAATATTACCTTGGCTTTGACTGAACTAAGCACTTTCTTCAAGGAGTTGTGTGCTTGTACCCTTGATATTAGCCGCCTATCCCAACTCCAAACTAATATCGTCATAATTCTATGCAAATTGAAGATGATATTTCCTCTTCCTTGTTTCAATATCATGGTCCACCTAGCTGTCCACTTATCCCATGAGACCATACCTGGGGTTCCAATACAATACAAGTAGATGTATCCATTTGAAAGGCATCTCGGCAAATTCAAGTAGTATGTTAAGAATAAAGCCTGCCTAGAGGGCTCAATAGCTACATCGAATGCCTGACTTTTTGCTCAATGTATCTCCAAGATATTGAGACAAAGTTTACTCAAATAGACCACAACATTGATGGATAAGAAGCAAAGAATATAGATGGGTTCAAAATTTTTAATCAGAAAGTTTGTCCCATGGGTATAGCTTCCAATTTCCAATTATCCAATAAACTCCTAATGGAAGCCACTCTACCTATTCCATTGGTACGTCCTCAACAACTGTGCTGAGATTGGACTCTACCTAATGTAAGCAATTTCCAATTACATTTTTCCAATTTCCCATTACAATTTTTGATTATATGTTGTATGTACCTTATGTAACTTATGTATATTGCTCAGCCTCTTTTGTGTTCTACAAATGCAAAGAGTACTATGAGAAATGTAATGTGCATAGCCCAAATTGTATTGATCGAATACATCAAACTGAGTTTTCAGCTTGGTTGAAGAAATGTGTAAGTTAGCTTCTTCTCTCCCTAGTCAGACGAAACATATCCTTCCTAAGTACGTTTTAGAAACTTTAAGTGATAACCTTTCAAAAATATTGTTGAAGGTTGAGGTCCAATGCATCACCAACCCACTTGAAGTGATCGATGATCTGTATGTGTTAGCTTGTGGTCCTGAATGTTAGGTTGCATCATATGCTGCTTGCATTATAAATGGTACAAGGTTGCATACAAAACATCTTCAAATTCAACGATGTACACAAAATTCCAGAGTGTTGGTAATAAGTGATGAAAGTACTAATAATGTTGACTTCTATGGTGTTATTAATGATATCATGGAGTTACACTACATGGGTCAATGTCGGGTGTACTTGTTCATATGTGATTGGTTTGACATTGGTAATCCAAGACGAGGGGTACGAGTTGATAACCACATGACCAATAACAACATGGATAGGACTTGTATAAGGATAAGTCATATGTGTTGGCATGCCAAAAATAGATTATTTGGATTTCCTGATGATCTATCTCAACCCAAAATTAGAGCTCATATTTCCTTAGGCTTGCAGCTTGTATTTTATTAATTAATAGCGATCTTATGATTTATTAAATGAATTGGAAACACTTGTAAATCTATTGCAGGTGATACGATGGGAGAAGGTTCCTGAAAAAGAGGGATTGGACAAGGTATTCGTATGAGACAATGGGTACCATACACGAACAAAATTTATCATACAGATCAGTCAAGCTCGGATGACTCAACGCAGCCTCCCAGCCAACCATGGGAACCTCCATGTCCCACTCTAATGCCCCCACCAGAGTAGAATAGAGCACCCTCACCAGTAGGAAAAGCTTAACCTCATGGAGAAAATATCAGTATGGTAGTCATTTGCACCTTTTTTCAATACAGAACATGTTGAACCATGTATGTGTAAACAACAAAGATTAAATAAGAAGGTTGACCTTCATTTTTTTTTAATCTTGAAATATAGATGTGACCACCCCAACAGTGCCTATAGCAAACCAAGAACAAACCAAACGTAGACGTGGGCCTACTAAGTGTAATGAGTTTGAGAAATTGAGGAAGCACAAAAAAAGTGCTTTTGAAGATCAATGATGACGAAATAGCACCGTGCTATCAGAATGCACCTATCTTCACGTCGCAGGTAATGCAAATAGTAAAACAATACTGTGACATGAGTTATGCAAGATGGACCGATGTGCCACAGGCACAAAAGGACGAGTTGATCGACCATGTTCAGTTAAGACAATTGTTTGTGTCAATTTGAGGATAAAGAAGTTACTTGTATATAATCAATGGTATTAATGTAATTTTCATCATTGTACAGCGATTTTGTGTTGGAATGTGAACTGGAGAACTATAAACTGGCAATCTTGAGGCAGTTGAGTAAGCGGTTTAATGCATTTCATCATGAATTGCACAAAAAGTATTTATCATTCGAAAGTTGCGAGGAAGCATTGGCTTCTGGGAATAGCATGGTCGAACCCTTGTCTAGGTTAAGCTGTGTGAAAGGTGGGGAAGTGAAGGATTTAAGGTATATATTGCTTATTCAAAATAACAAACAAGCGCAATTTAATAATATGTCACGATCTAGTTTATTTATTATACAGTTTGTGTATGTTAACATTGGGTTTTAATGGTAGAAAATTTCAAATCAAAATCGAGAGAATAGAAAGAGATTAACCATTAACCCACAGTAGGCCGCAAATCCTTTGTTAGGTTACTGGAGGAGAAGGTGTTATATTTCAACTGATTGCTAATTATAGACTATATATTTTCCTTTACTTCAACAAAGTTTCCATATAATCATGTTTCTGATTGAATATCTACCTGCATAAATGCCACCCACTTGTAGCAGGCCACGAATCCAAACTTGGTGAGGTTCTATAAGGATCATACTCGCTGGGCAAAGAAGAATAATAAATTTTTCACCTCAGTCATCGAAGAAGCTTAAGTGAATACGACATTTATGTTAGCTAATATTGTTGCTCGGAATGATGGTTTAATCACTTTATAAGGATTGAAGTGATAAATTCATGATTCATCATGGTACTTAACAATAACCCTTTACATTTTTCATGTGCAGAAGAAGATGGTTGGCCAGTTGGATGTTTTGGAGCCTAAACAACACACCGATGAGGCAGCAGCGAGTGTATTTAGGGAGGTACTTGGGCATCGACCAAGATATGTAGGGGGCTAAGGGAAATGGTCATCCCAAAGTCGACAAGACAACGGGACTGACTGAGAAAAAGAGTACCTTCCTCGAATTGAAAATCACAAGAAAGATGCTGACAATTACAAGATGCAGCTTAATGAAGTGAAGGGTGAACTGTGAGAACTTCGTGAGAGGCAAAATAAATATGACAAAATGTTGATGAAATTAAAAAATTACCCGCACTCCACTGAGTCTAGAGAGACTCAGTGAGCTACCTTCAGAAATCATGGGAAAGGTTCTTTTATGTATTTTGGACACTTTTTGGTAGTGGAAAATGGTGGGTGGTCAATATATAAATATAAACATATATACATATTATTTTAAAAGGCCTATAGTAAATAAGGCGAGATGTTCCTTCTCAAAGAAACAGACATCTGAAGATTTGGGCGTACTATGAGGTAAACCCATTCACCATCTAATTAGTGTATATCAATAATTATTTCTTTCGTATGCTTCTTACCAATTATGATCTTTTGAGTTTCTCATTTTAGTTAATTTTTCTTAAAAAATTAAGTTAGTTACTTTCTTAGACAAGCTGGCAGCATTCATCTAGTTCCTTTATATTGGTATTGTGATACCCCATATGAGAATGATAAGGTAGGTGGTGTATGGGATCCCACATTGCTTGGGAATGAGAAGTTCTTGCTCTTTATAAGGTTTCAATGAGACTCCAATTATATCATTGATTAGTCATTTTGGAGTATAGGCCATGTGGTTTGGGCCTTCCATTGGGGCGTTACAAATGGTATCAGAGCCTATCCCAACCAGAAATGTGGGACTTGAGCCGTGCCACCTACAATGGACAGACCCGACGAGGACGTCGGGCCTTTAAGGGGGGTAGATTGTGATACCCCATATGAGAATGATAAGGTAGGTGGTGTATGGGATCCCACATTGCTTGGGAATGAGAAGTTCTTGCTCTTTATAAGGTTTCAATGGGACTCTAATTATATCATTGACTAGTCATTTTGGAGTATAAGCCATGTGGTTTGGGCCTTCCATTGGGGCGTTACAGGTAAGGATATCAGTTTGTGTCTTCAGACATTGTTTCTTCATTTCTATATCGGAGTTTTTATCAAATTCATGTTGAGAATGTAAGTTTCTTGTGCATTTTATATTGAGGCAGACTATATTTGGAAATTATTTGATTTGGGTAAATACCGCTCATGTATTTTTGCAGTACTCCACTTGCCTCTTACTTCACAATTCATCTTGTCCTTTAATATTGTATCTATTTCAAAAGATTTTTAATAAGTTCTGTATTTCAGAGATTTGAACAAATACCAAATGCTCTGTCTTTAGATACTTTCTTTGTGTCATATTGTGGGTTTGAGGGGTTTGATTTGGTGAAAAGAGTGGTTGACACTTGACATAGTAACTCTAAATCTATGTCTACAGGATGTTTTTGGGAAGTGTAAGCAACTATTTCATAAACCATGCGCAATGCCCAGTCATCGTAGTCAAGGGAAAGGACAATTCCTGATTAGGTAAGTTTTGGTATTGATGATTGGCAGGGTGTGAGAAATCTTGTATCTGCAGTGCCTTCTTCACTGAAGAGAATTGTTCTTGTTCATTAGTAGGTGTACCAAAGTGCAGTGAACTACCTTGGAGGTAAGAACACTTTTTAATTGGATGGGAAATTACAAAATAAGCACTTTTGGATTTGTCTCTAATGTTGGTACAAGTAAAATATGTGATGTAATTTATTTTGTTATAACTTATAAATTACAAAGTAATCACTTATAAGGAAAGTATTTGAATATAAATTTGATTACCTTACAATATATATTTTATGAATGCTCATATTCACATGATTTCCGATTTCAAAGTTTCTTTAGGGAATTCACGTATTCTATACACTTTCTTTGGTAGTTCTTTGAGGGTTTCTATTACAAATAAAAGTAGTACATATATATAACATACACCAAATGTTTGGCAAAGACAAATTCTCCTTTTCTCTTCTAGTTAAGGCTATATCTTTTTCGAAATGCTTGTTGTGAAGTTTTAACTGCATGGTGTTCCCATTATATTCACATATACAGTTGACATAAAATTTTGTGCACTTTCTAGTACCATGGACTTATTTTATTATTTTATATTATTTTACAAGGGGAGAGTCATAAAAAGATAGCAAACTTATTTTTGAAATTCAGAAGAATGCTTGGCTTTTGGATTATGGGCGTCTGTTCCTGAATTTTGCTTCTCTACCAGATTACAAGCATTATAGATTGGTATCTTCAGACTGATTGAAGTCTTTGTGACAAGAACTCTTTATTTTACTTTATAGGCACACTGTTAGGTATTTCGATGGAGGAGTATGTTTACACTAGCTATAATGATTGTAAGTTTTGAGAACTAATTGGTCCACCCTAATGTATATCACATAACTACATTAATGTGAATTCCCAACTAAATTTGAATGAATGAATGTATTTCACATAAAAGATTTTTCTTTTATATTTCCTATTTCTAAATACTTAATATTAGGTGTTGGATAAACACTATAAGTGTTATACAACAATCCATATGGAAGAAGTCAGTTTATGTGATCAATTTATGTAGCTGAAAATGATTGAAAATTAACACATAATAGGTTAAATTCAAAGTGTTCCACAATTAATGATGAAACAATATATTTTTATAAATGGCTTATTACATGAAGTTTATTTTATGCATGCATAATTTATCTTATTATAGATTAGTCAATAAAGCGATTGACCTGTAATAAGATAAATTATTTGTTAATAAGATAAATAATCTGATAATAACTCGATGAAGTGAAGTGTGAAAAAGAGACATTTGCAACGTCTCTGGCCAAAGGGAGAAAAAATTACCCGAAGTGACTTTTGCGGTAAATTTTAATTGCAGAGAAAAGCCTTCTTAGACAATTGTACAACTTTGCAGTGGTAGGAAAATCATCTCAATAGTTCTATACTAGCGATTTTAATGTGACACAATAAGTGTAAAAGATTTCTGATATCAAACTTCATTACAAAAAAGAGGTCATTTGCCGGCATTTATATTACTTACATTTATATAAATGCCGGTAAAAACAATGATTTGCCGACATATTGTTTATGCGCCGATAATTATCGGCGCATATATCTATACGCCGGTAATTAAAGATAAATTTATCAGCATTTGCATAAACGTCGATAAATTATAGATGATTTAGCAACATTTATTTTACCGGCGGTTATAGATATGCCGGGACGATAGTATTTTATCGATATTTGCCGACGCTTGCATAAATGTCGGTAAGTAAAAAGGATTTAGCGGCGTTTATATTAGCGACGCGTATGGATATGCCAAGAAACAAGAAAATAGAAATTTATCGACATTTTATTTTTACGCCGGTAATTAAATATTCATTTGCCAGCGTTTGCATAAATGTCGGTAAAGTAGATAGAAGTTAACGACGTCTATATGAGCGGCGCTTATGGATATGCCAAGAAAATAAAAATTTATTGACGTTTCATTTTTTCACCAGTAATTAAATATTCGTTTGCCTGCATTTGCATAAATGTCGGTAAAATAAAAAGGATTTAGCGGCATTTATATTAGCAGCATTTATAGATATGCCAAGAAAATAGAAATTTATCGACGTTTCACTTTTATACCGGTAATTAATTATTCATTTGTCTGCGTTTGCATAAATTTTGGTAAAGTAGGAAGGATTTAGCAGTGTTTATATTAGCAGCACTTATAGGTATGTCAAGAAAATATAAATTTATCAAAGTTTCATTTTTACGACGGTAGTTAAATATTCATTTGCCAACAGTCGCATAAATGTTGATAAAGTAGAAAGGATTTAGCGGCACGTATAGATATGCCAAGAAAATATAAATTTAACTACGTTTTGTTTTTATGCCGGTAATAAAATATACATTTGGTGGCGTTTGCATAAATGTCAGAAATTAAGTAGATAGGACTTAGCGCCATTTATATTAGCATCTGATGACTGCACAAAAATGCACTCTAAATACTCTATTTAAATACTAAAAGAAATGAGAAAATAATGGATATAACTCATGTTATTAAAATTAATGGTCATTTATCTTAAAATAGATATAAGCATGATTTAATATATTGATGAGAATATAAATTGCCATATTTTCCTCTCTTAATGTTTAATACTTTATTTTTATTTGATGCCTAAATATACTCATTATTCTTATATTTTGATTTAGGACACAAATGGAGACATTAGGAGCAAATGAAGATAATTGCGGAATTTTAGACAGTTCTGACATCTTTTCGTAATATGGCTGTAACTCTCTCATCTAATCTCCGATTGAGCTGATTCAAGATGATATAGAACCGTAAGAGAAATATCTATAACTTTTGTGTTTTATGTTTGAAGAGATATCCACTCAATCTAAGACAAAAGCGACCATCAAGTGGACGCACCTGCACTTGACGTTCCTGGATATTTTTCAGCCACTTGCATCAAATCCAAATGTTATCATAATATTTTCCAGCAAGCACTCCTACACCAACTTGGAAATTCAATGATCAATTCATATGCAAGATGAAGTGCACTCAAGTTTCTTCAAGACAAATTATTTGACCACAAGATATTAAGTCATACAAGACAACTAATGGATAGAGAAGCAAAATTGAAACACTCAACCTACAAGCAAAATCCAGCTCATGCATAGTGGGAAAACAAATGATCAAAATAACAACTCACAAATCACTTGGATTCAAGAATGGCACATGACAAAACAAGTTGAAATTGTGATGATTTTGTCATGACAACTTGCATGAAGGATGCTTATAAATAGAAGGGAGGGGTGTGCGTTCTAAGAATGCTTAGTGTGGGAGGATGCTTTGGAAGAGCCATTATTTTGAGAGCTTGAGAAAAGAAAAGAAAAACCAAAGAAGAGAGAAGAAAATAATGGTTGGCTCTTCCATATTATCCCTTGGATAATTTTTGTTGCATATTTTCAATATGTGTAACTATATTCTCAAGGAGGGTTAGGGATGAATTTGTGTGTGTGATGGTATTTGTAATTTATTTTTGATTCATGTATTTGGTCTTTAAATATTAAAACTCTTTTGTTCTATTATTCTCAATTTGTTTGTGATGTTTTTTCGTCTTCAAATAATTATAGAATCTATTTCGTTTATGGATTCAGTCATGCTTTTTCTATTGAGTGAATTAGTTCTATAATTATGTTTGGATCAATTGATTATCTATATTGATTTAATTCTCTGCTGCAATATCGCCTCTTGGGTATATTGTCGTCGTTGGATTTTCTCAATATCGATAACAATTTATGAGAGTTAAGCGCGAAGAAAGATTTTTCAAAGAGTTACATGTGATTTAAATTTTGGTTATTAATATTATATCTTCCGATTAAGAATTTGGACATAGAATTCTTAATTGAGTTATCAATGAATTAAGAATAAATTTGAATACCACAAATACACAAGGAATTCCCTACGCTCTACTTTTCGTCTCATTTTTATACTTTTCAAATTACTCATTTAGTTTTAATTTACATCACACTCTAAAATTTACTTATCATACTCATTTAATCTTTTTGTTAATTTCGTTATTGTTCTTCAATTTCTCAATCCATCTCCCTGTGGAATCGACACCCCAAAGCTATACTGCAAACGACCGCGTTATTCTTTGGGCGTAATCAAATTTTGGCGCCGTTGCCGGGGAGACGGTAGAAGAATTTGTAGTTTTTTTTAGTAGTTTGTAAAAAAAAAAAAAAAAAAAGAGCGGTAACTTCGTTCATTTTCTTTTTAGCTTTCTGCATCTTTATTTTATTTTACTTTTCTTTTCGTAATTTTTTTTTCAGTATTGCGCTTTTCTTTACTTTGCATGCGTAGGTACAAAGACGTTTTTGGACGGTTTGCTAGTAGACTCGTGGTAGAATCAGATTCAGAATCTAATTTTTCTAATCACTTGTTTGATAATTCTTTCAATTCTGACGCGATGAGTGAACACATTGACCAACCTGTTAGAACCCTCCAAGATTATCTTCATCCTGCACGAACAGCCACACCATCCTGTATTATGTTCTCACCTAATGTTCGTCATGTAGATTTTAAAACAGGAATGATACAATTACTTCCGACTTTCCATGGTCTAGAAAATGAAAACCCCTATGTTCATATTAGGGAATTTGAGGAAGTAGTTGCAACATTTCACAGTCAAAATACCACTGACGAAACGGTAAGGCTAAAGTTCTTTCCTTTTTCTTTGAAAGATAAAGCTAAGAGTTGGTTGTACTCACTAAGACCATGGTCTATTGGAACATGGAGTGAGATGACTCAAGTGTTTTTTAATAAATACTTTCCCCAACATAAGATTAATGATTTAAAAAGACAAATCTCTACCTTTGCACAAAAGGATAGTGAGACTTTGTACCAGTCTTGGGAAAGATTTAAAGAATTGTTGAGTATGTGTCCCACCATGGATATGAGAATTGGCGCTTAGTGAGTTATTTTTATGAAGGGCTTACGCCCAGGGAACGTCAATTCGTGGAAATGATGTGCAATGGAGAATTTTTACAGAAAAATCCTGTTGAGGCCATAGAGTACCTCAATGAGCTTGCTGAAAAAGCTCATACTTGGACTGGACCTAGTGCTACTGATAGCACAAACAGGTCACGACCTACAGGAAACTTGAGTGGTGGTATTTACTATCTCAGGGAGGAAGATAATCTAAAAGCCAAGGTTGAAATGCTTACAAGGGAAATAGAGCTGTTAAAGATAAGAAACTTAAAGTCAACACACATGGCTAATCATGCAGACTCTCTTGTGCCATGTGCTGTGTGTGGCAGGGTAGATCATCATGCCCAAGAATGTCCTACACATGCTAACATGAGAGGATGGCGTAATCATCCTAACTTCAGCTGGAAGTATGAAAACCAGCAGCCTGTACAACCTTCTAGATCATATCCTGCACCATACCATGCACCTCAATCTTCTAGAAATTCTTTAGAAGACACTTTGCATGCATTTATTAAAGTACAGAGTAAGACTAACCAAAAATTTGAGTCTTTAATTATGCAAGTTGTTGAAGAACAAAAGGAGATAAAGAGCCAGGTATCTAAAATAACGAGTTTCTTGAGTGTAAATGAGCAAGGTAAGTTCCCTTCTCAATCTCAGTCTATACCTCATGGTCAACATATGGCCCAAGAAACTGTGAAGAATCACGAGTGCCAGCAGATATATATGATTGACTCACTCATAGACAGGGAAGTTTTCACAACTCATAATTCTGATCCCCTTGAGAATTTTATTGTTGATTTTGAGTATAATCCTATTAGTGATTCATCTGATGTAGCTAATATTTGTGCAATTTTTTACAATACTCAAGATTATAGCACACGGGCTTGGCAACCGAAGTTTGAGGAGTTTCTTGAGAAAAATGAAAAACAGATTCCTTCAAGTGGGCAAGTAACCAAAGTTAATCTTAAACTTTGCCATCTACCTGTGAAGTTCGAGCACCGAGTTTATTGGGCAAATAAGCGTTTCATTTTTGACCCAGGAGGAATAGTTCAAGAAGTGGAAGATAGTCCGGTTGTAAACTTGGTCTACCAACTTTGACCACAGCATGCAACAACAATTATTATTATTATTATAATTATTATCATCATCATTATTATTATTATTATTATCATCTTATTTGTTTTGTTTTGTTTTTATTTACTACTGTTTTCTTTATTTTTGTTTGCAGGATAGTATCATTTTGTCATTTCAGATCACTACTTTTGACGCTTAGCGAACTATCTACATCACACATCAGGTGTATCCTACCCTTTTTAGTTACTCTCCATCCAATTTTGATTATTAAACATTGAGGACAATGTTTCATTTAAGTTGGGGGGTGGAAATACAAATCTTTTATTTAAACTCTGTGGCATATTTCAATCAATATATAAAAAATTGCCAAATGTTTTTCACACAGGCATCTTTTCACACATGATACTCATGCTCATTCATAACCATCTTGGTGAATTCAACAAACCCATCTTAAATCATTTTGCTAAAGCATCCACAGAACCATTTATGCACTTCTCCAAACTTTGTGGTAATATGGTGATTTGACACATGTAACTAAAGAATTATTTTGCTCAAGTATTCATGTGAATTTTGTGAGAATTGAGAGCTTATAAATACAGAAATTGTGATAAGTATCCATTGATCTGTTGAATTTGACACTTCTTTTGAGAATATCATTATATGATTTGTGGTAAGATGGTGGATATACTTGGGATATGACGAAAGTCAACTTAGGATTAATGTCTGAGCCTTTCAAGCTGACCTTTTTCATCATAGACCCCTAGCAGCCAATTTTGAGCCAATATATACGTATGACCTTTTCTTTTCATATCTACATCATCCATACCTCTCCACATTGGAGTATAGCTTATACACTATATTTTCCTACCATTTTACTTCCAAGTGTGTACTAAGTGTGAAATTATTATTTAAAAAAAAATAAAAAGAAAAAAAGAAAACCATGACAAAAATGGCATGGTGCTAGATGTGTCCATCAAATTATTTATGAAAGAGTTCATCAAATTGCGAAGACACCAGTGACAAAAGAAGATGGAAAAGTGTACTTAGTCAAAAATCTAAAAAATTGAAAAGTACATTAAAAGGAAAGTATAGTCTACTGAAAAATTTAACAGATTCTCTTTTGTGTATACTTGGAAGTTTTTGAAACCTCTTCACCTTTTCTTCTTATGAACCCCAAACCTAAGCCACATTACAACCCTTTATGTTGATTTTTCCGATCCTAAGTATGTTTGTGGAAAGAACGGTGGAAATCTCATTTGTTAGTATTCCTATCATAAGATCAATGTTTACTTGTTACTTATATATAATTGGCTAAATTTCCATAAGAGTAAATGTACACCTTTGTCAACTCCATAGAGAGAACCCATACATGAAACACTTCTATACCCGTGAGTTATGGAGTTGAACCTTTTTGCTTAAGATATTCTAATGTTGCATGTGTCGAAACCTCTGATTTGATAAAAATAGTTTGGAACACATACACACTCTGTGGATTGCTATATTTGAATTACTTGTGAAAGGGTTATTGAATTTCTAAAATTGTTTTGATATGTAAATTTGAAAAATGTGTCTTGATGGCCCCTATGTGTGATTTTATTTGGTCTTTCTCATCATTTTGCATGAAAATTGCTAGGGACTAGCAATGAGTAAGTTGGGGGGGGGGTAATGAGTGTACAAAAATGCACTCTAAATACTCTATTTAAATACTAAAAGAAATGATAAAATAATGGATATAACTCATGTTATTAAAATTAATGGTCATTTATCTTGAAATAGATATAAGCATGATTTAATATATTGATGAGAATATAAAATGCCATATTTTCCTCTCTTAATGTTTAATACTTTATTCTTATTTGATGCCTAAATATACTCATTATTCTTATATTTTGATTTAGGACACAAATGGAGACATTAGGAGCAAATGAAGATAATTGTGGAATTTTAGACAGTTCTGACATCTTTTCGTAATATAGGCGTAACTCTCTCATCCAATCTCCGATTGAGCTGATTCAAGATGATATAGAACCGCAAGAGAAATATATATAACTTTTGTGTTTTATGTTTGAAGAGATATCCACTCAATCTAAGACAAAAGCGACCATCAAGTGGACGCACCTGCACTTGACGTTCCTAGATATTTTTCAGCCACTTGCATCAAATCCAAATGTTATCATAATATTTTCCAGCAAGCACTCCTACACCAACTTGGAAATTCAATGATCAATTCATATGCAAGATGAAGTACACTCAAGTTTCTTCAAGACAAATTATTTGACCACAAGATATTAAGTCATATAAGACAACTAATGGATAGCAAAGCAAAATTGAAACACTCAACCTACAAGCAAAATCCAGCTCATGCATAGTGGGAAAACAAATGATCAAAATAACAACTCACAAATCACTTGGATTCAAGAATGGCACATGGCAAAACAAGTTGAAATTGTGATGATTTTGTCATGACAACTTGCATGAATGATGCTTATAAATAGAAGGGAGGGGTGTGTGTTCTAAGAATGCTTAGTGTGGGAGGATGCTTTGGAAGAGCCATTATTTTGAGAGCTTGAGAAAAGAAAAGAAAAACCAAAGAAGAGAGAAGAAAATAATGGTTGACTCTTCCATATTATCCCTTGGAGAATTTTTGTTGCATATTTTCAATATGTATAACTAAATTCTCAAGGAGGGCTAGGGATGAATTTGTGTGTATGATGGTATTTGTAATTTATTTTTGATTCATGTATTTGGTCTTTAAATATTAAAACTCTTTTGTTCTATTATTCTCAATTTATTTGTGATGTTTTTTCGTCTTCAAATAATTATAGAATCTATTTCGTTTATGGATTCAGTCATGCTTTTTCTATTGAGTGAATTAGTTCTATAATTATGTTTGGAGTAATTGATTATCTATATTGATTTAATTCTCTGCTGCAATATCGCCTCTTGGGTATATTGTCGTCGTTGGATTTTCTCAATATCGATAACAATTTATGAGAGTTAAGCGCGAAGAATGATTTTTCAAAGAGTTACACGTGATTTAAATTTTGGTTATTAATGTTATATCTTCCGATTCAGAATTTGGACATAGAATTTTTAATTGAGTTATCAATGAATTAAGAATAAATTTGAATACCACAAATACACAAGGAATTCCCTACGCTCTACTTTTCGTCTCATTTTTATACTTTTCAAATTACTCATTTAGTTTTAATTTACATCACACTCTAAAATTTACTTATCTCATTTAATCTTTTTGTTAATTTCGTTACTGTTCTTCAATTTCTCAATCCATCTCCCTGTGGAATCGACACCCCAAAGTTATACTGCAAACGACCGCGTTATTCTTTGGGCGTAATCAGCGTCGCTTATAGATGTCAACAAAAATAGACATTTATCGACATTTCTTTTTATGCCAATAATTAAATATACATTTTTTGGCATTTACATAAGCGTTGGTAAAAAAAAATATTTCTCGATGTTTTTCTCAAATTTAGAAGCTATAGTCTATTCTCACTTAATTCAAAACAATAAAATAATTATACTCAAAAGTCTATTAAAGGTCTGGCATTTCATCAAGAGAAAATAAAAAAGGCCTGGCATGAAAGGAGAATTAAATGCCAAGGGGTTCTAAAAGGCAAAGCTAAGAAGCAGAGATGGAGACTGCTTAAAAGACAAAGCTGATTGGGATTGAAACGTGTATATATATATATATATATATATATATATATTACCAATCAATAAGCTGGAAACATGATTATGATATATTATAGGATGTTGGGATTGGAATTAGATTTTGGGAGAGATTGGATTGATTCGTTCAAACCTGGTTGCGTGGGTGTCATTGTGGGATAAGAATCAATATTTTTCTGGGATAAATCTGATATTTCTTTCAAATAAAAAATGCATAACTATACATCTTTAAATAGATTAATATTATCAGAAGTATACAGTGTTAATCCAATTTTGAAATATTTATATTCCCAATATATCTTAAATTTTATCTTAATAAAAGAATTGATGTTGTGGAAGAATTCTAAAACTAATACGACGTTAATGTGTGTGAGAAGATAGATTATTTTGTAACTATTAGTAGGAAAAAAGATAAGTCATAATTCTTTTAAAACTTATTCATTATAGATTTATTTTGTAACTATAATCTTATTCATCATTTTTTCTTGTACGTATTTTTGAGTTTTTTTATTTTCAATCTACATTTTAAAATTTTTTAAATAAATCACATAATCTAGTCCAAGAAAGATAAGTCTTAAGAGAGTAGATAATCAAAAGAAATGATAAAGAAATCTTTGTTGGTGTTTTACATGGGTAACTCAAACGTGAAATGAATAAATTAAAAAAATAATAATAAATAAGAACACGCAGATTGAGAAGAAAAGGAAAATTATTTAAGAAGTAGAGTTGATGTTCATGATAACATAGACACGAATTTTGTTTGGGCTGTATTAACTCGTGATCGTTTTTCTATTGGTGAGTATAGTAAGCTTAAGGACCGAAAGATTGGACATTGTGAGGTCTTGCAGAAAATCAATGATAATGCTTACAGGTTGTGCATTTCTAGTCTAAAGATTTCTGATGTCTTTAATGTAAAGTACCTAAACCATTATTTTGTAGATTCTGATGACACTACTATGAACTCGAAGACGAGTTCTTTTCAACCTGGGGCGACTGATGCAGGGGGATTCGAGACAAATAATACTGAGCTGTCTGATTGCACGTTGATGGCATTGAGGTACCATGAATTTAAAAAATCAGATTAAAGGCCGGAAATGATCGTGATCTCTTTCTAATTGGGGAAGTTTTGGGTGTGTTTAAGTTTTTTGACCATAATTTTGGCTACGGGTGTCAGAATCGCGCATAAGACTCCAATTTGGAAAGCTCTTTTCGACGCGCACACTATCCTCATCGAGCATTTTAAATTCTGCTGTTTTTCTTTCTGAATTGTTATTTTTAGTTATTTTTTACTATTTTTGATAATATTTCGTATGTTTGTTACGAAGACATTTTAAATTCGATTTGTTCTGGATTTTTCATAGATTGCTTATTTTATTTTGAATTTTAATTTTACTTTATTTTCGAGATTTTTCCATTTTTGGTAAAATTTGATTACAGACTTACCTATACAGTCCGGCTTGTGGACTGATTTTCGATAATCTTTGATTTGGTAATATTCAATTTTTTTCTCAGAGACGTATTCTCTGTATTTTGGGTGAATTTCTTATGTTCTTTCCTTTGAATTCATCTATTGAAACTAGCCTACAGAATAATCACTATTATGTCTGGCGTCAGAAGGAGATAAGTGAAGGTTGGCAATTGTGAAGGGGGAAAAAAAACAAGAAATACAAATCTTGCTACACTCGCATACAAAAAAAGTAAAAATGAACTTTAACAAAAATAAGAATAAATTAATAATCCCGTAAAAATAAAATGACCATTACATATGGTATATGAACTTTAATACCGGATGTATACGTTGATTCAGTCTCACATGATTCTCAACGTCTCTGACTCTCTCGTCATGGGCTCTCTCTCGATTTCTCTCTCGTCTAAAAAGGAACCCTAGCTTCTCTCTCGTCTCAAGCTCTCTCTCGATTTCTCTTATTTACTTGGTAACTCTCTCTCTCTCTCGGTTTAGTTGGATTGTGAATCTCCATCTCTTGAAATCGGAAGGAACCCTAGTTTTCTGCGAGGAGTAAGATTATGAGTCTGCCATCCTTTCGTTTCGTCGTTGTTTGTTCCATCTTTCTCTATCAACTTCGAAATCTAAGGTATGTTAATCTTTTTCTCTCTCTCTTTCTCTCTCGGTTTAGTTGGATTCCTTTCTTTTAAGTCTGTGTTAGATTTTTGCTTGAGTCTGTTTGGATTTGTGTTAGATTTACAGATTAAGTATTTTTGCACAAATGATGGAACATTTTAGTTTTAATTTCATTTTGAATGATCTGGGTTCATCTCAATGATTCGAGAAAACAAGAACCTGTTTGTGGGAGAAATGTGGTTTTGCTACCCGAGAAGAGAACTTGCTATTGGCCATTGAGTAGTTTGTAAACCATTATTGTTCCAAATTTTTTATACATTAGATAGCAGTTTATAAAACAGTTCATTCAATGGTTCTTGAGAAGCAGGTTAAATTTTCTAAATTATGAAAACTATAGTTATAGATGGATGCTTGTAGTTCTTGTGTTTATGTATGTTGTGTGGGTTTTGAGTGGAGGTCTGAGAATCTGAGAACTTAATGTTAAGCATCAAATTGCACCACATTTGCAATACGGGAAACCCACTTCTGTAACTTTTTATAAGATCCTTATGATATTATTTTAAAAAATTTCTGACACTTTATTTTCACAATTGTGCAACTGTCTTATATAGCTCTCCTTGAGCAACTCTGTTCAAAATACAATTTACTACACAATTGCAAAACCAAAACAAATCTTATATTGTCAATGTTATACACAATTTGCATTTTGTTAACAGAGTTCTGATTAAACATTGGATGATAACATTTTACACTAAATGATTACATTGCCAAATACATAGATATGAATTATCTCCAAGCATTACAGTAGACCCAATACAAGTTCAATAAGTGGATTCCAATTCAAAAATTTATTTCTCGATCAAGTTGGAAGACATACTCTCTATCCGTGTTCCATCCAAATAAAGTTATACCTGTAATAAATAATATGCAAATATTAGATGTGATATTTATGTTGGTGGGTATATATACTGTTAAAATATGTAAATAATGACTTCAACGAAATAAATTAATAAAAAGGAATTTCTGAATGTGATGATGAGAATTTAAAATTAAACATTACAAACAATCCTCAACATCTACAATAGTTCCAGAAGATGTGAATTTTCTTTATCACTTTTACAATGTGAATAAGTAATCATTTAAATATTTCATACCAAAACATATTTACTAAATTTTATTGTTAATTTAATAGAAGATTACATTACTAAATCATATATATATATATATATATCAATATTTCCTTAATTGTACGTCTAACCTTTCTCAGTTCTAGTTGATATTTGTACTGTCCTATTGTTAATGTTGAAGATCATATATATTAAGCTTTTTGTTGAGGGAAAACACAAATCCATAGTACTTTTGAATTTCTACATCTGGAAGTATTAATGAAAACACATATCCATTTAAAATGAGACATATTTGATCTACACAAAACATGAACAGTGGTGCGAGAACTTGAGGATTGGTTTGCCACTTTTTACTTCTTTTTCCGACATGTATTATTGTTTTTGGAATTTATTATATTTATTATTGATTGTGATATTAAATATGTAAAATTAATGCAACAAGTATGCATGAACACTGATTAATTTCCTTCTAATTACTTTACTCCTATGGGATGATCAGTTTATAATCCATTGATGGGGGCTCTTGTTTTTTTTTTTCTTCTTATGTTTAAAACAGATGGAAGGTAGTTTTAGTGATAGTACATGGGGTTCCAGTTAAGCTCATATATCATTAGATATGGAGAAAGCCACCAGTCCTTTAGTACCTTCTTCGACAAATATCTCAAATCCTAAGCCCACACCATCTCACCCCCCAAGGCCAAAAAGAGCTAGGAAGGCTACAAACCAATCTAGGGCATGGGATCATTTTAATAAGATTGAACCTGCTGATCCCGATGCACCTAAAGCTCAATGCATGCATTGCCTGAAACTTCTTGGATGCCATTATAAAAATGGTACTTCATCATTGACACACCACTTAGAATGAAGTTGTCCGAATTCTCCCCTTAGATGGAATAGAAATCTTGGGATAGATAAATCACCGCCACACATTGGAGTTAGGATGGAAGGTAGAGGATCTAATCCTCAAGGGTTACGACAATATGACCGTGAAACATTAAAGGCAATGATTGCCAATTTATTTATCCAGTGTGAAATGCCATTTAAAGTTATAGAGCATCCGACATTTGTTAATCTTATGGGTTATTTAGAGTCTAGACATAATTTGCCATCTCGAACCACCTTCCAAAGAGAGTGTATTGGTATATACAAGGAGGAGAAGTAAAAGTTAAAGACTTTGTTGAGTAACCAAAGAGTTTGTTTGACCACCGATATATGGTCATCGTTACAAAATAAGAGTTATATTTGTATCACATGCCATTATATTGATCAAAGTTGGGCATTACACAAAAAAATCATAATGTTTTCCAAGATTAATAATAGTAAGGGTGAGACTATTGTTTGGATGTTGGATTATTGTTTAATAGATTGGGAGATTAACCGCCTTTGTGCGATCACTGTGGATAATCACCCCGCTAATAAAGTTGCTGTTACTCATGTGAAGAGGAACTTCAAATATAAGGAGTTCACAATTTTGGGAGGTGAGCTTATACATATGCGTTGTGCTGCACAAATTAGAAAAGCAATAAAATTTGTGAGATCTTCACCGGTAAGGCTTGATTTGTTTAAATCATGTGCAAAAGAGATGAATATTGTGTGGGGAAAATAGTGTGTCTAGATGTTTCTACTATATGGAACTCAACATACCTAATGCTTAGTGTTGCTGAAAAATACAAAAAAGCTTTTGGACTTATGGGATTGAAGGAGTTTACATTTTTGGCACCTCCGTTTGAAGATTGGAAACTGGCTCGTATTTTAGTCAAGTATCTAAAAGTTTTTTATGATGCCACTTTGAAAGTTTCAGGCTCATCATATGTGACCTCTAATTTATTATTTCAAGATATTTGTGTAGTTGAGAATATTTTGAACAAAATGGGTCAGAATGAAGATGATGATATGTTGATACAGATGGCGTCTGCTATGAAAGTTAAATTTGATAAATATTGGGGGGGACACTGCTAAGATGAACTTGATTATTTATGTAGCTTTTGTTCTTGACCCTCAATATAAATTTAAAACATTGTCTTATTGGTTAAAAAAGTGAAAAGGAGATGAATGCGGAAAAAAATTGAGACCAAAGTAAAATTGCTCATTAATCGTTTGATTGAGCAATACCACAAGTTTTTTGGGCAAAACAGTTCCTCCTCAAGTATGGCCCAACAAAGTTCCTCAAGTATTATTGTTAAAGACATGGTCTTTGAAGATTTTGATACATCCCTAGATCAACATTTTCATGAGGAAGACAGTTTGGTACTTAGCGGAGACATGGAGAGGTATTTGTCAGATGTAATTGAGCCAAAAGTACCTCGGTTTGATATTTTGGATTGGTGAAAGAGGAACTCATTCAGATATCCTATCATTGCGGAGATCGCACGTGATATATTAGTCATCCCTATGTCCTCTGTCGCATTCGAGTCCGTATTCAGTACTGTGGACGTGTACCCATGCCGAAGCTCATTAGCACCGGAAACTGTCCAAGCACTAATCTGCGTCCAAAATTGGTTGAGTTGTAAGCCACTTAGTCCTTGGAATGGAGAGGAGGATGTTGAAAACGTTGGCATCGAAGGTAAACGTGTTTATTTGTTAACTTGATTTTTTTTTATTACTAATTTATTTATTTAACTTAACTTCTACATTTTTTTTTTGTTGTTGAAGGTAACTCTCTTTCTTCAACTTCAACAACATAAGCATATGGACTCACACTAATGCATTGAAAACTTTCCTTTTGCAATAAGTTGGATTTCTTTTATATTTATATATTTGTTATATTTTGATTGCTGGAGTTAGTAAAAGTGGGTCAAAAGAAAACTGAAGCTGTATTTTGATTGTTGGAGTTAGTAAAAGTTATATTTTGATTGCTATATTTATATTTATATATTTATTTATTAATTTATTTATAGATATCCTTTATTTGTGCAGATTATTGAAATCCTGAAGCAGGTAAAAAGGTCATCATCAGTGATGAAGAAACAAAGGTAGCAGAGGAAGAAGAGGAAGCTCAAGGAGGAGGATATAATACTTTTTGGTGTCGTTTTAGCTTTACTTTTTCCTTGTTGATTTATCAAATCCCTTGTTGATTTATCAAATCCCTTGTTAGGGAACTTATTCACTATGTGCAGGTTTACATTCTCTTGATGATCATGATCTATGGTTTATTTACATTTTCTAATTAATTATTACAATCTATGGACTAAAGTTTTGAGGCATTTTCTAAACTATATTGAAAAGAAAAGAAAGGGATAGTCAAGGAAAAATGATATTATAATTTTCCCAAATTTTTTTTTTAGTTTTAACTCTTATTTAAAAAAAAAAAAGTTAATCCGGATACTCAGATTTTAAAAGAGAAAGAGAAAAATCCGGTTATCCGGTTTTAAAACCGAGTATCCGGATATGATCCGGTTATTTATCCGGATTGTAACGGGATTTAATCCAGGCGGATAACCACCTAGTTTTTAAGATCCGGTCCAGATCCGGTTATGGCTAGATATCTGGATCCTGGTCGGTTGAACAGTCCTAGTTCTTATGTTATATTACTTTGTCCACTAAAAAAAGATACATTTGTCGATATATAATTATTTTTTTCAATCTAATTCATCCCCAAGCCTATTTTCCTTATAACCCATGCAGGTCGAGAAGGAAAAAAAAATTACGTAAGAAGTGGAGCTACTGTTCATGATAAAAGAGTCACAAATTTGCTTAGACACGACTCATGCACGAGATAAGGAATGAGATAATTGAAGGCTGACGAATGTGAAAGGGAAATAAAAACAAGAAATACAAATCTCGCTACACTCAAGCATGAATTTCCATTGGAATTGTTATGATGGCAGACCAGAAATGTTAGCAGGTACTACTACTAATTGAATTTGAAGTTTAATCCATTGCAAAGATAACATTTTATTGTTACTGAAAGCCAATTGTAGGAGTAAGAGAGTTTTACGTATGGGAGTAGGCCGTGGCTATTGGTTTGCATTGCTCCCGAAGTGCTCTGTTTTCAGGGTGCAAAACAGAGGACGTGGGATTGATCGGTGGAGAAATGTGAGAATTAAGAGAGGAAGACAAGTGGGAATAGAATTTTGCCGTGATTAGGGGTGCTCTGAAGTCATGAAAAATAATTATTTAACAATTATTATAATTTTATTTATAAAATATTATTATTTAAATTTAATATTTTATAATAAATTTAAATTGAGAAATAAATAATATTTTATCTAAATAATTATATTCACAAGGTAGTTGGAAAATAGAATTGAAATTCATTATTTTACATTTCTCTCTCTTTTTTTTTATGTATATATAGATAAAGATTGAATAGGAAATTTAAATTATATATATGAATTTATATATAACAAAAAAAATAAAATCCGTTAAGTGATTATTAAATAACTATTTATATAAAATAATTATTCCAAGAAGAATGTATCAAGGTCCAAATGATGTTACTTAATAAATTGTACGATATAAATGAAATAGAGATGAAGAGCATTAATGAAAAAGGTACCATTATGTTTAAACTTTATTTTAGATGAAGAGCATTCATATGAAATATGAGTTATTTCAGCAAAAGTAATTTAAGTTGTAAATCTTTATAGATATATTATTATTTTATACAAATAGTACCTAATTCAAAATAAAATTTTAAGAATGATTGCTTCATCATAGGTTTTATTATTAATTTTATATTTTAACACTTCACTCATGTCATGTAAATCAACTATAGTGATATAATATTGTTAGTATCACACTATAGTTGATAGTATAATTAATAATATTAGTATTACTATATCACTATAGTTGTATTAGTATAACTAATACTATACTGGTTTACATAATAATTTATAAAAAATGTATATTAGTTATTTTAGATGAAGAGCATTCATATGAAATAGTACCTAAACTCAAATTAAAATTATGAAAAACTTAAAAAATGATTGCTTTAAAATTATGATAGATTTTATTATTAATTTTACATTTTAAAACTTCACTCATGTCATGTGAATCAACTGTAGTGATTTAATAGTATTAGTATAATACTTTAGTTGAAAGTATATTTAATAGTATTAGTATTACTATATCATTTTAGTTGTATTAGTATAACTAATACTATTTTGATATACATCAAAATCTATGTAGAAAATATATTAGTTGTTTTGGATGAAGAGCATTCATATGAAACATTTTTTTTTTCAATAAGAGTATTTGTTGCATAAGATAAGAGTATCTGTTGCATTTTTTATCGATGTCGGATTTTGGTTGCAAAGTAGCAGCAATTACAAAACATGCTACATTTTTTTGTCAATTTGAAGTATCGCTTGAAATACCTACCTATTCCGACAGTTGTTAGTCGCAACAATCGTGATGCATATAATATAGTATAAATAATATTATAGTGTAATGAACGAAGATTATTGGAAGGACGGCTGCAGCCCCCTGTCCCATCTCCAAAATTATGTGAATGACCCTACTACTATTATTTTAAATTTTGCATAGTAACTTGTATAGTAACTTGCATAGTAACTTCAAGGTCTATAAATATAAGTTTCAGTTGTTATGAAATTCATAAGAAAATATATAGAACGAAAAAAATTTCAGTTCTTGAGAGTTCTGAAGAGTTCCTTTTATATTTCTCTCTTGCAAGTAGTAGTTTCATTTTTAGTTTTATAACACGTTATCAGTACGAGGTTCTACCGATACTGAAACTAGTAGTTTTCTACTTTAAGTAAGTTTTTCAATATATTATTTGAAATTCTTGAGATAAATATTAAAGGTAATATTACTGAATATTACTTGATAAAATTCTACTTTTATTTTCATGATTATGTGAATATATTTCTTAAAATATACTGATTTATTTTTGTGATTTATATATATATATAATGTCAAATCTTGAGATTTATTACTATTGATATTTCTGAAAAAAGTTATTTATCCATGATCTTTAATGAGATCCATTTGGATATGATAATGAACTTGGGAGATACAATCATAGAAGAAAATTATGTGTTCCTGAAGGACTGTACTGTATATCTCATGGTGAAAAATCATTTTATTGTGTGAAATAAATTAAGAGAGAGATATGAGTATTAGAAGATGTAATCCTCTCAAAAGATTATTATGACTTATTGCACCTGAAGTTGCACGATTTTAAGAGTGGTATTGAATATTCTGCACTCTTTAAAATCAGCTCAATATTAAAATTATGCAGTGAGAAGGTCATTGATGATGATATTTAAAAGAAGACATATATTATTTTTCATACCTCAAATGTGCTCCTGTAGTAGCAATATCGAGAGCGAAAGTTCAACTTTTATTTTGAACTTTTATTTTGTCTTCTAATGATTGAGCTAAATAATGAATTTTTGTTAATAAATTACTAGTTACGTCTTATTAATGATATTAAATTTATATCATTCCCAAAAGTGAACGATGCATCCTTTCAAAGGAATCAAGGGCGTAGACGTGGTAGAAAAACTATAGAAGTGTTGGTCTTAAAAGCCACAACACTTATGATGATAAAAATATACTGTATCACCAGAAGTGATCAAACTCAGAGAATGGTAAATGCCCTCAGAATAATTCTTCATAGAAAGATGAAAATGTTTGTCATAGATGTGGTATGACTGAATAGTTGTCACGTACCTGTTGTACGGTCAAACACTTGATTTACTTATATTATGCTTTTATTCATTATAGTAAAACTTTATCATGTTTTGAAATAACAAAAAGTCGGTGCCTAAAGTACGACAAGAAATTATTTGAGATAATAAAATCCTGTCTAAATTTGATACTCTTATAAATGAATGTACACTAGAAGATCAGAAGATTATCTATTTGCAAAGTGTTGTAAATCAGTTACAGGATGTATTTACTGACACTAAAGGTGTTATAAAATTATATATTACTGCTATTAATACTTAAGCAAGAATTGAAATCCCTGAAAGACAAGTTATTAAAATAGCAATAGATGAGTCTAAGATACCTTAAGCGTAAAAGACCTACTGGTACAAAAGAAAAAAAAATCGGTGCTCTTGAAGAAACCATACTTTCTGTCTAAAATATAATCCTGTTGAAGAGGAAACCTCCTGAAGAGTATAACTCCTAAAGAGTACAAACCTCCTGAAGAAGAGCGTCCTGTAGAAGTGTTTCATGAAATGTTTTCCCCTAAAGAGGAATAATAAGATCTCAATACATTTCATGAGTACTGAAAAATTTATGGATAGAAATAAAACTATTGTCGACAACATATATAATAACACTTGACATTACCAGAAGTAATAAAGAGTGAGTCAAGAATTGTCCAAAAATGTCGACGTAGAAATGATTAGCCAAAATGAAAAGCAGCTATTCAAGCTGAATTAAAATCGCTAACAAAGCGAGAGGTATTTGAACCTGTTCCAAATAGTAAAGGGTGTAATGCCTATAAGGTATAAGTGGGTATTTATACGAAAGCGTAATGAGAAATGAAATTGTACGGTACAATTTGTCGCACAAGGTTTTTTGCAGAAACCCGAGAGTAGTTATGAGGAAACATATTTCTTTGTTATTAATGCAATCACATTCATATTTTTAATCGATTTGGTTATTACAAAATGATTAGATATGCAGTTCATGAATGTGGTCACTGCATATTTATAAGAATCATTAGATCATTACATATATAAAGATATACGATACTTGAAGTATCTAATCTAAGTATATTTCGAAGTATGTACTTTATAAAACTTTAAAGATCTTTATATGGGTTAAAGCAATCTGGACGCATGTGGTATAATTAAATCAACGAGTATCTATTGAAAGAAGGATTTGAGAATAATCTTATATGCCCATATGTTTTATCAGGACCCGAATTTGCCATTATTGCAGTTTACGTTGATGATTTACCTTGTTAGAACTCTTGAAGAGATTACAAGGGCTGCTATAAATTCAAGGAATGCATTTGAAAATGAAAGATCTTATTATTCAATTGATAGATGAATTATAAGAATTTGAAACTTTTAGCCTCATCTCTCAAATGCATTTGCTCTTCATAAAGCAACATGCCATCCTTATCTAAAGGATTAGGCAGTCGAAATGAAGATGCAAGTAAGAATTTTAAATCCTTATTCTTTTACTTTAAGTTTGTAATTTTTCTGTCAGACTCTTGAACAAGTCATTGAAGTACAGAAACCTTCTCGTTAAACTCCTCATTCTCACGATTTTTGGATCGTAATCGGTTGGAAAACCCGAGAATAGAGGAGGAGTATCGGGTGCCGAGAGTCACCAGCTCATAAACGGCTTCACAATCTGACTTATTAGCCAGATCATTCGCTTGCTGCAACATGGCACATGCGGAAGATGTAGAAACAACTTGTAATTGAGGTGAAAGATACCTCATATGTTGATCGTGAGAAATATTAAAAGGAAATTAATGAGCCATTGGAAATTAAGAATGCAAATATAGATGAATTATAGATATGAGAAGAAAATTTAATATGAACTAAATGAAGCTAAAAACGGTTCTTATAGAAATGGAAATAAGAATAAGACAAACCATCATCTCTTCAAATTTCACTTTACAACATATGCTAAATACATAATTTCAAAAGCTAGCGAGATTAATTATAGCTATCCCTATTTTCTTGTAAACATTGAATCTCTGCCATTAGCTGCTATTGTTGACTTTGTATTTGAGCTCTCTCTCGTTCCAACTCTTCTATTCCTGTTTTCAGGTCACGAGAATACCAGTCTACAAATTTCTTTAACTCCTTATTTTCTTGTCTTAAATTTTTTATTTTTTCTATCTTTAGTTGCAAGCGTTTGATGTAATTCATATATTTGATTTTTAAGATAATCAACCTTACTCGTTCTCGTCAGTAGCCTCTGAGATATGGTTGTAAGAGAGGCAGCATATTGAGCACTGAGGGTTCTTGATGCTGCAACAATCTCAAGATCAGATTTACTAGAAAGATATATCTCTACTCCTATCATGGTGTTTACAATTTCAGGAGAAAATATGAGTGGTTGAGGTATAAAAGGTTCATGGTTTAAATCTGGAACATTAGAATTTCTATCAGACATAATATCGTTCTAGATGAATAACAACTAAATCTATGAAAAATGTGAGATCTTTTTACTGGAGTAAACCAATAGTAAAACTGGTTATAACCCGAAGCCTTCAAATCTTTTCAAGATCTCATTTGTCAACAATGTCAAACGGATTTGATTTTCCGCCGAACCGATAATATTAGACCTCAAGCTTTTATAGCTTTTATCATACATGGATGGTTTCCAATGCTATTTCCGTTGTATATAAACAAGTTCTCCCTAATAACGCCGAATGAGGGAGATAAAATTTTAGATGAAAATATTATCATGTTCTCTCTAATGTGTTATTTTAGATGAAAATCATGTTTGAATTATTAACCTGTTATATATGCTGAAATCATGTTTGTTTATTACTTGAAAAACTAACGCATATTCTCAGAGGGAGTTTAAGTATTACTACAGGTCTCAAATTTCTACTAAATCTATCAAGCGCCTTATTTGTGGGGTTCCCTATACCTTATCCGATAGATTTTAAACTCATAAGACCCTGAAGTGCCAAAGAGGATAGGGGATATAGAACTGCATGTATTTGTCAAATTTTCAAATCACTAAGAGATTATTTCAATTCATGAAATAAGTAGAGAGTGCATTTGGCTGAAATCAATAACTCAACATATCCAAGAAACGTGTGGTTTTTCATGATCAATGATAGTCCAATAATTTTATATGAAAATAATACTGCTTGTATCATTCAAATCAGAGGAGGATATATCAAAGGTGACAGAACTAAACATATTTCATCTAAATTCTTTTATACTCACGAACTCTAAGAGAAAGGTGAAATTGATGTCAAGCAAATACAATCAAGTGATAATCTGGTAGATTTATTCACAAAGGCATTAGCAACTGTAATATTCAAGAAGATTGTGCAGAATATTAAAATGCGAAAACTCAAAAATCTATCGTCATGCATTTTGAGGGGAAGTAAATGTCTTGAAAACTTGTACTGATTATACTCTTTTTCCTTTACTAAGGTTTTGTCCCACTGGATTTTCCTTTGCAAAATTTTAATGAGGCAATCTTAAAATATTTGTGGATACATAAGAGACTGTACTCTTTTTCCTTCGCCATTGGTTTTTCTTCCCACTGAGTTTTTTCTTGGCAATGTTTTAACGAGACAAATTTTTTATGAGTGATCATTTTAAGGGGGAGTGTAATGAACGAAGATTATTGAAGAGGTGGCTGCCACCCCCTATCCCACCTTCAAAATTATGTGAATGACCTCACCACTATTATTTTAAATTTTGCATCGTGACTTGCATAGTGACTTGCATAGTAACTTGCATAGTAACTTTAAGATCTATAAATATGAGTTTCAGTTATTATGAAATTCATAAGAAAATATATAGAACGAAGAAAGTTTCAGTTCTTGAGAGTTCTTAAGAGTTCCTTTTATATTTCTCTCTTGCAATAATATTAGTTTCATTTTTAGTTTTATAACATATAATGATTTATATAATAATTTATATATAGGTTTAAAGTATATTACTAATAGTATTAGCTAGAGTGTTAGCTAGCATAAGACCATAAGATATAAATTGTAATTAATATACATTGCATATTAATGTATATTAGTATTACTAATATATTAATATATTTATCAAAAGGAATATATTGAAAATTTATTAAACAATAAACGTTATTAATATAAATTATATTTAAAGCATATAATCAAATAAATATGATAACATTATCATGTTTAAGATTATAATAAAATTATTATATAATTATGTTTTACATTAACATAAAGTTATAATAACATTAACTTATATATTACATATAATATAATATAATTATAATATTATATATTATATAATAACATTATAATATTGTATTCTCCCCCATATTAGTCTAGAACTTATTAGAAAGAAAGACGGCTCTTTGCCTCAATTAGTCTAGAATTAGATTTTCAAATGCCGCCAACGTCTCTCCCTCAAAATTTCATGAAAAGTTAAATTTTCCTCCATTATAAGCGCTGGCCTCTTTTCCCTCAATATTCCAACCCATTTTGGCTCTCCATTGTCATTCACTCTACTTCCATTGGCTATTAATTGTCAATTGCTCAACCCATTTTCCCTCAATATTCCAACCCTCTCTGCCTCAAGTCTCCCTGAAGTCGTTGCAGCCAGCCATTCCATTTCTATCACTGGTTTTTTTTTTTTGTTTATTTATTTATTATTATTATTATATATATATATTTGGGATGTAGAGTATAATATATATGGTTTTATATTGTTATATGAGAGAATGATCTGCCTGATAGAATTATTAAAAAATGTAGGTTGCGCCATAGAGGTCCTCATTAGAGCGGTCTACAATCTCATGGCGACTGTTATCGGCTTGTTCATCAACGATTGGCTATTGTAGACCCAACTTAAATAGGAGATGCTCTTGGCCTTTTATGTGAGGTTTGTATATATAAATTCATCATCTATTGTGGAAAGTTTTAGGTTTTTGTCATGATTTTGTTAATTAATTAATGGGAATGGATGAGTTAAAAAAGATATGAAGTGGATGTGAATGATACATTGTGAAGCTTGGATCTCAAGCAGTTTAGGGAAGATTTATGTATTTAACCATATTTATGTATACAAAAAGTTTTCTGAAATATGAAGTGGGTGTGAATAGCTTGTTTTTAGATCTTTGTTTTCTGAAATATATGAAAAGTTGCTCTGAATCTATGTACTTAACTATATTTATGTATTTTCAGATGTCGTTAAGAATGAAAAATATATTGGAAGCTCGTAGTGTTCAAGGCATGCTCTATTTCTTGAGGTGTTTTTTGGAGACAGGAATAGAAAAAATTAGTATTTGGCACTCCATCTGAACTATATATTTTTTTTTGGAAGAATCCAATAAAAACAAGTAAAATTCATATACAAATCTTAAATATTTACGAAGTATCATGCTAAAATATATGGCTGACTTTTCCTAGGCAGGCTTTCCATTTCCTTTATACTTATGCTATTGATTTATGTCCCTTCACTCTTGATGAGTTTGCTCAAGCTTTTCATGACAAGGTTTAATCTCATTTCTGATCCAACTTTACAAAATTAACCCCTTTGTGTTTGTGCATATATCTGTTAACATATTATTTGAGTTAAATTCAGTTTAGCTTTCATTGATTTTATCTTTTTTTAGTCCATGCCTTCCAAGATTCCTTGTTACTTGGAAAAATCCATGTGGCCCTTCTCAAGCTTTTTATATCTGATGTTCAAGCAGAGCATAGTAGTGGATTTTCCCCCAATTTGAGCAAATATTGCAATTTTCTTGCATTACTTCACTCGGTTCGCTTAAAACCATGCGAATCATAGCAATTAGCATGAAACTTAGTAAAGAATAGCCTTTTCTATTAATATTTGCAGCCTTTATACCTACACTTATTATCTTGGTAGAGTAAACAAATAACTACAATAGAATGTGCACGATTCGCTTAAGTTTTGAATGTAAAAGTTTGCCTTCCTTGCCATTGCTAGGATGTTAAATGGGTTAAGCATGCATTGCTTCTCTATGATTTGATTTAGAAAAGGTCTTTCGTTACAATAAATAGCTGTCATGAATCAAGACTTGCAGGCAAGGTTTTTTAGAAATGGTCCTGCATTGCTCTCTAAGCTCCTATTTATGTAGCATTGCAGGCAAGGCTTTTGGGAGTGAAACGTATAAAGGGGAGGTGCGAACTGGTCAGACCCAAAAGCAAAGTCTCCCATTTTTAGAGATTGTGGAATTCTTTTGTATTACATTTTAGAAATTAGATAGTTTCATTGTATTTAGAAAATTCAGAGTTTATGTATTACTTGAAGAATGGCTTGATCAAGCTTTACTTTTTCTTAGTTGATTTATTATTGTTTTTATTTATTTATTCTATTTTAGTTCAAAAAGAGTTGAAATAAATAAAATTGTCTCCATTTGTGGGTGCCTATTTTTGTGGAATTTAAAATTTTATGGATGGTATATTGTAAATTTAAATAAGTTGGTGGGTGATTATTTTGGTACTGACAAAATAACTATCTAATTATTGGCATTTGTAAGTGCCGATAACATAATTTCCAAAATGCCAATATCAAAATAATTTGTTGGCACTTAGAGACGTCGGTAAAATTAAAAATAATTATCAGCATTTGTAAGTGTCGGTATTAAAATCTACAAAATGCATATACCAAAACAATTTATCAACGTTTGTAGACGTCAGTAAAATAAAAATAAAAATGATTACTGACATTTGTAAGTGCTGGTAACATAGTCAACAAAACGCGAGTGAAAGAAAATAGGTTGGTGGCATTTACATAGATGTCGGCAGCATGATACTCAAAATGCCAGTAATCAAAAATGGGTTGGTGACGTTTACATAAATGCCAAAAAATAAAAATGATTACCGACATTTAGAAGTGCCAGTAACACAATCCACAAAACAAATGTTAGGGACGAATTGGGTGATTATCGGCATCTAAAAAGGTCGACAACATTATGTACAAAACGCCGCTAACCAAAAATGGGCTAGTGGCATTTACATAAGTGCCGGAAAATAAAAAATGATTACCGATGTTTAAAAGCATTAGTAACACAGTCCACAAAAAAGTATGTTAGGAACGAATTGATCGATTGCCGGCATTTGAAAACGTCGGCAACATTATGCACAAAATGCCGCTAACCAATTTTGGGTTATTGGCGCTTACATAAGTGCCGAAAAATAACGTTCGACCATTAATTAGTGGCGGTTGAGATGTGTCGTTAAAAAAAATGCCGATAAAAACATTACCGACATTTCTGGTCAAATTGCCGGCGTTTATGCAATGCCGGCAAACAAACCTTTTTTTGTAGTGGTTATGATGCATAATTCCATCGCACAATTTCGTTGCTAATAATTGTTTGTGATCCCATTGTACCCTTTTTGTGACAATTTACTTACGTTGGAAATAATCATATGTGCAACGAAATTCTACTATTTGCGGCGATTCTTCAATCTTTTTTAGCAATTTTATTGATTATTTGTGATGAATTTGAGTCACCGGTATTGCGTGGATTTTTTAACGAGGTTTGGGTTTCACTGCAATAGTTTAAAAATGACATTTTTATCTCGTCAAAATCGTAGCAAACAATAAGCACTGCAATTGATCATTTGTGTCGATTATTAGGGTATTTACGATGATTTAAACCACTGGAAAAAGCCTTATTCCTTATATATATATATATATGCACTCTCTCAATAATATCGAATTCAAGAATAAATACTTAGAGATGCAAATGAAGTTTTAACCGAAAAGTTGATAAAAATAATAAATAAATATGTTCAACTCAACCTTTTAATATGGTTGGGTGTATGTTTTGGAATTACAAGAACAATTCATGAGATATATGTTCTGAAAATTTACATGTCAACCCTTACACTTCTGATTACCTAATATTGTTACATTAAATATTATGATTAAATATTTGCTCCGAGTTTTCTATGCTTTTATTATGATTACATATATGTCAACCATATTGGCTATTGCTGATCTCTCCCACTGGTCGGGTGCTGCAACCCATTTTCCAAAATATTCATGTGGAGTTTTAAATCAAGTAATGCTAGAATGTTATAATATAGTTAAGTGTACAAGTCTCGTAATTCATTTTACAGTAGATCAGCCCACTATGAAAAAGTAATTTTTTCATGCATATCCAGATATAGTTAAGTGTACAAGTCTCGTAATTCATTTTAAAGGGATAACACGAAAGTTACTCATCTTAAAACTATAAAAGTTATTTTCGTTTTTAGTTCTTGTTTATGGATGCGCGCACAAGAGAAGTAATAGCAAAATGGAAAGAAAGTCAAAGTTAAAGATAATAATTTAACGTTATCTTCGGAGATTACCTATCTTCACCGTAACAAGAATATTTCAGCTTCTTCATAAGTCAAAAATATTATAATGATCTTCAGCCTCCCTTTTGCTGACAAACTTTAAGCCTATGGTGATGGGCTCTATTTAGAGGTCCGGAAATTAAACGAACAAAAAGAGTTTTATATTATAGGTTGCACAATTTTAGTCAGTTTGGTTTCACAATTCTAAAAGAGTTTTATGCCACGGAAATAGGAATATTAGTAACTGATCATATTCTTAAGTGATAAATTGCGATGTACTGAATCCCAAAAGGATTAGGGTTTGATTAGAATATAGAGTGAATTTTATTTTTTATTTTTTTTGAAAGGGAGTAAATTCTAATTTTAATATCAAACCATGCACACAGGGACAAATATTATAATGCGGGGCAGTGGAACCAGCATTTCACCTTGGGGGGCCAATTTTTCTATCACACGATATTTGTGTAAAATGTAAAAATTATTACAAAATCATAAAACATATATAAATTAATTAAATCTTGATAATTCGTCAAATAACATAAAAACACAACTTAGAATACTTAGAAATTAATCTACTATTATTTTTGTAAATATAAAATACTTAGAAATTATTTTCTTCATAGAAATTATCAAATGATCTTTTAAAATGTCATCTTTCATTTTAATATCTAAGATAGTTGATCAAATTTAATGTAAAATCTATCTACTTTGGTGTCACATTAAGTATATAGTATTACAAATAGGACCTTAAATAAACTTTCTTTGCTCAATGAAGTTTAGAGGATAAATCATCTCTACTATTTTTCATATAAATCATGATCAATCTTAAATAATTTTTTTGATATTTTCACTTTGAATTTTATATTAAGAAACTTAATAGTGTATAATATTAAATTGGAGTAAATGTTAATAGTTTATTATTTAGTTTAATTTTAGTTTGGTCACGTCTTAAAAAATAGATAATATATATGAAAATTATACAAAATCGAAAGGTTATAAGGGGAAAAAATTAGATAGAAACATTTTTATGTATATTGAAGTTTTATAAAATTTTAGAAAGTGTATGGGAATAAGAAAATTATCAATTTTTTTTGGGGAGCCAATTTCTATATATATATGAAATTATGACTAAAATTTAGGGGGCTTTGGTTTAATTTTGGAAAACTTTTGAAGGGAAAATTTGAAATTTTGAAAAAAGTTTAGGGGGACCATGATGGGGGGAAACATTTTTTGTAAGTATTTCCAAGATGAGACTATATATGCTGAAGGTTTTGTTCGCCTACAAAAAGCATGGCCTCTCCTACATTAAAATCCTTTATTTGCAGTCTTGAGGAGAATGATGTATATGCAGTCTCATTAATGTATGGATCAGAACCAAATATTAGAAAAAAAACATCAATTTATAAAAAGAATATTTTTGTAATATTTTTTTAAAAAATTAAATATAACTGTATGAACTTACCTGAATGGTCTCCATTTGAGTACTTTATGTAGAATAACTATATTATATAAGTTATAACAGATATATATTATATGGAAAATGCTATTCACCCCTTTGAATTCCATCCCACTACAAGATTTTTGACTTTTTGCCAAAAAGGATTCTTGTGGCTAAAAATAAAATTTTCGTGGATAAAATATTTTTTCCACTAATTTGACTCGTGGGACGTCCGTGGCATATAACTCGTGGTAAAATAGTATTTGTCACGGATCATATATTTCCGTGGCAAATAGATATTTTTTCCCACAACATTTTTCGTGGTAATAGCCAATTTTGCTCGCGGAAATAAAATTTAAAAATGTTATAACCTTGTAGCTAATAACCATTTTCTACAAAATCTTGTTGTAGCAAATAAGTTTGCACTATGAAACATATCCTGGTAAAAAAATATTTAGCACCGTGTTCTCTTCTATCAACTTGCAACAAATGCTCTTTCATTACCAAATCTGATCATATGCACTTCTATATGCCCACGAAGAAGTTTCATAGCAAAAGGTAGCTTTTTGTGGGCAAAAGTATTAGCCATGAGTTGTGTTCACGGCAAATACTAAAAGATTTTAGAAAAAAAAAATTAATTATAAAAATCATAAAACTACTTCATAATATAAGCTAAAATATTATATATAAAACTTGGAGATTCAAATTGATAATAATAACAATTTCAAAACAATAACTAAAATTATGCCAACATCTTTACAAGAAAAACTCTCAATAAGAACTCAAGTACAACATATATTTTGACACACAAATATATGCAAATAATCATTCATAATTTTATATATCTTACTTCAAGGCAATTTCCTAACATACAGAATTAACATCAATATGAAGATTAAACACATAGACCAACTATTCCGTGTTAGCAAACAAATTAGAGTCATCCAAATTACTGCTGTAAATTATAATTCATTAATTTAAGGTACTTGATCATATATTGACATATCATTTAAACATATAGATATTGAAATGTTAGTACTTAGACATGAAAAAATGTATCTGAGTTGGCAGTAGGACCATGCATGCTCTATGGGTGTCAACAGACTTCCTTAACAGCCCCCACAGCTATATATTACTCCTTGTCTCATCCTTGCTAGGACCTGAATGCAAAATGGATAAACATATTAGTCAACAATTGATAGATAGTCTGATGAATTTACCAATAAAAATCTATCAGAAAAACACAGAATGGAGTATACTCCCCTTTACCAAAAGCTAAACCTATGTGTCTAACATGCATTCTTTCTTTTTTTTTCTTCTATTAAATTCTGGTTTGAAATGATAATTAAGCAAGCATGATTGCTGTCTTTAAGTTTCTACCCAAAGAACACTGCATTGACAATAATAGTAACATATGAGCCTATATAAATAAACCACAAATCAATAAGCTCTGAACCCTATGTACATAAGAATAAATAATAGTTGGTCTCTTCAACACGTGCTCAAGACACTTAGCAATTAGAGAGTTGTCTAATTAATTGGTGTCGATCGACACCGACACCAAATTCCAATGTAAAACTTGTTCCTGAAAAGCCCACGTTTTTGCATGAACCTTTTTTTATTTTTAAGGATTCAGCCAGCTTGATACCTAGACCTATACTTCTTTCTTACTGCAAACAATAAAAGTCAACAAATTGCAGGTAACTGTGCTAAAAAAAAACCATTAAATGTAGCAGATACCCACAAGACTTCACTTAGATGAGAGAGAAAGAGAGAGAGAGAGAGAGAGAGAGAGAGAGAGAGGGTTAAATATTAAAGAAAGGAGAGGTAGCAGAGTTGCCATAAGGCAGTCCAAAACAAGAAACAAAGTAGAGAAAAAATATACTACACAAAACTTAAATCCCAACAAAGCCAAAGCAAATAATAATTTTGAACAAGACCATGTTGTTACTTCTAAAGGCAAGCACCGAAGTTTGTGAAAGAAAAACATAGTTAACAAATTAAATTATGATAAGAAAATAGAAGAAAGTACAAACAGCTAGTCCTAGATAAGTGCATTAACATGGACATTACCCATTTCATACATTATAAAGAGAGATCAAATGAAGAAAGCCAGTAACATCTAAAGGAAAAGTCAAATCCAAGATCCTGAAATTGAGGTATTTCTTTTGGAGATTATACTTTAAATGCAGTACTTGGGGATTATCATTTCAAACCAGAATTTAATAGAAAAAGTAAAAAGTAATGCATCAACAAAAAGCATCTTTTTTATTCATACCCAGAAAAATATCTATCGTGACATACAACCTCATGAAAAAAAAGGGAGTCATCATATACCACTGATGTCAGTCTTTTTTGGACAACTTTTCGTAAAAGGAAGACAACCCCAAAAGGAAGACAACCCCAAGCACCATATATCCACTTTGGTTTTCTTGCACTCCATTGATGAAAAGGCAGACAGATATACATATATTCAGTGCCAAAGATCATGTAACAACAAATATCTGATGGTCTAGCACTCACTTCAAACTTCAGAGTTCAAACCCCAAACTTTTTAATTCCCTAAACATAAGCTTCACCTTAGCTAGATATAATATATATAAATATATAGTTGCTTCAGTTCAAATTCAGTTAGCAATTAATTACTTGTGAAAGCCAAGCCTTTGGACTAGAACAATTAAATGCTGTTTCTGCATTAAACGACAATGTGACAAAAAGTAATAATCCTCACAAATTTAGAAGTTAAAACAACCAATGTCAATAGGAAGTAACAACCATAAGACAAAATTACCACAATATAATACTTGATGAACAAGAAAGAAAGAACTATACTTTGGGGATGGAATGGATTGGTTGAAGTAGTTTGTTTTGGGTACTATGTTTTGGGGCTTCAACCAATCCAATGCATCCCCATCTTACTGCACTACAATGGATAATCAATCCAATTTTTTTTCTATCTTACAAGAGCTTGCAACACCGAAACTAAGGCAAACAAAAAATCTTGCAAGAGCTTATGTAACTCAGAAACACCTTCCATCGCTTCAAAAACCATCCTAAAGTTCCTAACATTAAATAAGCAAAATGGAAGTGTGTGATCCGAAGCAATGGAGAAGGAATCTTGGCTGGAAGTAAAACAAAGTTTTCAGAGTAGCCCTAGTTTTCCATTTCGTGTAGAACCAAAATCCCCAAAAATGAAAACCAAAATACTTAAGTTTACCTATGTTTATCCCTCTCCTTGAGGAGATATGGGCTAAGGTTCCACCACTTGGAACCCTATCAGGAGACGAGCTGTAGGGGAGGCCAACAGAGCGACGCCCGAAGGTTCCACCCTAGATCTTCTCCTAATCTTCTTAACAGCTGATGAACCCTACATTCAACCACAATATCAAAAGTAGAGAGAGGGAGAGACACGAACAGAGAGAGGAAACGGAGCGAGAGAGAGAAAGAGTACCACACTCACTTACTAAGAGACCGGCGACGGCGCGGTATGACTACGGCGTGGGCTCCTGTGAGGCAGTCTGCCGCTGCGCTGCGAGAGCGAGATCAGAGAGAGATAGAGAGAAAGTGAGAGATTAGGGATTGGGATCCGGGAGGGGGGTATTGGGGTCTGTAAAGGCCGAAAGGCCGAGGGAGAGAAGAGCTTAAGGGTTCGAAATTTAGGGAGGAAAAATGTTTTGATACCGATAATTGGCATCCCGATGGGTACTGATTTTCTTTTTCTTTATTTTTTTAAGTTTTTTTTATATGATTTTTATTTTAAGTATTTTTAAATAATATTGTGATTTTTTTATATTTTTAAAAATATTTTAATATGTTAAAAACACAATATTATTTTTTAACATATTTAAAACAAAAATTATATAAAAAGACTAAAAAATATATATATATTAAAATCGAGACCCAATCGAGTCCCGTTGATCAAGGTCGCTAGCAGTGCCCATTTAACATTGTTTTTTAACATATTAAAATATTTTTCAAAAATATAAAAAAAATCACAACATTATTTAAAAACACTTAAACAAAAATTATATAAAAAAAACTAATATAATATATATTAAGATCGGGACTCAATCGAGGTCGCTAGCAGCGTCCATTTAGGAATTCTAAGTTCGTTATTTTATATAAGAGTATTTGTGGCGAAATACAGTCGTGACAATTAGGTAAATAAATCGTGGCAAAAAATAAAAAGCCACGAACAGAGAACCATAATTAATTCACTACTTTTGCAGCAACTGAAACTTGTGGCAAAAAATGTTAAACTCGTAGAAAAAAAAAGTTTAAACGGATAACATCATAATTTGGTGTCTTTTACGTTCCACAAAAATTAACCTTGTAGTAAAAGTTTATTTTCTTGTGGCAAATTATTTTTTTTCACCACTTTTTATCCACCACAAAAAATTCGTGACAATAAGTAGGATTTTATAGCCACCAGTCATTTTCATTATGATTTTTATTTTTTAGTGTCCCCTTCCTATCCCGTTTTGGTTTTTTATTTTTTATTTTTAGTTTTTTTTACATAATTTTTGAATAAATATTTTTAAATAATGTTATGATTTTTTTATATTTTTAAAAAATATTTAAAGATGTTAAAAAGATATTTTTTATATTTTAAGATGTTAAAAAATATTATTTAAAAATATTTATTCAAAAATAATGTAAAAAAATTAAAACTAAAAAAAATAAAAACCCATAACGGGATGGAAACGGTATGAGTTTTAAAGGGGTATCTAGCACTGCCCATATTATATATAGATATATATATATATGTATATATAGATCTATATGTATATGTATTTGTATATATATAAAGTAGCCCGTGCATAACGTTTAATTAAAATAAATAAATATATGAATTGTGTGCGATAATATTTCTTTTTAGAAGTCTTAAATACTTCTTTGTTAGTATCATACAAACTAATGATCAATATTTAAATCCTCTCTTTCTCTCTCTCTCCCTCTCTCTCTCTCTCTCTAGGAAAGAACACAATCGGTGACTTTTCTCTATACCCACTCTTAGTGGAAGTAGCATTATTCTATTAATAATCCCTCGATATAGCCAAAGCTCATTGATATAGGCTCTACTCATAGCTACGCAAAGAAAAATCGTATACACCTGAGAGAAAAATTAAAAATCCCAAATCTAGCTAGTTCATTGAGCTGTATAATCGAAGTTATCAAGGAAGATTAATTATATAAAGCTTCCCATCCTATAAGAAACGAAACTAGGAGCAGCCAAACCCTGAAATAGACCAGGATTTTAAGAGCATTTTATTTTAAATGATTCGTGGAAAAAAGAGACAATGTGATTTATTCCATGCGCCGATGCATGCATACGACGTCAACGTTTACGCCTATATAAACGCATCAGATATCCTTTACATTTAGCATTATCTCAAGTACTAATTAGGAGTTGCCCTCGATCACTAATCTGCCTTTTAATTAGTTTCTCTTCAGACAATTGTTTCGGAAACATGAATAAGTACAGCATAAGTACCATCTTCAGTTGTTGGCTTGTGTACTTGTTTCTCTACCAGCAGGCAATATGCACTACAGCTCAAGTACTACCAGCTGGTAATGCATGCCAAAGATATATATTATATATATAAATATAGGCATTATTTTTGTTATTTATATAAGAATATACGGCTACTATTATAGTTATTATACCTATCATTACAAATCATGGGGGTTGTAATTATTTTCTTTCTTTTTACTGTTGTTGTTATTAAGATTGATGTTGATATCATCTTGTTCTTCGGTATTTAATATTATTAGTGTTATTAATGCGATTATTGCGATGGTTCTGATATATATTGTTGTTGGAAATTGTGGCGGCGGGACGCAGAGGAAGAAGGGGAGTTTGAGTATATCCCGGGGAGCGAGAGGGGTCCGGAACGCTGGGGGTACCTTAGGGAAGAATGGGCAAAGTGTAGGACTGGACGCAGGCAATCTCCTATAGACATTGTGAATTCGAGAGTCATAACAGTCCCCAACAGAGGGCAGCTAAAGTTCAACTATAAGCCCGCTAATGCAATCGTACATAATTCAGGTCATGACATCGAGGTAAGAGTAATGTACTCTGGATCGATTAATATTGATTATATTCATGAGCTTTAATTGTTTCGAACACTGGGGAAAGAACTAGTGATGTTTATTTCCAAATTTCAATGATGATCTTCTGTTTGTTGCGTTTTGTTTTTCTTTTAAAATTGTAAGACGCCAGCCTCTCTATGGTGGATTAAGGCCCATTTATAGTCTGAATTGCAGAATAAAGCTGGTCGACCGAGACTATATATAAATGAGATTAGATGAGATTAAAATGTTTTCCAAATATCCGGCCAGTATTCCTGATCATCACTAGTGAAACTGAGAGGATTGGATTTTTGTATTGGAATATTATATAGTGATCTTGATACATGTTATTTCTTAATATATATATATATACTATGTTAATTACACCAATGGTACTTTAGGGAGAGATGAAGTATTCATCCGGTATAGTACATGCATGGATATAGAATAATAAAATGTCATGATCATCTAGATTGAATGGATTGGTGATGCCGGATCTGCTCAATTCAATGGCGTTAACTACTCCCTCGTACAATGCCACTGGCACTCACCCGCCGAGCATCTCTTCAATGGCAGGAGGTCTCTCACTCTTTCTTTCTCTATCTGTAGATATTATATATATATATAAATTAATTGTGATATTTTTTCAATAAATACTATTTAATTAATTAAATCGGCTTTAATTTGTTAGTATATATATAATCAGGTATGACTTGGAGCTGCACATGGTTCACATAAACTCGAGCAATATAGTGGCTCTTGTTGTTTCTCAGCTCTACCGAATTGACCGTCCCGATCCATTCCTCTCACAGGTTGAAGCAAAAAACAAAAAGAAATTAAAGAGTACTACATGTTAAACTTGAGTGCCAAACTACTCCACTTTAAGAATTTGGCATTTAAATGACAAAAGTATATATATATATATAATATTGAATCAAAACATTTTGAAAAAAATAATAATTTAAAGATCATGTATTATATGCTTACAACTAGCAGTTCTGATTGATGTTATATTCCGGCCAATTTGGCTATAGAAACAGTTTCTCAGTATTATAATTTTTCTAAATTTATATGTAAAATATAATAAATAATTTCTCTTTTATAAATTTTAAAATAATAATATTTTATTCAATTTTCATCTTTCATCTAAAATCATTTAATCTTTTCTCACCTTCAAATGAGAACTACAACTATAGTACTCTAATTGCTTTATTAATTAATTCCAGTTCACGGCTGAAATAACTTCTCTGATTAACCAAGTGGGAAATAGGACCAAGGGCGTGGTCGATCCAAGAAGCGCAAGAACGGATTCTGCCTACAAGTATTACAATTACCTCGGCTCTCTCACTACTCCTCCCTGTAATGAAACTGTCATTTGGATCGTCAATCAAACGGTATATTATTTCTGCCTTTTATTTCTCCAAAGTATGGATTCTTCAAAATAATTCCAATGTCGCTCGATCTGTTATGTCATCTTCAGATAAGTACTGTTGCAAGAGAACAAGTAGAGCTGCTTCGTGAAGCTGTTTTCGATGTACGTACCGGCCATGAATGCACTATTTATAGCTCAATCAATTTGTGTTAAATATTGTTTCTACCAGTTCCCCTTTTTTATTCTTGATCTTATTTAATTAAGAATAAAAGTTTTCTCTGATTACTTGATAAAATTTATGGATAATTTAATTAAAGAAATAGGTACAACTTTAAGGTATAGTTTGGATATATAATGAGTTGAGATGAGATCATAAATTGAGATGAAAGTTGAATAAAATATTTTTAGAATATTATTTTAATATTATTATTATTATTTTAGGACTTGAAAAAGTTTAATTTTTTATTAAATTTTATGTGAAAATTTCAATAAAAACTTATAATATTAATTAGATAAGATGAAATAAAAGTACTTCATATAACCAAACACTGTCCAAAAATTTTATAGAGGCTGCATGATTACATGTTGTATAGTCCATACATGTGCCTAGCTATTTCTCTTTAGAACTGGATCATCTGATTTGGTTAGAAAATTGGGGAGGATCACAATACTATATATATATTTCCATCAAGATATTATAATTAATGATTTGCTTAATTAATTGCAGTATGCGGAGATGAACGCAAGACCAGTGCAACCTCTGAATGGCCGAAACATCTTCCTTTACCACTAAGAATGAAGTTGCGGCTCATCAACTGTCATAAATTATTGGCAGTTGGGGAATAAAGCATTCAGAAGGGAATAAACAAGAAATCTACTAGCTATAAGCTATAACAATAAAACCTTTATCATCTTTCGTATAAATTATAATGTCTAAAAACTCCTGTTTGTATAATGGGTATTGCTTGTATTCGCTTTCGCGTGCATATATATGCATGCTTCTTTGCATGGGGTACCACTAGTTTATCCAAAACGGTGTTGTATTTGTATATATAAAATATCCGAAGAATAAAACTGAATGATCTTTTAATTTCCTGTACTGATAAACCCTAAACCCTAATCTAAAGAAGCATATATATTTTTATTAATTTGTAGATTACCCTGAATAATATTATTTGGGAGTCTGCTCTATTGATTGTTACAAGAAAAATTATATTCGTGGGCAGCCATGCGTATAACACGTACTACATGACCTGTTTTTATCTTTTTTCTGTTATTATTTTTTTCTCTCAATACTAGGCGAGTACTAGGATCTCTAGGACTGCTTTACAGAAGTCATCTCGTTGAAATTAAAGACATTAATTATGACGTGTTTGATTTTGCAGGAAATCTGGATTAAATATGATGAATCAATCCTAATTTCTTATATATTAGCTCATTCTTTAATGCGAAGTTAATGCGTTTTACGGCCCAGAATGGATTTTTTTTACACAAATCAATTTATCTTAAAAAGATTATTTTTTGTCTCAAAATATTTTTAGAGATAAAAATTTTTTATCTTAAATTTATCTGAAAAAACATGTCTCAAAAAGTCTTTAGAGATAAAAATTGAATTTCATCTCTAAAAATAAATCTCACTTGTTCGAATCCATTTAGACAAGTTTTTTATCTGAGATGAAATTTTTTTCATCTCAAAAACTCTTTTAAATGAAAATTTCGTCTGTTCGAACTAACACACACCGTTTGAACCAATAAATTTCTTATCCAAACAAAATTGTCACATCCGAATGAAGTCTAAATGAGGTCAACGTCCGAATAGAACTTCTTTGTTCAAACAAATAAACTAATTGGAATTTTTCTTGTTCGATTGGATTTGCATGTTGTTCGAATAGTGTCTAAACGGATTCTTTTTATTTCAGATGAATTCTTAAATCGTAATGTACCGTTCAAATAATACTGCTATAGAGAGTCACATTTAATTAAAAAGGCATTACTATTATAATAAAAATATAATTTATGCATCAAATTTGTTCAAATATTGTTATTGAACAGAATAGTTAAAGTAAAATTAATAAAAAAAAACAAATTTTAAGATCGTGGTGGTAGCATAGAGTTTTGGGATATCCTCTGCTATTCTTCAAACATTGTTCGAATTCTCGACTCCAATCTCTCTTCTATTCTTGCCTCTAACCCTATTGCTTTATCTAATCTGGTCAACAACTCTTGCTCATTGGACTTCCATCATTCTATTTCAAGTTGTACTGTCTTTAACACCATAGTCTTGGCTTCATTGGATCTGGTCTTAAAGGATGATGATGAACTTGAAGATGCCTTCACACAACGCCCAAAGCCCATCAAACATCCAGAACGTAGTCCAAGAACTTCAGATAGGATCTAAGCATCGTTGACAAATGATTCATTGGATAGATTCGTGATAGATTCTTGTAGAGATTTCATCTTTTCCTATAAAAAAAAATCATTAAAATTAATAGAAATGATAAGAATTTTGTATTAGACTTGACTTAATATACTTAAACTTATATAATTTGCCTCAACTTTGGGATTAGTCCAAACATCATCACGATTTTTATGTGCTTTAGCATATAATTAGGTCATTAGATCAAAGTCATCAGAACTTTCAGTTTACTGTAAAATAAAAACTTATTAGAACTTGAATGAGAGAAGTACATATTTTAATTTGAGACCAAAACTAGTAATACTGACAATTTTTGTGTGCAAATGATGAAAAGATTGAGAACTCATACGATGGTGTATCTTTAAATTTAATCTATTTGCTTTATTCACAGCACTCAGTTGCTATAAAAAGAATATATTACAAGTTTTAAATTATAATACATCTATCATTTCTAATTTAAAAAAAAAAAAAAAACATAAAGGCGATATTACCTTATAAGCAGAATCTTCAAACAAATCACAAACATTTTCCCATTCAGTAGTTGATATTGCTTGGAATGGATTTTGGCGCACCTCTACCACAGTCTTGAATTGGGCGTAGTGTTCATAGCATTGAGCTTTGTACCTTTAGAATGCATTCGACATCAGTTCCTTAACTGCTTTTCAATGCTCTCACCGACTAAAATCGAGATCAAACTCATCCTTAAAAAAATTATAAGTAATTAGTATAAATACAATTAGTTTTAAATTTAATTTATACTTAGTTTATTGGGATGTAAATCATTACCATGCAATAATTTTTTATGTGATCTTCGACATCTTGGTAGACGTTAACCCAGTAGGCTCCTGACATCGGAGCATACGTGCGAGTGAGGGCATCAACATAAGTAGAAAGCTATGCTATTGAATCACTGTGCCTACCGGTGTGACTCTCTAATATATCAACTTTAATTTTACCAATTTTTCTTACTTTCTCTATGTAGACACCCCTCGTAATGCCTCACCCTCGACACTGGCATATAATAGCTATATGTACAGAAATTAAAATAGATACATATAATTTGGTAAATATATATTAACTCAAATGTTTAATACCATAATTTGACAATATACCCATTTTTGGGTCTGGTGATGTTGGTCCACAATTGATGGCCAGTGAATCATATGCAAAAGAGTCGACAATATGTGGGGGTGGAGATGGCGCATGCACTGCTTTACATTTGGAAGGCATATCTTTTTAAAATTGTAATGGATTAAATATATCATATATAAAAGTTGTGGATATTTATAAAATTTATACTTACACAAATATTTTGATTCATTCATTATCAATTTTGCTGGACCAGTCTCATTCATCCTCACTAGACACATAAGTAGATTCATGTTCTTTCGACATTCTACCCTCACTCACTTCTGGTGCAACGTTTTCTCTATACAGTGGGACCATGTCATATTGACTTAGTCAATAAATAGATTAATCCCTAATTTGTTTTCTTGATATGCTTACTCATTTGTCGAACCATTAAATTCTTTATGGGATTTGCCTACCTCTAGAATGTAATCATTTACATTTCTTAGTGCAAACTTCTCCACCACTCGTCATGAATTCCTGTATTCCGGATCATCTAGATAAAAAACTTGATTCACTTGCCAAATGAGAATGAAAGCATCATCCCCATAACAGGTCTGGGATGTATTCACACTAACAAAATTCCTATCTTTACACACTCCCATCCTAGGATTTGAAACATTCCACCAAGTGCATTTAAACAACCAAGCAATATATTCCTCCGCATACTTTAACCCTATAATAATTTCTACAACTCCATAGCAATCAATGTTATCATCCCCATCGTTTCCTTTGACTGCAACCTCAATATTCTAAGTTTTCCTATATCGTTCTCTGTAATAGCCCAAAATTTTTTAAGATAAATTATTTTATGGAAATTACTTTAAGTAAATTTATTTGATGTATTTATTTTCTAGGAAAATAAAGTGGGAGATTTAATTGAGGAATATGAGATAACACTTGGTATTTGGGAATTATGCATTCTCGGATTAATCTGTCGAGTTTTAGTGAAATGGGCATAAGTTATTCATATGAGGTCCAAATGAGGTGATTTCAATTGGTATATAACCTTGAGAGATATATCTAAAACTTCTATGTTTTAAGTTTTCCGAGATTCGGAAGGGATCAATAACTTATTTGGGAATCAAGTGGGCAGCTCTGGAATGGGCTTAAATGGAACCCAAGTTGGATGAATTGAACTAATTTGAACCATGTAACTAATTAGGCAATTGGTTTTGAGATTTTATGGGATTAAGACATGTGTAGGGATAGTTGGAAATGGATGAAAATTGATTTGGAAGCTATATGGTTAGTTAGTGTGATGGAAACACAAGGGGAGCCAAAATCTAGTTGACAAGTAACTAAGTGGGTCAGATTTGGCTCTACCCCAACTAAACTAAGAAGTGGCCTTCTAGAACTTGTTAAATATAGACTTAATAGAGTTATGAAGTAACCAAATGAGTGGAAAAATCTGGAGAGGGGTGTGTGATACAAGGAGAGGGCTGGAGATGGGAGGTGCATGCATGGTTAGGTCAAATGCCACCTCACCGCTTATCCATTTAGCTCACTCCTCAGCCATGGATTAAAATTGGCAACAAAAATATCTCAAATGTGAGCCCTTGGATGATTAATCCAGCTGCAAAGCCTAGGATTTGGGAGGCTTAAGCCTCATCATAAGATATGCTTAGATGGACACCTCATCACCCATGCAAACTGGCAACTAGTGCACCTTAGGTTGTTTTTCCTCTTCTCTCCCTCATGTTGGTCGACCACCACCTTATAAATAGAGTCTTGAGAGCTTTCTAAGCTCCTTTAGAAGGAGAGAACACATTTCCCTTTGGAAGATACTCCAGAATAAGAACTTTTAAGGAAACGGGGTAATTCCATATAAGATTACATATTCGGTTAAGTCAAGAAAAGTACCAGTTAGGCAGTGGTCTTATGATGTATACCTTAGGGTAAATTTCCCTAGTCTTTCAGTGATGATAATATCATGGTTGTTTTTCCCTGTTTCTTTTAAGCTGCTTATGTACTTACTGAGATTTCAAAGGAAATCTCACTCTTTTGTAGTTCCATATTTTTTTGTGCATATCAACTATATACAGGATTCAATGACCAGCAAGGGGACAGCCTCGATGAAGCAGGAGATTTCGGGGAGTCCTGAGGGACTCTCCGACTATAGTCCTTATATGGACATTTCTTTTGTTTCCTTCGGACCTCCTATCAGTAATCAACCTACTGGAGTTTGGAGCCTTGACGCATCCACTTTTGCTGAGGAGAGGCAACGTACCGGATGCTGTTTAACATTAGAACTAGATGGCTCGTTGTCCATGTGTGGGGTTTTCGTGACTCCACAGGGACAACTGCTCTAGCAAGACTTTAGTGTTAGTATGGATAGGTTTTGCTATGGGAGAGAATTCCCCGAGGTTAAGAAAGAAAATGAGTGAGGTGAAGGAGAGTCTTTTGGATGAATTTATTATATTTTGCTGCTAACTTACTACTATTTGGGCCTTGTATATGTAAAAAAGTACAATGTTAAGTTATTAATAGATGATGTGAATATTGTGAGTATACTTTTCCATGTGATCTTTAGAAAGTTTTGTATCTAAAACCTGATCCACTGCGAATTACGTGATATATGCATTTTACTCTTATTAAGTACGAGGGTGACTAACCAAGTATTACTTATCCAGACACCTTAATTTACGTTAAATCCCAGACGTAAATTGGGGGCATCACAGAGTGGTATCAAAGCTATTACGTCTCTGGGTAAAATCCACAGTGTCCTAGGAGAAATGGATCACATGGCACTAGAATAGGCTTGAATCTTTATCAGATTGGAATTTGGAGTAATATGGATGAATGTTTTGGACTTTAGGAATTTGGAAGTTTCTAAAGCAAGTATAGCTTATGGTAAAGTTGGGTATGTTTCAGGAAAAGAATCTGCCAAGAGGTCGTCCTCCTTTGAAACAAGTAGATGTGGTAGCTCAGAACCCTTCTTTGGTTACCCCTCCATGTATAGAAGAGCAGACAGCACCGAACCCATCATTGGGAGAAAGACAGACGGCACCGAACCCATCACTGGGATAAGCACCGATGGCACAAAATCCACCCTTGGAAGAGGGACGAGTGGCGCAAAACCCCCCATTAGAAGGAAGCCAGGCAATAGCTGAAGCTATTCGACAAATGACGGAAATTGTGAGAAATCAAATAGAGCAGAGCCGTCACCATCAGCAGAATGAAAATAGAAGAAAAGCCCAAGATTGTCCATATGAGAAATTTTTGGCATACCGATACCCGCCCTTTACCAGAACGGAATGAGCATTAAAGGCATACAAATGGATTGTAGACCTAGAACGTACCTTCAAAGTCAGTAATTGCACCGAAGTGCAGAAAGTACAGTATGCAGGACATTTGCTACAGGGAGACGCAGGACTGTGGTGGGACACAAAGCAAAAACTGCTAAAGTTAGAATTGGGAGAAAATGTAGTGCCCACATGGAAAAGGTTCAAGAAAGAATTTGACGATCGATTCTTTTTAGAATCTGTGAGGCGGCAGAAAGTTTTGGAATTTACTATGTTAATACAAGGCAGCATGACGGTGGAATAGTACGCAGCGCGATTTATGGAATTGGCAAGATTTACCTCGCATTTGGTAGCTACTGAAAAGATGAGAGCCCAAAAGTTTCAGGAAGGATTGCAGCCATGAATTCGTATGCAGGTGGCATGTTTGCAAATTGAGAACTTTCAAGAACTGTGAATATAGCAACCATAGCAGAAGCTGAACAGAGGAGTGTTATGGCGCAAACTCAAGCATATGGAAAAAGAAAATTTCAATTTTCTGGGGGAAAAGATACTAGGAGGAAACCAAATTTTAGATCCATGGATAAAGGAAAAGGAATAGCAATTAATCCAAATGTGCCGATTTTATTTCTGCAATGTGCAAAATGTGGGCGTCGACACCAGGGAGATTGTCTAGTAGATACTAGAGTTTGTTTTAAATGCGGTCGGCCAGGACATTTGATCAAGGATTGCCCTCAGAATATCCCTCAAGGAGTTACTCTACCCGGAGGAAAAGCCAAAGCTCCCGTGAAAGCTAAAGTTTATGCTATCACGCCTGGAGAAGTAGACATGGAGGCAGACGAGACTGTAGATGCTAATGTTATTACTGGTAAATTTCTAAGTCCCCTCTTTTAGTCAATGAATAGATTCTTTGGGAGTGGTAATAATAATAATAGTAGAATAAAATTTTCTTTAGGTAAGGTTAAGCTGAAGCAATACATGGTCTATGCCTTGTTTGATTCGGGAGCGACAAGATCCTTTATTTCATATGATTGTGTCCAAAGATGTGACTTAGAAACAGAATTCTTGGCCCAAAAGGTTATGGTAGTCATGCCCAATGGAAAGGTAGCAGGATGCCACCGGATGGTAAGAAGTTGCCCTTTGGAGATCGGAGGTTCATAGCTAGTCGCTGACCTGATACTATTCCATTTGATGGAATTTGATTTAATCTTAGGAATGGATTGGTTGGCCAAGTATTATGCTAAACTTAATTGTCACAAAAAGGAAATAGTTTTTGGCTTACCTATGGAGGAGAAATTTCGTTAAAGGGAGAAATATTAAAGGCAGTTTTCTCCATAATAACTGTTAAGCAGATAAAGAAAAGTATTAACAAAGTGACAAAGGGCTACTGGGTAATTATGTTAAATTCCTCAGAATTTGTTAAGAGTATTCAAGGAATTCCCGTTGAAGACTTTCCTAAAGTCTTTTCTGAGGATCTGTCAGGACTGCCTCCTGATTGAGAAACGAAATTTGTTATTGAATTGGAACCAGCCACAACTCTAGTTCATAAGGCTCCATATAGAATGGTACCAGTGGAATTAGAAGAATTGAAAACTCAGATTGAGGAACTTTTAAGGAAATGATTTATCAGGCCCAGTTCATCCCCATGGGGAGCACCAATACTGTTTATGAAAAAGAAAGATGGGACAATGCAGATGTGGATAGACTACTGAGAATTGAATAAGGTCACGATTAAGAATAAATATCCGTTGCCACGGATAGATGACCTGTTAGATCAATTAAGAGGAGCAACTGTATTTTCAAAAATAGACCTTCGGTGGGCTATCATCAATTGAAGATTAGGGAGCAAGATGTACATAAGACAGCTTTCCGAACTCGATATGGACATTTTGAATTTTTGGTTATGCCATTCGGAGTGACAAATGCACTAGAGGTATTCATGGACTTGATGAATCTGATATTTAGACCAAATTTAGACAAGTTTGTGGTGGTTTTTATTGATAATATTTTGATCTACTCTCAGACTGACGAGGATCATAAAGAACATTTAAAAGTAGTAATGGAGATTTTACAGAAACATCAATTGTACGCCAAACTTAGTAAGTGTGAATTTTGGCTACAAGAAGTTAAATTTTTGGGTCATGTTATTTCAAGTGAAGGAGTTTCAGTAGACCCGGCAAAGGTAGAAGCAGTGATAGAATGGCAGCAACCAACCAATGCATATGAAATACGAAGCTTCTTGGGATTAGTTGGATATTATAGAAGATTTATGGAAGGATTTTCCAAATTGTCTACACCTTTGATAGCATTGACTAGGAAGAATGCTAAGTATGTTTGGAGTGAACAATGTGAAAGGAGTTTTCAAGAGCTAAAGAAGTGATTGACTACAGCACCAATTTTAGCCTTACCAGAACCTCATAAACCTTACATGATATATAGTGATGCCTAAAAAATGGGACTGGGGTGTGTATTAATGCAAGAAGGAAGAGTAGTTGCATATGCATCCCGACAGCTCAAGGACCATGAACAAAACTATCCCACACACGACTTAGAGTTAGCAGCTGTAGTGTTTGCTCTAAAAATTTGGAGGCATTACTTATAAGGAGAAAGATGTGAAATATTTACGAACCATAAGAGTCTCAAGTATCTTTTTAGTCAGAAAAACTTGAATATGAGACAAAGAAGATGGATAGAAACTATAAGTGATTTCCAATGTGAAATCAAATATCACCCTGGAAAGGCTAATGTGGTAGCCGATGCCTTGAGTAGGAAAGTTCAAATGGAAGAATTATCACTGCTGGCAGTAATGCGAGAAATTCTAGTAGATAGATTAGCACAGGACCTCAAGCTAATGGAGATTCAAGAAATTGTTCCTTTAACGGACAAGGAAATTAAGGAAGAACAACAAAAGGATGCTAAACTAGGGAAGATGAAACAACAAATATTGGAAGGAAAAGGGTCTTCGCACTTTATGATTTCAAGCGATGAGATGTTATACTTTGGAAGAAGGAAAATCATTCCGGATACCCCATAACTGAAAGAAAGATTGATGAAAGAAGCTCATGGTACACCATATACCGCTCATCTTGGAAGAAGTAAAATGTATCAAGATTTAAAAGAAAAGTTTTGGTGGGAAGGAATGAAGAAGGATATCGAGACCTTTGTAGTCAAGTGTCCAGTGTGTCAATTAGTAAAAGCTGAACACTAAAGACCAGCAGGTAGGTTGCAACCTCTACCAATTGCCGAATGGAAATGGGAGGACCTATCTATGGATTTTGTGGTAGGATTTCCAAGAACATCTATGGGGAAAAAATCGATTTGGGTAATAGTGGATCGGTTGACGAAGAGTGCTCACTTTTTACCTATTTCCAAAATGGATTCTATGGAAAAGTTGGCAAAAATTTATGTGAAGGAAATAGTTCGTTTGCATGGAGTACCCAAGACTATAGTATCGGACAGAGATCCTAGATTTACATCTCGATTTTGGCAAAATTTATAGAAGATAATGGGTACCAATTTAAATTTTAGCAGTGCATACCATCCTCAAACGGATGGACAAACAGAAAGAACTATACAGACTTTGGAGGATATGTTGCGAGCCTGTGTATTGTATTTTGACAAAGATTGGGAAAGTCTGCTACCGTTAATTGAAATTGCCTATAATAACAGTTTCCAAGCTACTATACAGATGGCGCCATATGAAGCACTTTATGGGAGGAAATGTAGGTCTCCTATTTATTGGGATGAAGTGGGTGAGAGTAGTGTTTTGGGACCCGAGTATTTACAAGAAGTCAAAGAGCAGATTACAAGGATTAGAAATCAGATAAAGATGGCGCAAAGTAGACAAAAGAGTTATGCAGATAATCGTAGAAGGGCTTTAGATTCTATGGTGGGAGACTGGGTGTACTTGAAGATTTTGCCTCTGAAGGGAGTTATGCTATTTGGTAAGAAAGGGAAGTTGAGTCCTTGTTATATCGGACCTTATGAAATTCTAGAAAAATTAGGTCCAGTGGCTTACCGCCTAGCCCTACCTGATGATTTGCAAGGAGTTCATAATGTCTTTCATGTATCTTCTCTGAAAAAGTGTTTGAATGATCAGCCAGTGGCAGTAATGGATCCGCATCCTATTAATTTGCGTCCCAATTTAACTTATGAAGCGTGGCCTGTACGAATTGAAGATCAGAAAGAACAAACCCTTCGAAATCGTACCATAGTGTTAGTAAAAGTACTCTGAAACAATCCTGTTTTTCAAGAAGCCACCTGGGAGCGAGAGGATGTAATGAGAGTTAATTATCCCCACTTGTTTGAAACATAGTTGTAATAATATGCATCATAAGTTGAATCAGTTGTATGACATTTGTATGATATTTGTATTTCTTTTATGTTGATATTCACTAATATTTGACCTTACACAGGATTATGGCTCCAAAAAGAAACGCACGTATGTCAGTCACCCCTGTAGATTAGTTAAGGAAAATATCTGAAAGAATTAGAGAGAGATTTCGTAGGGAAAAACTGAAGCAATGGAAAGCTGAGAGATTGAGCTGGTTAAATAAAAGTGAGAAACACAGAACCCATATTATGGACATAGACGAAAAGGGTAACCCTGTAAGTAGAAGAGCGTTACCAGGTGAGGAAAGACAACCTGCTCGAAAATGGTTAAAAGCAGAGAAAATATTTTTGAGAAGAGAGGATAAAGAAAAATCTGTCATAGTAGAGTCATCTGATAGATCTGAAGATCGAAAACGTCAATGTGAAGAGGGACCCATAATAGAAGAAACAGAAGCAGAAAGATTACGTATCTTGCAAGAAATAAGTGTGAATATGTATTATGATCCAGATGCAGACATGATATTTTACTACTCTCAAAATTCGCTGCTTAATGAGGAAAGAGTACCTACCTCTTCAGAAGAATCTACTACTGCTAGTAATCGAGGTATAGATTCCTTAAAACCTTAATTATTTATATCTTAGCGATTTCGGGGACAAAATCCTTTTTAAGGGGGGGAGGATGTAATAGCCCAAAATTTTCTAAGATAAATTATTTTATGGAAATTAATTTAAGGAAATTTATTTGATGTATTTATTTTCTAGGAAAATAGAGTGGGAGATTTAATTGAGAAATATGAGATAACACTTGGTATTTGGGAATTATGCATTCTCAGATTAATCTATCGAGTTTTAGTGAAATGGGCATACATTATTCATATGAGTTCTAAATGAGGTGATTCTAATTGGTATATAACCTTGAGAGATAGATCTAAAACTTATATGTTTTAAGTTTTCCATGATTCGGAAGGGATCAATAACTTATTTGGGAATCAAGTGGGCAGCTCTGGAATGGGCTTAAATGGAACCCGAGTTGGATGAATTGAACTAATTTGAACCATGTAACTAATTAGGTAATTGGTTTTGAGATTTTCTGGGATTAATAAATGTGTAGGGATAGTTGGAAATGGATGGAAAATTGATTTGGAAGCTAGGTTAGTTAGTGTGATGGAAACACAAGGGGAGCCAAAATCTAGTTTATAGGTGACTAAGTGGGTCAGATTTGGCTCTACCCCAACTAAACTAAGAAGTGGCCTTCTAGAACTTGTTAAATGGAGACTTAAGAGAGTTAGGAAATAACCAAATGAGTGGAAAAATCTGGAGAGGGGCGTGTGACACAAGGAGAGGGCTGAAGATGGGAGGTGCATGCATGGTTAGGTCAAATGCCACCTCACCTCTTATCCCTTTAGCTCACTCCTCAGCGATAGATTAAAATTGGCAACAAAAATATCTCAAATGTGAGCCCTTGTATGATTAATCCAGCTACAAAGCCTAGGATTTGGGAGGCTTAAGCCTCATCATAAGATATGCTTAGATGGACACCTCATCACCCATGCAAACTGGCAACTAGTGCACCTTAGGGTGTTTTTCCTCTTCTCTCCCTCATGTTGGTCGACCACCATCCTATAAATAGAGCCTTGAAAGTTTTCTAAGCTCTTTTAGAAGGAGAGAACAGATTTCCCTTTGGAAGATATTCTAGAAAAACCTCATAAAACCCTTAAAGATTTCCTTTGTGAGCTAAGTGATAGAGTTTGGAGAAAAGCTTACAAGAAGTTGATTGGATCCATTCTCTTGAACTTTGAAGAATTTGTAAGTCCATATTCTAGCTTAAATTAAGCATGGAAATAGTTTATTGAAGTGATTGTACTATGTTTACTAGTATTGAACTCCTAAGAACATGATTAAGTGACAAAGTGACATATGAGCAAGGTTGGATTTAATTTGTCTTGTAAAAATGTTCAATAAAATTGTAAGAACTTAGATTTAAGTTTTTAAGAAGCCAAATAGAGTATAGTAAAAAGATTGGAATATTTTAAGTAGAAAAACTCATAGAGCTGTGATCTCGCTTGACCTTCGCTCGACCTGTGGATCGAGCAAAGGCAAAATATGACCCCTTGCTAGAGTATCACTTGATACTCCGCTCGAGCGAGTTCCAACCCGAGACTTCGCTTGATGATCGCTCGACACCCGCTCGAGCGAGATGCCCTATTTTGCTTAGACTCAGGGTTTTTCCTGGAATAAAATCAGTGTTTCAAATGGAAACAATTATAAGTGAAAAACTCGTATAAATAAGAAAGGAACTACAAAAGAGAAAACGATGTATAAGAATAAGTTAGTCACGTCGTAACTGGGATGGTGAGACGTAATGCCCGAATGACTAACGTGCCGATAGGGATGGCGATACGTAACGTCTGTCGTGTTATATGAGTGTGTGGTCTTCACGGGGATGGCGAGACGTAATGCCCGTGAGACTGATCTGAATAGCGGGGACGGCGATACGTAACGCCCGCAGTGATATATGTATATGTTTTGTGTCAAGACGGGGACGGTGAGACGTAATGCCCAGAAGATTTACACGAGACTCATCACAATGGGGATGACGAGACGTAACGCCCATCAGTAATAAGAAGAATAAAAACTTTTTAAGGAAATGGGGTAATTCCATATAAGATTACATATTCGATTGAGTCAAGAAAAGTACCAGTTAGGCAGTGGTCTTATGATGTATACCTTAGGGTAAATTTCCCTAGTCTTTCAATGATGATAATATCATGGTTGTTTTTCCCTGTTTCTTTTAAGCTGCTTATGTACTTACTGAGATTTCAAAGGAAATGTCACTCTCTTATGGTTCCATATTTTTTGGTGCATATCAACTATATACAGGATTCAATGACCAGTAAGGGGACAACCCCGATGAAGCAGAAGATTTTAGGGAGTCCTGAGGGACTCTCCAACTATAATCCTCATATGGAAATTTCTTTTGTTTCCTTCAGACCTCCTATTAGTAATCAACCTACTGGAGTTTGGAGTCTTGACGCATCCCTTTTTGCTAAGGAAAGGCGATGTACCGGATGCTGTTTAACATTAGAACTAGATGGCTCATTGTCCATGTGTGGGGTTTTCGTGACTCCACAGGGACAAATGCTCCAGTGAAACTTTAGTGTTAGTATGGATAGGTTTCGCTATGGGAGAGAATTCCCCGAGGTTAAGAAGAAAAGGAGTGAGGTAAAGGAGAGTCTTTTGGATGAATGTATTATATTTTGTTGCTAACTTGCTACTATTTGGGCCTTATATATGTAAAAAAGTACAATATTAAGTTATTAATGAATTATGTGAATATTGTGAGTATACTTTTTCATGTGATCTTTAGAAATTTTTATATCTAAAACCTGATCTGCTGCGAATTACGTGATATATGCATTTTACTCTTGTTAAGTACGAGGGTGAGTAGCCAAGTGTTACTTATCTAGACACCTTAATTTATGTTAAATTCCAGACGTAAATTGGGGGCGTCACATTCTCTGTCACGTATGTGAAATCTATATCAGCGTACCAAACACCCTGAGCATTCGGTGGCCCGGTTGCCCAGACTACATGCCAATGCATAAAGTTCTGGAGAGATCTTTTCAAAATTTTTAGAATGTTTTGATAGAACCTACATCAATAAATATATTTAGTATAATACTAAATATCAATAGAATCCATATTATTTTTTTAATGATACCATTTATTCAAACCATGACGCGAATTCCTCTTCATGGTTCTTTTCTACGTCAGCAACACCACCATAGCGAAATAGTTCTAAACGTTCACTGTGCATTTTCATGTGAAATATTAATTTCTACGAAAATAGTATATTCATATGATTTGTGTATGCAAAACATGATTGAGACATAAATTTATTACTAACCTCAAATAGTGCTCAATTTATGCACAATTATTCAAAACAAACCATCGAGCTCTATTAAAATATCGTCTGCATAGGTCGTAGCCCCATGTGCACCCATTGGACGTACAGTCTGGGAAAATACTAATAATGGTGATGAGACACCCATTTTTCACTTTCATAATTTCGATTCAATCTAATAAATCTTGTATCAACCCCACGAAAATACATTAAATAGAAAGTACGCCATTCGTTATCAATATATGACTCTACAATTGAACCTTCTGGACGAGCCTTATTTCTCACAGTTCGCTTAAGTTTTCCTAAAAATCGTTCAATAGAATACATCAATCTATATTGAACCAAGCTAGCAACTAAAGTTTCACGAGGTCGGTGAACAACCAAATGGACTATTACATCAAATAAGGAAAGTGGATACAAACTCTCTAGTTGGCACAATATCACTGCAATGTCGGCTTCTATTTTTAATAACGCTTCAACTTGTAACGTCCTATTACAAATGCCCCTGAAAAATGTCCCTAACTCTATAAGAGATGTAATAACATTTCAAGTAACCTTTACACGCATACCAACTGCCAACAAATCCTATAGAAATACATGACATTCATGACTTTTAAGACCAATTATCTTCCAATCATGTGTTTGTACACATATTGACATGTTCGAAGCATACCCATCAGGTTATTTGATTGTCAAGAACCAGTCACAGAATTTCTTTCTCTCATTGCTTGATAGAGTATACCATCCGTGGGACATGTAGGCTCGAGACTCATTTATCTTGTAAATGTAACTCTGGTCTTATTCCCAACTCCTTTAAATCTTTACGAGGCATACGTTTCGAGACTCTTTGGCAAACCATGAATACTCCTGATTACGCATAAAGAATAACGCGGTCGTTTGCAGTATAGCTTTGGGGTGTCGATTCCACAGAGAGATGGATTGAGAAATTGAAGAACAGTAACGAAATTAATAAAAAGATTTAGATGAGTGCGAAAAGTAAAGCATCGGGAATCCTTTGTATATAATTGGTATTTTAATTATTTTCGATTCATTAATAACTCAATTGAAAATTCTATATCCAAATTTTCAATCGGAAAATAAAACATTAATAACCAGATTTAAATCAAATGTAATCTTTCGAAAAATCATTCGTCACAATATAAGAACAGGAATTGTTATCGATATTAAAGAAATTCAACGTCGACAATATACTAGTAGAGCAATATTGCAGCAGAGAATTAAATTAAAATAGATAACCAATTGAACCAAACATAATCAAAGGATTATTGCATTTAATAGAAAAAGCATGACTGAATCTATAAATGAAATAAATTCTAAGATTATTTGGTGACGAAAACATTTATAATAAATTTCGAATGACTAAACAAAAGAGTTTAATATTTGAAGAACACATATATGAATAAAAAACAATTACAAATACCATCATATATACAAATTCATCCCTAGCTCTACTAGAAAATTAGTTACACATATTGAAAAATATGCAACAAAAATTCTCTAAGGGATAATATGGAAGAGCCAACCATTATTTTCTTCTCTCTTCTTTGGTTTTTCTTTTCTTTTCTCAAGCTCTCAAAAACAATGTATCTTCCAAGGCATCCAAGCACACTAAGCATGGTCTTAGAACACACACCCCTCCCTTCTATTTATAAGCATCCTTCATGCAAGTTGTCATGACAAAATCATCACAATTTCAACTTGTTTTGCCATGTGCTATTCTTGAATCCAAGTGATTTGTGAGTTGTCATTTTGATAATTTGTTTTCCCACCATGCATGAGCTGGATTTTGCTTGTAGGTTGAGTGTTTCAATTTTGCTTCTCTATCTATTAGTTGTCTTGTATGACTTACTATCTTGTGGTCAAATAATTTGTCTTGAAGAAACTTGAGTGCACTTCATCTTGTATCTGAATTGATCATTGAATTTCCAAGTTGGTGTAGGAGTTCTTGCTAGAAAATATTATGATGACATTTGGATTTGATGCAAGTGGCTGAAAAATATCCAGGAATGTCAAGTGCAGGTGCGTCCACTTGATGGTCGATTTTGTCTTAGATTGAGTGGATATTTCTTCAAACACAAAACATAAAAGTTATAGATATTTCTCTTGCGGTTCTAGATCATCTTGAATCAGCTCAATTGGTGATTGGATGAGAGGGTTATGCCCATATTATGAAAAGATGTCAGAACTGTCTAAAATTCCGCAATTATCTTCATTTGCTCCTAATGCCTCTATTTGTGTCCTAAATCAAAATATAAGAATAATGAGTATATTTAGGCATCAAATAAGAATAAAGTATTAAACATTAAGAGAGGAAAATATGACATTTTATATTCTCATCAATATATTAAATCATGCTTATATCTATCTCAAGATAAATGACCATTAATTTTAATAACATGAGTTATATCTATTGTTTTCTCATTTCTTTTAGTATTTAAATAGAGTATTTAGAGTGCATTTTTGTGCACTCATCACATCCCCCAACTTACTCATTGCTAGTCTCTAGCAATTTTCATGCAAAATGATGAGAAAGACCAAATAAAATCACACATAGGGGCCATCAAGACACATTTTTCAAATTTACATATCAAAACAATCTTAGAAATTCAATAACCCTTTCACAAGTAATTCAAATATAGCAATCCACAGAGTGTGTATGTGTTCCAAACTATTTTTATCAAATCAGAGGTTTCGACACATGCAACATTAGAATATCTTAAGCAAAAAGGTTTAACTCCATAACTCACGGGTATAGAAGTGTTTCATGTATGGGTTCTCTCTATGGAGTTGACAAAGGTGTACATTTACTCTCATGGAAATTTAGCCAACTATATATAAGTAACAAGTAAACATTGATCTTATGATAGGAATACTAACAAATGAGATTTCCACCGTTCTTTCCACAAGCATACTTAGGATCAGAAAAATCAATACAAAGGGTTGTAATATGGCTTAGGGTTGGGGTTCATAAGAAGAAAAGGTGAAGAGGTTTCAAAAACTTCCAAGTATATACAAAAGGGAATCTGTTAAATTTTTCAGTAGACTATACTTTCCTTTTGATGTACTTTTCAATTTTTTAGATTTTTGACTAAGTACACTTTTCCATCTTCTTTTGCCACTGGTGTCTTCGCAATTTGATGAACTCTTTCATAAATAATTTGATGGACACATCTAGCACCATGCCATTTTTGTCATGGTTTTATTTTTTCTTTGTTTTTTCTTTTTTTTTATGATAATTTCACACCTAGTACACACTTGGAAGTAAAATGGTAGGAAAATATAGTGTATAAGCTATACTCCAATGTGGAGAGGTATGGATGATGTAGATATGAAAAGAAAAGGCCATATGTTTATATTGGCTCAAAATTGGCTGCTAGGGATCTATGATGAAAAGGCTCAGCTTGAAAGGCTAAAACGTTAATCCTAAGTTGACTTTCGTCATATCCCAATTATATCCACCATCTTACCACAAATTATGTAATGATATTCTCAAAAGAAGTGTCAAATTCAACAGATCAATGGATACTTATCACAATTTCTGTATTTGTAAGCTCTCAATTCTCACAAAATTCACATGAATACTTGAGCAAAATAATTCTTTAGTTACATGTGTCAAATCACCATATTACCACAAAGTTTGGATAAGTGCATAAAAAATTTCTGTGGATGCTTTGGCAAAATGATTTAAGTTGGGTTTGTTGAATTCGCCATGATGGTTATGAATGAGCATGAGTATCATGTGTGAAAAGATGCCTGTGTGAAAAAAATTTGACAATTTTTTATATATTGATTGAAATATGCCACAGAGTTTAAATAATAGATTTGTATTCCCACCCCCCAACTTAAATGAAACATTGTCCTCAATGTTTAAGAATCAGAATTGAATAACTAAATAGGGTAGAATACACCTGATGTGGGATGTGGGTGGCTTGCTTGGCATCAAAGATGGTATTTTTCAAAATAAAATTAACCTGTAACAAAAATAAAGTAAACAATAAACAAAAATAAAATGAACGAAAATAAAATAAAAGAAAAACATACCTGGAGATGGTCAAGATTGATATACTGGGTACATAAGTGGAATGTCTTCCACTTCTGGATACATCCATCTTTTAGATTTTCTATTTCTACCGCCCCATTTGTGAAAACGTTTTTTACTATAAAAGGGCCGGTCCATCTAGATCGAAGTTTTCCTGGATGCTTATGGAGTCTTGAATCATATAAAAATACTCGATCATTAGGCTTAAATGTTCTTCTCAAAATATTTTTATCATGAAATACTTTCATTTTAGCCTTATAGATCTTGGAGTTTTCATAAGCATCATTTCTCAATTCTTCTAATTCCGTCAATTGGAATTTTCTAAATTTTCCTGCTTTTTCCAAGTCAAAATTGAAATGTTTAATGGCCCAATATGCTCGATGCTCGAGCTCCACGGGCAAATGACAAGATTTTCCAAAAACAACTCTATAAGGTGACATGCCTAAAGGAGTTCTGAAAGCTGTACGGTAAGCCCAAAGCGCATCGATTAGTCTCAAAGACCAATCTTTTCGATCCGGGTTGACCGTTTTTTCTAAAATTTGTTTAATTTCCCTATTCGCAAGTTCAACCTGTCCACTTGTCTGAGGGTGATATGCAGTAGAAAGCTTATGTATCACCCCATATCTTTTCATTAAAGCTTCAAAAGAACGGTTACAAAAATGCGTACCTCGGTCACTAATGATAGCACGTGGGGTACCGAATCGAGATAATACATTTTCTTTGAGAAACTTAATTACTGTCCTGTTATCATTGGTCCTGCAAGGTGCTGCCTCTACCCATTTTGACACATAATCTACTGCCACAATAATATATAAATATCCAAAAGAAGGAGGAAATGGTCCCATAAAATCAATGCCCCAACAGTCAAAAATTTCAATTACCAAAATTGGGTTTAAGGGCATCATATTACGACGGGTCATAGCTCCTAACTTTTGACATCTTTCGCATGAGCGACAATAGATATTTGTATCTTTAAATAAGGTGGGCCAATAAAATCCACACTGCAGGATTTTTGCAGCGGTTTTCTTCATTGAAAAGTGGCCACCACAAGCTTGGGAATGACAAAATTCCAAAACGCTTGCAATCTCTTCATCAGGGAATGCAACGCCTTAAAATTTGATCAGGGCAGTATTTGAAAAGGTAAGGGTCATCCCAGTAGAATTTTCGTACCTCAATCATGAATTTCCTTTTGTCTTGGGTGCTAAAATCCTTTGGTATTTCACCTGCAGCTAAATAGTTCACAATATGAGCAAACCATGGTAGAGAAGTAATAGAAAGTAAATGCTCATCGGGAAAATCATCTTTGATTGGTATGTGGTCAGAAGTGTCCTCGAATGTGAGTCTAGAAAGATGGTCTGCCACTACGTTCTCCACTCCTTTCTTGTCTTTGATGGTGATGTCAAATTCCTGCAAAAGCAAAATCCATCGTATTAATCGTGCCTTAGCATCATTCTTTGTAAAAAGGTACTTAAGGGCTGCATGATCTGTAAAGATAATGATAGGAGAACCAATCAAATAAGCGCGGAATTTATCCAAAGCAAATACTACAGCTAACAACTCTTTTTCAGTGGTGGAGTAATTCATTTGTGCATTATTTAGAGTTCGACTAGCATAGTAAATGACAAAAGGTTTCCCTTCTTTTCGTTGTCCAAGAACAGCACCTACAGCAAAATCACTAGCATCACACATAATTTCAAAAGGTAAATTCTAATCAGGTGGTTGCATTATGGGTGCTGAAGTATGCTTGCCAATTAATGTTTTGAAAGCCTCTTGACAGGCTTGTGTCCATTCAAATGGGGCATCCTTAGCTAGGAGGTTACATAGTAGTCTAGATATGGTAGAAAAATTCTGTATGAATCTCCTATAAAAACCCGCATGACCAAGAAATGATCTTATATCCTTGATTGTTCTAGGTGTAGGCAATTTAGAGATTAATTCAACTTTTGATTGATCAACCTCCATTCCTTTGGAAGAAATAATATGCCCTAAAACAATACCTGAAGGTACCATAAAGTGACATTTTTCCCAATTTAAAACCAATTCTTTTTCTTCACAACGAGTCAGTACTCTTTCTAAACTCATTAAACATGCATCAAAAGAAGATCCAAAAATAGTCAAGTCATCTATAAAAACTTCCATGCACTTTTCAACCATATCACTAAAAATACTCATCATGCAACGTTGAAAAGTAGCTGGAGCATTACATAGTCCAAATGGCATTCTGCGGAAAGCATAAGTACCGAAAGGACAAGTAAAAGTAGTTTTATCCTGATCTTCTAATGCAATTTCAATTTGATAATAACCAGAATAACCATCCAGAAAGCAATAAAAAGGATGACCAGCCACCCGCTCAAGAATTTGATCAATAAAAAGAAGCGGAAAATGGTCTTTTCGTGTGGCGGCATTTAATTTTCTGTAATCAATGCACATCCGCCAACCAGTCACCAATTTTGTAGGGACTAACTCTCCAAGGTCATTTTTTATCACAGTTACTCCTGACTTTTTAGGAACAACCTGCGTAGGACTTACCCATTTACTATCAGCAATAGGATATATCATTCCTGCATCTAATAGTTTCAATACTTCATTTTTCACAACTTCTTTCATTGTGGGATTAAGTCTACGCTGGGGGTCTCTTCGAGGATTAGTTCCTTCCTCTAAATTTATTTTATGAGTAAAGATTAGGGGACTAATGCCTTTTATATCAGCAATACTCCATCCTAGGGTTGATTTATATTTGCATAAAATCTGAATTAATTTCTCACCTTGGGACTCAGATAATTCAGATGAAATAATAACAGGAAAAGTATCACCTGGACCAAGGAAAACATGCTTTAAACCCTTAGGTAGGGATTTTAATTCAACTTTAGGGGCTTCCCTACTTGAAGGAATCTGTCTTTCTCTTTTTTCAGGCAACTTCTCAAACTTTGGTTACCATGCCTGTGTGCTATAATCATGAGTTCTGTCAAAAATAGCACAAATGTCAAATACATCAGATGAATCACTTATAGGATTAAATTCAGAATTAACAATAAAGTATTCAAGGGGATCTGAGTCATGAGTTGTAAGAACATCCCTTTCTATAAGTGAGTCAATCATGTATGTCTGATGACACTCGACATCCTCTTCTGGCTGTTTTGCAATATGAAAAATATTTACCTCAAGAGTCATATTGCCAAAAGAGAGTTTCATCAATCCATTTCTGCAATTGATAAGAGCATTAGAAGTAGCAAGAAAAGGTCTACCTAATATTAATGGAATTTTAGAGGTGGTTTCTACAGCAGAACTAGTGTCTAGAATTAAGAAATCAACAGGATAGTAAAATTTGTCAACTTGAATTAAAACATCCTCTACCACACCCCGTGGTGCTCTAACTGAACGATCAGCCAATTGCAATACCACAGAAGTTGGTTTGATTTCTCCCAATCCTAATTGCAAATAAATAGAATATGGCATCAAATTTACACTAGCCCCTAAATCTAGCAAGGCCTGTCCAAGCTCATGATTGCCAATGTTGCATGTGATGGTTGGACATCCAGGATCCTTGTACTTAGGGGGAATCCGCTGTTCAATTAGAGCACTAACTTGCTCTGTCAAGAATGCAGTCTTCTTCACATAATGCTTCCTCTTAACTGTACACAAATCTTTGAGAATTTTTGCGTAAGTAGGAACTTGTTTAATTACATGCAAAAGAGGAAGATTAATTTTTACCTGTCTAAGATTTTCCAAAATATCATTGTTATGATCTAGAGTTTGTTTGCTTGACTTTAATGCTTGAGGAAAAGGTACCTTACCAGGATTTTTTGTTACCGCAGGTTCCTCAGGTTTTGTTACCTCAAGTTCTTTGGGAAGCTCAGGACTGCTGCTATCTTGATCTTCTCTACATCCTTTTTTTTGTCTATTATTGGATCACGTAGAGACTTACCACTTCGTGTCACAATGGCGTTTACGTCCTTCAGATCTCCTTGTGCCATATGTTGACCATGAGGTACAGATTGAGTTTGGGAAGGAAACTTACCTTTCTCATTCATAGTCAATGAACTCATTATTTTAGACACCTGGCTCTTGATTTCCTTATTTTCTTCGACAACCTGCATAATCAAAGATTCAAATTTTTGATTAGTCTTACCCTGTATTTCAATAAAAGTATGCAAAGTATCTTCTAAAGAATTTCTAGAAGATTGAGGTGCATGGTATGGTGCAGGATATGATCTAGAGAGTTGTGCAGGCTGCTGGTTTTCAGACTTCCAGCTGAAGTTGGGATGATTACGCCATCCTGGGTTGTAGGTTTCAGAGTAAGGTGTGAAGGGCTTTTTGTACATACCTAGAGCATTACTTTGTTCCTCATACATATCATTCATGTTAGTATGTGTAGGACACTCTTGGGAATGATGATCTATCCCACCACAGACAACACATGGCCCAAAAGATTCTGCATGATTAGCCGTATGTGTTGGTTTTGAGTTTTTAGTTTTCAATAACTCTAATTCTCTGGTGAGCATTTCAACCTTAGCCTTAAGGTTATCCTCCTCCCTTAGATGGTAAATACCACCACTAAAGTTTCCTGTAGGTCCTGACCTGTTTGTGCTATCAGTAGTACTAGGTCCAGTCCAAGTATGAGCTTTTTCAGCAAGCTCATTGAGGTACTCTATGGCCTCATCGGGATTTTTCTGTAAAAATTCTCCATTGCACATCATTTCCACGAATTGACGTTCCCTGGGCATAAGGCCTTCATAGAAATAACTCACTAAGCGCCAATTCTCATATCCATGGTGGGGACACATGCTCAGTAATTCTTTAAATCTTTCCCAAGACTGGTACAAAGTCTCACTATCCTTTTGTGCAAAGGTAGAGATTTGTCTTTTTAAAGCATTAGTCTTATGTTGGGGAAAGTATTTATTGAAAAACACTTGAGTCATCTCACTCCATGTTCCAATAGACCGTGGTCTTAGTGAGTACAACCAACTCTTAGCTTTATCTTTCAAAGAAAAAGGAAAGAACTTTAGCCTTACCGTTTCGTCAGTGGTATTTTGACCGTGAAATGTTGCAACTACTTCCTCAAATTCCCTAATATGAACATAGGGGTTTTCATTTTCTAGACCATGGAAAGTCGGAAGTAATTGTATCATTCCCGTTTTAAAATCTACATGACGAACATTAGGTGAGAACATAATACAGGATGGTGTGGCTGTTCGTGCGGGATGAAGATAATCTTGGAGGGTTCTAACAAGTTGGTCCACGTGTTCACTCATCGTGTCAGAATTGGAAGAATTATCAAACAAGCGATTAGAAAAATTAGATTCTGAATCTGATTCTAGCATGGGTCTACTAGCAAACCGTCCAAAAGCGTCTTTGTACCTGCGCATGCAAAGTAAAGAAAAGCGTAATACTGAAAAAAAATAATTACGAAAAGAAAAGTAAAATAAAATAAAGATGCAGAAAGCTAAAAAGAAAATGAACGAAGCTACCGCTCTTTTTTTTTTTTTTTTTTTACAAACTACTAAAAAAACTACAAATTCTTCTACCGTCTCCCCGGCAACGGTGCCAAAATTTGATTACGCCCAAAGAATAACGCGGTCGTTTGCAGTATAGCTTTAGGGTGTCGATTCCACAGAGAGATGGATTGAGAAATTGAAGAACAGTAACGAAATTAATAAAAAGATTTAGATGAGTGCGAAAAGTAAAGCATCGGGAATCCTTTGTATATAATTGGTATTTTAATTATTTTCGATTCATTAATAACTCAATTGAAAATTCTATATCCAAATTTTCAATCGGAAAATAAAACATTAATAACCAGATTTAAATCAAATGTAATCTTTCGAAAAATCATTCGTCACAATATAAGAACAGGAATTGTTATCGATATTAAAGAAATTCAACGTCGACAATATACTAGTAGAGCAATATTGCAGTAGAGAATTAAATTAAAATAGATAACCAATTGAACCAAACATAATCAAAGGATTATTGCATTTAATAGAAAAAGCATGACTGAATCTATAAATGAAATAAATTCTAAGATTATTTGGTGACGAAAACATTTATAATAAATTTCGAATGACTAAACAAAAGAGTTTAATATTTGAAGAACACATATATGAATAAAAAACAATTACAAATACCATCATATATACAAATTCATCCCTAGCTCTACTAGAAAATTAGTTACACATATTGAAAAATATGCAACAAAAATTCTCTAAGGGATAATATGGAAGAGCCAACCATTATTTTCTTCTCTCTTCTTTGGTTTTTCTTTTCTTTTCTCAAGCTCTCAAAAACAATGTATCTTCCAAGGCATCCAAGCACACTAAGCATGGTCTTAGAACACACACCCCTCCCTTCTATTTATAAGCATCCTTCATGCAAGTTGTCATGACAAAATCATCACAATTTCAACTTGTTTTGCCATGTGCTATTCTTGAATCCAAGTGATTTGTGAGTTGTCATTTTGATAATTTGTTTTCCCACCATGCATGAGCTGGATTTTGCTTGTAGGTTGAGTGTTTCAATTTTGCTTCTCTATCTATTAGTTGTCTTGTATGACTTAATATCTTGTGGTCAAATAATTTGTCTTGAAGAAACTTGATTGCACTTCATCTTGTATCTGAATTGATCATTGAATTTCCAAGTTGGTGTAGGAGTTCTTGCTAGAAAATATTATGATGACATTTGGATTTGATGCAAGTGACTGAAAAATATCCAGGAACGACAAGTGCAGATGCGTCCACTTGATGGTCGATTTTGTCTTAGATTGAGTGGATATCTCTTCAAACACAAAACATAAAAGTTATAGATATTTCTCTTGCGGTTCTAGATCATCTTGAATCAGCTCAAGTGGAGATTGGATGAGAGAGTTATGCCCATATTACGAAAAGATGTCAGAACTGTCTAAAATTTCGCAATTATCTTCATTTGCTCCTAATGCCTCTATTTGTGTCCTAAATCAAAATATAAGAATAATGAGGAATTTTTGTACACTCATCAAGTCCCCATAAAACATCTTACATTGTAAGGAATTTGCCGGATGCGAGAGGAATTGATCATTTCGAACTCTTTCTGCATTATGCCAAGTCATATCCTTCGCAATTACTCGAGAAGTAAACAACCGTTGGAATCGAGGGATCAACGAAAAAAATCTTAAGACTTTATTCAGTATATTACGCTTATTTGATGTACATCTTGACTTATGGCACACTGGACATAAATAAAATTCTGCATATTGGTCTCAGAAGAGTACACAATCATTTTTACACGCGTGGATAATATTATAAGCAAATCACAATTCCCACTACAATTTCTTCACCTTGTAAAAGTTATGAGGCACCATATTATCTTGCGAGAGAACCTTTTTAATTAACTCTAGCAGCTTGTCAATGACTTTTGCAGAAATCCGACATATTGACTTAATATGTAGCAATCTTACTGTAAATGACAACTTGTTATGAGAGGTAAACCCCTCATATAGTTGTCATTGTACATCCTCCCACAGTTTTGCAAAGTTCGTTTTTTCCTCAAATAATTGTGAAGATGTTCCTTCTACATATTAAAACCCAAACATGCCTACGCCAATATTCCCTAACATCTCAATCATATACTCTCCATTACTATCACTATCATCTGAAACAACCACATTTGTATCATCCACATTAATCTCAGCACCAATATCCTCTATTTGATTGAAATGACTCCCAAATCTAGCTCTTGTAGGAAATTGTTTACCATGTAGAACCTAAGGTAAGTATTTATGATTTATCACATTAATAAGCAAATGGGACTCCACTACTATCAAGTTTAAATAATTCAAGTTTTTGCACTTCTTACAATGACATCTTATAAAACCCTGACTGTTAGCACTGTCTTTCGCAAACTCTGTAAAAAATTTCACCCCCCGTGTATACTCCTTATAGTCTTGTCTAAGTCTATCTCCTAATAGCATCCAAATTTTATCCATTGTATTTTTGCTACCTGTTCGCTGTCTATTAAAAAACCTGATTCATTTCATAAATATCATCAATAATAATAACTTGATATCCTCAAAGCACTACTTTGATAAGGTAGTTGGTCATATCTCATTTGAAATACTATCATCTATATCGCATATATTCTCTATCTAAAACTTTAATGTTAGTCAAAATTGCGGCAGCATTTCCTTACAATTCTTTAAGTATACTAGTTATGATACTACATACCCGAAGAATGTAAGGAAATGCACACCAAAATTTTATAAACTAACATAAGAATTTTGACGGAATACATTTGCCATATAGATGATAGAAACCCAAAATGTCCACTTTGGACAATTCAAGAGTTGTACCCAATCATTCTTTAAGATAATACTTGGTCACAACTCTCGAACGGGTCTAAGCTTCAATGTAGCACTAAATTAAGTCTAACATCCAACTATAATAGTAAAATAAACTATAAGATTATTAATAACAAATAATATTATTAACAAACAATATATATTATTAACAATGGTATTCTTTCTACACTATTCTCGTTCGAACCTAAATTTTAACATTTGAACAAGACTCCAAAAAAACCCAACCCTCATTCAAATGTGAACAGTTGCGCTCGAACGAGAATCGTGCAAACAAAATACCAGAACCAATCCTCAACCCCAAGCAACTAATGCCCAAATAAATAAATCATGCTCAAAATGAGTAATATGATAAAACCCCAAATAGAGAAATATCTAAACTCTATATGGTAAAATTTCTAATCTGTAAACCCTAACAATTAGAAATCTAATCTCAAATTTTGCACTTCCAACTCGAAATTTAATTCAACAACACTATCCATAATCAAAATTCACAATATGAAAAAACGTCCAACAAATTTTAATGATGGAAAATAATAGTAGAACTCGAAATATATAAAAACAGTGTTGATAAATCAAATTTACCTCTCTAAAGAATCATTCTTCTTCATCACACAAGAATCCTCTTACAGTCTCTGACTAATCCCTACCTCTCTCTTTCAAAAATAGCTCAATCCCGCATGAAATTGAACTAAATAGTCAGATGTTTAAATCTATGAAGTAACGTTCAGGTGAGAAATTTATCCGTTCGAACACAAAAATTTCAAATTGCCACTTTGTTTTCATGCAATGAATTTCAACTTTTAGCATTCGGACGGATATATTTTCATGTTCAAACATAAAATTCTACGCATATTCTAAGAATTTACTATTTGAACGGATGAGTCGCCACTAGGATGTATAAAAATATCCTGAGTATTTGGCACGAAATTTTCCTCCAAATTTCAAACACAAACTACGATATAAAGTACATTCAAACTATAGTAGATTATTGTTCGAATGGGTACTTAATATTAATATACTAAATAATATATTAGTAATATTATATCATTATTATAATATGCATGTATTAAGTAATATAATATATTAGTAATATTATATCATCTTATAAAGTTATACTAGTATTATAATACCAATATACTAAGTAATGTTTAATTAATATTTCATTAGTATATATTATCCGATTAGAAATACTATTCAAAGTAATATATATTATAAGTTATATATACTGAAGAACAAATGATGACACTACTAATATACTAAGTAATCTATACAAGTACTTAGTTAGTATATACTAAATACTATGTGTAAATAGTATAATACTTCTATACTAACTAATCTATACTAGTATATACGAAGTACTTGATATATACGAAGAATAAGTACTTCGTATATATCAAGTACTTTATATATACTAGTATAGATTAGTTAGTATAGAAGTATTATACTATTTACACATAGTACTTAGTATATACTAACTAAGTACTTGATATATACTTATTATATATAACACTATCATCTTAGTGCTATGTATAGTATAGTATATTATATTAAAGATATTAGTACTTTTTTTTACTAAATACTTTAGAATACTATTAGTGTCATATAGTACTTAAAATATTATCATAACCACTTGAATTGATGGTGGTTTGCTTAAATCTCAAACTCTCCAATTTTATTTCGAACAGATACCTTATCCATTAGAACTGTTACCCTATACATTCGGACGAGTAAAAACAGATCGGATCTCAATATTTTATTACAAATACCCGTCTGGATGTTTCTAAAAACCGTCCAGATGCTCCAATGGTTACTATATGCGCCCGGACAAATACTTGCACGTCCGAACAAGGGTTAGGGTATATAATACCCAAACCTCGCTCAATGGTTCATTTTTGCAACGAACGAGATATTCCATAAAACCACTCGATTTCGAACGTAAGTTGCCCTAGAACTCGCCGCACACATAATTTATAGTGAAATATAGAATGTATGGTCCCTCTAACTTATCCTATTGGTTAAAAATGAGTTATGAACACCCATTTTTAGGGGTCGGATTTCAAATCGAATCTACCCATTTTTCGTAGTTTTTCTTGCTTTTTTTCAAGTATACATTTTTCAAATCTTTAGGAGTAATATTAGGGTTGATTTGGTCAGAATCGATATGACTTTTGTAGAAAAAAAATAATGGCCGAGTCAACTCGGCCATTTTTCTTCACAGGGGTTTCCATTCGGATGGAAATAACACTCGTTCGAACGAGATGTAGAAAATGACCTCAATGCATTTGGACGGGCAATTTACTTGTCCAAACGAGTTTTGGTTCCTCTGAATAAGTAAGTGCTCATTCAGGTATTTTGGGTTTGATAAAACCTGACTAACTTTTTCCATTGCTTCTTTGTTGAACAGTATACAAATGGCTTGCAGAGGTTGAAAGCATGGGAAAGATTAGATGACTGGAAATAGCGGCACACCTCCACCCATTGGCTCCGGTTCTACTAAGCCAGTGGCCTCTAGTCCTCTTGCCGCTACTCATATTGACAGGTCTATTCTTGTAGAGCGGCCTATCACCTTGGATGACTTCAAAGAGCTAGAATGGGAAGGACACACCATCCACCAGATCTTCACAGAGCGAGGATGGACTCCAATCTACAGGATGGAAGAGATTACATATCTTGATATGGTATGCGAGTTCTATCGTGCATTAGGAGAGTAGCCTGGAGATCTCTACCACTACGTACTGATGGTGCGGGAAATCAACATCACCTTCCCTCCTCGCGTTATTGTAGAGTATCTAGATATCCCATACATGGCGGACGCATATCCTCATCCATCCATAGCAAACACGAAGGCCAAATCCTCATCACCGCTGGTATCATGGACTACCAATGAGCTGACTGGCGGTTCAGACACTAATAACGATGAAAAGTACGTACTTGATGATGATCTTACAGATAATTAGGTATGTCTGCTACTATGACATTTTGAGGCTCCAGCATATGATGTTAGGAAGGTAATCCAATAGGTCGACTGTAGTCCATTCTTCAGAATGCTGAATTTGATAGTTGGGTACAATTTGGACCCGAAGAAGCACAACATAGATTTCAAGATGGACTGGGCACGACTTCTGGTGCGAGCAGCGCGGGGGGACTCGATCGATCTAGCATTGTATATTTTCTACCGCATAAAATATGAGTCACGATATGATAGTTGAGGTAGTCTACCATATGGACTGTTCATATCTTACCTCATACTCCTAGCTAGAGTTACAAAACTTGTGGGTGAGAAGAAAAAAAACCTACAGATGGGGGCTCTCAACAAGATGTCTATCAGTAAGAGCAAAAGGCACCCTATGCAAGGACTCCAAGGTTGATTGTGCATTTATAAATATTTTAAATATTTCGTAAATCATAATATGTAATATAAACATATTTTTATATTTTAAAAATGATAAAATGAATTTAATGTAAAGTATATATGTATACAAATTAATGATGATGAACAATTAAAATCTAATTTCCAACCTGTTTACCATCCAAACAGTTTTGTTTCTGTCCAGACGGTCTTGCAAGTTTCCCGTCAGGTTTCCCTCCAAATATATCTCCTTTGAACAAAGAGTTATCCATCTGGACTCTTTTTTATTTTTGAAATGATTTTTTCTCATCACTAAACATCTTGTTCAAATGTGTGGTGCCCCAAATTTACGTCTATAATTCAACGCAAATTGAAGTGTCAGGGTATGTAATGCTAGGCTACTTACCCCCCATACTTATCATAATTTAGTTTTGTCTATCATGTACATAATTTATTTTCAAAACCTAGACTAACTTTATGGCTATCTAGGCTTCTCTGAGTTTCTTAAGCCATCGAGCCTTTCCTCAGTCATCAATTCTACAACATAATTTTATATTTCCAAAAAGGAAAATATACAAAAGTGAGATTTCCTTAGAAATCTCAATAAGTATACACGTTACTTAATAAAAACATAGATATCGTAAAATAATCACATACAAGCCAGACAGTCAGAGTATACATTTATGGCATACTTCATGTGACTCATGCATGACTTAGACTTATCTTCTCTACGGACCCACTCTATCATACTTAAACTCTTATTTTCTTTTGTAATATTATGAGTCTTACTTATTTCGTATCATCGATGGGCTTAGGTCCCTGCCGGTTTTCATATCATCGACAAACTTGGGTCCTTACCGATTTTCATATCATCAACAGACTTAAGTCTCTACCAGCATATTAGTCATACGGGCGTTACGTATCGCTGTCCCCGTCATGACGTGACTGACTTATTAATCTTTCCACTTGTAAAGTTTTCTTAACGTATTTTCTTAAAACGGACTTCATGACTTATGACGACACATATATGTGACGTAATGCAACATACACATAAACTTAGACTTATGACATGCATATTGTATGTTCATATGAATCTTATAAATTGTGAGAACATTACACATCACATACACATGCATTTACGTCATATCAATTCATAAAATCAATGTATACTATGATAAACTTGGTTTTGATTTAAATCTCAATTTCATCCTTGATTAAGTCTTTATCTCTTAAAACTTAAAATATAAAAGTTGTATATATTTCTCTTAACTTTCCATATCCTTTTGAATCACTCAAATCTGATATCAAATGAGCAAGTTATGACCATTTTACTGAAAGATATCAAATCTCTCCCTGTATCTCACTCGAGCTAGGCGTCAAGCAAGCGTTGAGCCAAGTCTCAACCTAAATCTCGCTCGAGCCAGACGTCAAACGAGAGTCAAGCGAAATCTCGAGTTCGATGGTTTTTCAACCTAAACCACCTCATCTTTTCACATAAACCTTATTCTTTCTTGTTAAAAGATAAATCTATGTTTCTTACAATTTATTTAGCATTTTCATGGCAAGGAACAGAATCCATAACCTAATAGATTACATTTCCATCATATAAGCAAAGATTAAGTTTAAACAAACAACAAACATGATTTTATCATCAAGTCACTTATTCTATACCAAGATTAAGTTAATAGTATACTTACCATTTTTTCCAAACTTGAATAAATGATAGAACCAAGCTCTTGCAAAATTACTCAATGACTCACTTGGTTTGTGTTTAGGGATTAAATGGTTTGGATGAGCTTTTATTTCTATTTTTCTAAGTATAGTCGTGCGCTTTTTCATAAAAGGAGACTATGAGAACTCTTATACATATATATATATATATATATATATATATAAGTGGTCAACTTATGGATGAGCTTGGAGGGTGAAAAATGCTCAAGGTATAACAGGTTACCCATTTCCTTGTGGGTGATGTGTCCAGCCTCCAATAGCCTTCATAATCATGCCTAAAGTTAGGCTTAGTTGTGTCTAATTCTAATCTAATGGTTAGATTCTTGCCATTTAGAAGCTTAGGGTGATCAATGGTCACAATTTCATCACATGGAAAGATGATGCCACCAAATCTGAAAAGTCTCCCCCTAAAAGATAAGACCCGATCATCTATCCCTCCAAGTGTCCTCCAATTCTCCTAACGATTTCACCCCATCTTGCCATCTATCCCTTACACCTGTCCAAATGCCCAGAATCTTAGGAAACCAATTAGATTTTGCTACATGTCTAAGGTAATAGAAATAATCCAAATTAGTTTCCATTTTCATCCCCTGTCAGGCCCATTCACTTCTTGGCCCAATAAGTCCTTTGTCCATTTCGATTTTCCAAATACTCAAGACATGAAAATTTTAGTTCATCCTCTTAGTGACCTATATGATTTTGAATCACCTAATTCCAAAACACGTCAAAACTTATCCGAGAACATCCAATCTGAATTCACCATTTGTTTCCTTTTGTTTTCTTGCCAACCAGGGTTTCTAGATCAATTCTTATCAACTGAGCACATGTTTCTAAACATGTGAAGACCTCAGAAAATTCAGTATCCAATTATAATTTTCATCATATGGCTGAACATGAGACAGTTTATCTAAGTCAGTTACCAATCGACTCCTATTCCTATCCGTCCATTTCACACCCGATTTAGTCCTTGATCCAGTCTGAATATTCAAAAATCCAAAACATGAAAGTTTTAGATTTGTATCTTAAGGTTCTATAAGAATTGGATTCACCTCATTCTGAACTCATATGACAAAGTTATAATTATTCTTCTGAAAGTCAACAGATCAGCCCGAGAACACCAATCTGGGCATACCAAGTGTTTGATAGATATTCTTTCTTGTTTCATACGAAATTTCCTAGATAAAATCTCCTCATTTATCATATATCTATATACTTATCAAGATATTAGGATAACTGAGAAAATAATCCAAAAACTTAATCTTAATCAAAGTCCTTAGTCAACTTTAAAGTCAATGCCTATATATCCAAATTCAGTTCTGCCACTTCAATCTAAATTTCATATTTTCTTGAGTCCATATCTCCGAAAACTCAAAACATAAGAGTTATATATCTATATCTTAGGGTTCTATGAGAACTAGAATCACATTAGTCATAGATCAAATGAAAGATTTATGACTAATTTATCAAATGATGTTGAAACTGCTCTAAACAGACCAATCTGATTCCACCATGTGTTTTCACTTGATTTCTCCTTCAATTCCCTATTTTGAATTTTACTCTTGACTTTTCAAAGGTACCCTAAAATAATCTTAAAGAAACATAATCATGTCAAGTATGAACATTAAAAGAACACTTAAAAATTTGGGTTATCACAAAATGATTTTTTTTTTCCGTCCAAATGAATTTTAAAATTCGTCCAACTTTTGGGATGAAATTTAAAATTCGTCTCTAAAAATTACTTTTAGGAACAATTTAATTTGTCACTAACAAATTTCGTCCCTAAAAATAAAATTTCTTATAGTGTGGATTGTGTTTAATTCTCTAGGAAATATCTATATATATATATATATATATGAATCAAGTACCATTATAATACACTACAACACATTTGATCTTTAGTGACAGAAAATGGCCAAACCGTCACCAAAAGTTTTTTGTGACAATTAGAAACTATCACCTAAAATGCGTCACACATATGTATTTGTGATGGTTTCAACTATTATAAAAGAAATATTTTTATTGACGGTTGGAGGTCTTCCGTTCGATGTAACGTTTGAATGTTCAAAATGTTTGTGACGGTCAGAATGTGTCATAAAAAGCAGCATTCGAATGTCAACATTGGCGTTCGAATGTTTACTCGCACGATTCACATTCAAATGACATACTATTTCTTCGTTGAGTAAACATTCGGACATTAGTATTTTCATTTGAATGTTTATACATTTGAACGTAATGGTGTCATTTTGACGTTTCTTGCACAACATTCAGACGTTACATTTGAGCTGCGTTCGAACGTTAATTTGATGAACATTTGAACGTTTTGTTCGTCCGTGGAAGAGTTCATTCGAAAGTTGTGCAAAACATTCAAACACAATTGAAACAAAGGTTTGAAGGTTTAATATGTACATTCGAACATACTAGTCAGAAATTGTAAATCTTAATAAAATTTAAAAGTACACAATCAATTTAGCAACTTACAATATCTTATAGCATATCAAAGTTAGACACTAAAAATTGCAAATAATAATAAGAACAATAAAGTTTATTTCTTTTTTTTCTCGCCCACCGTGATCTTGTTGTAGTGACATAACACGTTCAATCTGAGCCGCCATCTCCCTCTGCTCTTGTTCTTGGACTACAGTGCGCATTCTTTTCTCTTGATCTCTCTTCTGCTCCTGCATACACGTTTGAAAATTAGACTATCACTCCAAAGAGAGACTCTAGTTCCGGCTGTCTCAACCTCATATACTCGTTTTTTCATCATGCTGCTTTTAAATCTTTCGTGAGACTATTAATATGTGAAATCAAGGAGCTCGTGGAGAATGAACCAGCGGAATGCTTGAGTGAATGTCCCAATCCTCTGACCATGCCAAATTTGGTTTTGAGCACTTTCGTGAATATATTTATATCACTAGGAGAGGATTCCCCAAAAGTTGAATGCATCTCCAACATCCTATCATATAATTAGAAAGAAAACACACAGTAAGCAACAAAATTAAAAGAAATAGGAACTAAAAAAAATTATTCAGATATTGCATAATTTATTTAACAAAATTAACATCACTTACATAATTTTTTGCAGCAGCAGAATCCATCTATTCACTACGTTTATTACTATGAACAGTAGCATAGACATGAATGAGGAAAAAATTTTCAGGACTATCATGTTTCTAACAAAGATACATTAACAATTGAGAAATTTAATATTAATAATTAAATAAATGTATATCAGAAAAATTAATGAATTTCTATAAGTTATTAATTACCATCTTATCTACAAGACGGTAAAACAACCTTAAACCGACACGATGATGGATAGTGAGAGCATATCTATTATGTTTATTTGTTGAACTTAAGCTCTATAAAATTAATTAATAATGTTACTGCTAATTTAGAATGGATATAAATGTAAGTAACTAACTAATTTAGAATACCTTATAATCAGAACTTGAGAAAAGATCACAACACATCACCCGATCATCTAACTTTAACTTCTGGAAAGGAAACTTCGTAGCCTCTTCCAACGTCACAAACTTCTTGAAGTGCTTATGACATCAACCCTTGTGACATTAGAATAATGTAAACATATGTTTCTTCACAGTTCTCATATCCTCACTACGAGTAAAATTGAGCTTGCACTCATCTTAAGGAGTGAATTAAGTAAGAAATAAGATATACTTATTGAGGTAGAAAAAATATAGTTGTAAAGTTATCTTACCAGTACACGGCTCTGAATATGATCCTTAACCTCATTAGAAACATTTCGCCATGATCGCACATAAAAGGAAGCATAAGTTTGGACTGCTGTACTAATATAAGAGGAAAGTGCTGCCACACCATCAACCACTCCTCGAGAGAAATTTTTTCTTGCAGTCTACTTTTCTCTAGAGAGATACCACGAGTAAGGCCATAATTGTGTCAAGACGATGATGTATCAGTGATCATATACAATAGCATGGTATTAGTTATTTCTTCAGTTGAGTAGTAAAATATAATTAATTACGAATGATATTTCATTACTATTAGGTGTCGATTGGCTATCTATCTCTTGCGTGTTTATTTCTTCAAGAGCACATCCCTTAGGTGGGATTTCCAGAATGGGTTTAGAACTTGAAAGAAGTGGCACATTTCTTCATTATCATTGTAGTGGCATTCTTGAAAATGAATAAAAGGTCCCAATGGCCATTTCTCCCATTTTGAAATCTCACATTTTCTCTTCGCCACAAGCACTACTGTATCCATCACCGAAAGATCGGAAACTCTACTCCCTCCATTTTGATGTATTTTTTATTAAAATAGATTACAAATTGTAAACTTAAAAAATGTGGTGGCTGGATTTTCTTCTTGATTTTCTAGCTACCACGGGTCAACATTGGCCAAAAGGCCACCGTAGAAACATTCTTGAAGTGTATACTTCAATTCCATAGTAACTTTTGGCCCTAAAACTCCACAAAATGGAGTTTTGAGAATGGCTAAGTCGACTCAGCCATTCCCATGTTAAAACATATTTTGAATTTTGGAAGATGAACAGTCACATTTAAATGTACAATTTGTACGTTCGAATGTGACTTTCTGCAATGTTGGAAGACAAAAGGTCACATTTGAATCTAACTTGTGTACATTCGAACATGATTTTATTCAATGTTGGAAGATGAAAGGTTACGTTCGAATGTACCTTGTGTACATTCAAACTTTACTTTCTTCAATGTTAGAAGACTAAAGGTTACATTCGAATGTACCTTGTGTTCGTTCAAACATGACCGTTTGCAAAGTTGGAGCACATAGTCACATTCGAATGTACACATTGGTTACATTCAAATGTACTACCAGATTACTTTTAAAAAACTTAGATAAATTACTTTTCAAATATTGTGACTTAATTTATTTTTTATTTTCTCTAATTTTTATCTTATTTGTGTAGATATAAATGGCTCAGCAGTTCAGGACTACAAGTGGGAAGGAGCAAATAGGGAGGCTACCCATATCGAGGCCCACAGGATTACACCCGAGCAAGAGGTGTTGATTAACGAGTTCGATGGACTCGTCTGGGAGGACCGGAGCTTGAGGGTGGTTTTTGTGGACAGGGACTAGACTCCTATATGCGCAGTGTGGGGTCTCATTTACCCCTCCATGGTCCTTGAGTTCTACACGGCGATAGCCATGTTGTCGTTCGACGCACATACACACAGGATCATAATTTGCAATGTGCAACTCACAGTCTCGACGGATGTCATTGTCGAGTTGCTGCAAATCCCGCATCAGCAGCCTCAGACAGTAGCTACTGACCCTATGGAAGATGTAGCTGCAGCATTGGCTCCGCCTACAGATGGTGACACTGGCATGGCGGAGTCCCATACTGGCCCAATTCACTCAATGGATAGTCATCATGTTGACTCCCCAGAGGTCGAGGATGTTGGATCTGAGCACAATGATCCTCAACGGGATGAGGATTTCTACATCCTCACTAGTAGAAAATAGGAGGCGCAGTAGGCATAAGACACATTCCAACAAAGCAGGCTACTAGGTTTCTTATGGATGTTGCATCTTATTGTTGAACCAAATGTCAATCCGCTAGCATAGACGACAACATTTAGCCGGGCACGCGCGCAGTTTCTGATCAGCTTGGCGCGTGGAGACCCGATCGACTTACTGATAGTGATCTTTGAGAGGATCCGCTACGAGGTGTGCCTTGTCTCAATGGACAACCTTTCCTACGGAGTCATCATCATCCAACTATTGCTGACACATGGAGTCGCACCTCGAGTAGGGGAGTTAGTGCGACATCAGATCTGCTGCATTGACATGACCACCTATAACTATAGCCAAGCGTAGAGGAGGTGTCTGCCTCCTTCTATATTAGACCTTATTCTACCTCTCTGGCCTCAGACTAGTCATATTGATCCCGCTCACACTGCCAACACCAGTCACCAGCCTCAGACTAGATAGATTGTGGGTGGAGATGTGCGACTAGGGGTGTAAATGGTTCGGTCCAGTCCGGTAAATTTGTGGACCGATTCCATTCCGTTCAAGAATTCTCTCATCCTGGACCGGACCGAACAGGAGTTCGGTCCATACCAGTCCGATCTAATTCGGTCCAAGGGCGGTCTGGTCCAGTCGAGGGATGCCTCATATGATTTAATAGGCTAAATTTAATTTAAAATTCTACAATAATTAAATATTTTTTTGGCCCAAATTTAACTACTATAAATTATAATATGTTAATATTATAAAAGTATATATTATATATTAATATGTTAGTATATATTATATATTAAGTATGTTAGTAAATTATAACTAATAGTCTAATAGTCTAATAACACTATTACATTAGTATATGTTAATAAACTATAACTAATAAGTAATAACATTATTACAATTTATATTAGTATATTATATATTTATATATTAGTAAGTAGTAATAAATTAGTAATAATATATTAAATAATAATAATACACTTATTACTTATATGTTAATATTATAAGAGTATATATTATATATTAATATGTTAGTTAATATTAAATATTAAGTATGTTAGTAAACTATAACTAATAGTCTAATAATCTAATAGTCTAATAATACTATTACATTAGTATATGTTAATAAACTATAACTAATAAGTAATAATACTATTACAATTTACATTAGTATATTATATATTTATATGTTAGTAAATAGTGATAAAGTAGTAATAATATATTAAATAATAATAATACACTTATTATTTATATGTTAATATTATAAGAGTATATATTATATATTAATATGTTAGTCTATATTAAATATTAAGTATGTTAGTAAACTATAACTAATAGTCTAATATTGTAATAGTCTAATAATACTATTACATTAGTATATATTAATAAATTATAACTAATTAGTAATAATACTATTACAATTTACATTAATATATTATATATTTATATGTTAGTAAATAGTGATAAATTACTAATAATATATTAAATAATAATAATATACTTATTACTTATAAGTTATTACTAATACTTTATCTAGATATACTATAATTTATATTTTTATACTATAACTAGTCAACTACTAGTCTACTATAAATCATAATATGTTAATATTATAAGAGTATATATTGTATATTAATATGTTAATATATATTAATATTAATATTAATATTTATATATTATCATTTATATATACATATATTTAAAAATCAAAATTAAAAAAAAAAAACTCTAGGGATTCGGTCCGGTCCAAGGGGATGAACTCCCTGGACCGGGACAGGACCGGAATTTTCCGGTCCATATATTTTTTGGACCGGACCGGACCGGACCGGACTCCAACCGGTTCGGTCCGGTCTGCCGATTTGGTTCGGTCTTTTTACACCCTTATGTGCGACCTGCTTGAGTGGCCTTAAAATGGGAGAGTTATAGGAACATATTGGCCGACAGATCGCTACATAAACTGCCATGATGACTACGCATATGAATTAGGCTATGGAGCAGTTTTCCATTGATGTAGCGACCTTGCGTCTTAAGGTTGAAACATTGGCTGAGAAGTTTAAGACATTAAAAGACAACCTATAATGATAGATTTTGTGTTCTTTTTTTTTTATGTCTTTTGTAATTTATTTTTAATTTATATACTAGACCACGTTAACATGTAATGTATATATATGTTTTTTTATTTCTGTTCTCAATTTTCTTTAATATATATTAGCTTATCTAAATTTAATTTTAAATCACTGCATTTCATATCTTTCACAAATTAAATTATTTTATAATTCAATATTTTCTAAAATTTTATAATATTAACACCATTAGAGTATAATTTTATTTTAATTTTTTTATATATATTTTTTTCATATATTAATCATTATAAAATATCTAAAAAAATAAATATCAATACACCAATAATGAAATCCTACACTATTAAGAAAAGGAAAAAATTTTAAAATATATTAAAATACAAAATGTGTCAAAATAAGGTGTCAAAGTAGCATTATAGTATTTTTATTTTTATTTTTAATCTAAACGTTCAAACATTCTTTCATATCATTCGAATATTGACGCCAAAAACATGCACATTCAAACGTCAATAATCTCATTGTTTGAACGTGTTATCTAAACATTCGAATGTAAAATCGTCTCCGTTCGAACATAAAAAGATCCATCAATTGTTTTAATGCCGATTCCAACAAAGGGTCATAGAAAATAGGTTTTGGTAACAGTTTGGAGACTGTCACAAATTTCAAACCGTCATTAAAACTCAAATGTGTTGTAGTGATATCACATGTGATTAGCTAGATTCAAAATCTAGATCCTACTGTGACACCCCGTACTTGTAGGGAGTGCTGAAAATCAACAAGTTTGATTTAACCTATTTTCATCTACAAATACTATCTCAAAAATATTTTATCGGAAATCCACAATAATTTCTCATCTCCAAATTCTTAAGACAATCAAATCCTAAATATCCAAAAAGTTCATACATATATAAAAAAAATAATAATAATGCCATCACATAGGGTTCACAAACTCCCAAAAACAAATATTCTACTAACACTTGGATCTATTAATACTAAATAATGTAACAACACATCAATAAATGTCGTCTTCACTTCAACCAAGGGTAACCGCTTATCCTGGTCCCAAGATATTAATCTTGGTCCTCAGTTGAGACCTCCACTTCATCTGAAATGTATATAGATAAGGGGGTGAGTTCATCCACATCTCAGTAAGCAAAACACCTATACTAGTATGTAAATCATGAGCATTTTTAATAAAACTCTTAAGCATGTAATGGAAAAACTTTTATTCAAAGGAAACAACTCCAAAACTTATAAACCAATCGAAAACTAAGCGAACCTTTATTTTTCATAAAGTATACACAAAACCAATTTTTTATACCAAAATACTTTGGCACAAATAACTGTAATATCTCATCAACGTTTCCAAAACATATACCATGTTTAACTCTTTAGTAGGGTTGTGCTATCCCCGGTGGCCAAACCAGGCGGTATCATATTGTGAAATTTTCCCTCATTCGTTCTCAGAGCCCCGAGTGTGCACATAGGAAAAAGACACATAAAATGATCACTTTGTTTCCAAAGTGATTGCACTCCTATCATATCATATCATGGTAGTACCAACCATATCACGTGAATCCATATAATCATATCAGAACCATATTCAGAAATAAAGACAAACAAATAAGTATGCCAAAGATTTTTTCGTAAACATATCATATTAAGCCACTTGTTTTTTTCACTTTCTTATCCATTTTTATATAAGCCAAAAACTAAACAAAACATATTATTTTACATGTACAAGAAAACATCAAAATTAATGTTCGCATAGCTCTTATGCATAGCTCAAAAACATGTCAAATATTGCTCATGTCTACACATTTCATGTCAAAAAGAAAATTTTCTCTATCGTATAAATTTTCATGAGTGAATGCATAAAACATATACTGATGTTGTTTTTCACGTTTTTCTTTAAAAAGCAGAACATGCACATTTTATAAAACCAACCTTAATTCTTTTTATGTAAATCTAGGATAAAAGCCCCACTTACCTGACTCCTGAGGCGTATATTCAAAGTTTTGAGTCCAATCTCTAAGATTCTCGTCACCTACGCATAACATTTTCACTAAATATCAATGACCAGCTATACAACCCTCCAAAAATATCATTATAAATTAATGTTCCAAAATAAGTTTTAACATGTTTCATTCTTTCAATGTAATCAACCCCTTATTACACCTCCAGCCATCAAAAATTTTCTCTATTCCACCACTTATAAACTTGCAACATCCTAGTGATAAAATTTAAATAACACCACCAAGGACTTGTAAGAATTTTCTCAACAAAGGACCCAAAGCCTCTTCAGACAACAACAACTTGATATAAAACATACGATAAAATTTTGGAACTAAAAATCCCAATTCTAACAGCCACCAATATCTATTTAACTGCCGGCATAAGTCTCCTAACAAGAACATGACCAAAAGATCATTTGCGTCCAATAAAACTTTTATACCAGCCCACTACAAAGCATTTCAAGTTTTACTCGATTAAGACCAACTAGCCAAACAACACATTTTACTCGATTAAGACCAACCAACCCAACAACATAGCCACAAGGATTAAGAATTTCCCAATAATATCCAGCCATTATTCATCAACCCCAACTATCATGTATTAACTTAAAATATTCTCAATCAATAACTGGAGTTGTACAAAAGGAAAACAACAACCAATGTGTCACTGAATACTTAAAAACATCCCTTAGTATTCACTATAAAAATAGGTTCAGTAATTAACGGGTTATACTAGATAATTTCCTTAACAGAACATCTATTCAAAAGAATCTTGAACCTTACCTAAATATGAAGAACAAACCGCAAGAAACAGAAGCTTAGAAGATGAAATTCTCGCTTACCTAATGCTCGGCTGCCACCAACAAAATTAACTAGATTTTCAGTGATTAAAGCCCCAAACAGCACCCTTTAATATAGATGAATTGCATGAAAAGTTGAGAGGTTTAGAACAACTTACTGAGAAGAGGAGTAGATGGGCATAACAGAGGAGATCGATGGAGGAGAGGACACCCAAACAGGGATAACTGTCGTAGAGAGAAAGAGAGAGAGAGAGAGAGAGAGAGAGAGACCGGTGAATGTGAAAAACTGAAATGCGAGGAAGTGAACCCATTTGATGCAAACTGCTAGGACGTGGCGACTGGCGACTGGCGAACGGGAATCGGGAGCAACGCAAAAACAGGGGAAGTTAGAACCGTCGAGTGCAAAAGAAAAAAAAAAGAAAGAAAAGAAGAAGGAGCGGAAGTCATATACTGAGGTGAAACGGCGTCGTTTTGGTGTGCTGGGCGGGTTTTGATACACCGGAATGGGCCTGGGCTGCGGGCCTTACACCTACGGTCTATGTTATACTTAACATTATATAATAGTACTTAAGTAAATCAAAACTTGAACTTGATTATATATAATGTCTTGCTAGCTTGCTTCTAAGTTCCAACCTTAGAGAATACTGAATCATGGCTACAGGTATAAATTTTCTTGATTAAGAAAGAATGAAAATATGATTGTAGTAGCTAGCTGGAACAATATTGTAACTCCACAAACGGACTTGCTTTAGGATGGATTAATCATGTTACATATCCGTAGACACGTACATTTTCATTGTAAATATTGAACGAATACTCAATTTTATTTTCTTTCATATATTCGAATATCCACTAAAACTATGTAATACAATTTTTTGATACCAAAAGTTCAAAAGGTAGGCCTAATATTCATAAACATATGACAAAGGAGAAATAATTAATTACGTTATAGCGACTCTTCTTCAGGATGGTACTTGTTAGTGAAAGCGTGAAAGCTAGTGGTCAATGCTAGATTTAATTTGGTAATATATATATATATATATATATCACTATAAGTAAACTGTTTATTCAGGACTAGCTATTTCCTATCAAAATTATTATTTTCTTCCAAAATAAATGTATTTTTACAGCAAATAATCCTCTTTACCACAAATAATCTGTCACTGATATTCATTTTTCTTATAGTACATATATATATATATGTATGTACTCAAAACTTAGTACTCCTCTTAGCTAGAAGAGGGTATGCATATACAAAACTTGTCAACATTGAAATCCTTATATTTAAAATCTCTACTGGTGCTTGATATTCATGGAAGTATATATACTTGTCAACTTTGAAGAGAATACTGCATCTTTTTGGTTTTTCCTGACTTTCTTAACTTTTTTTTTTCCAGATTTTCAAATCATTGCAAGTAATAATTTCTAAATATGATCATTTTTTCATTAATTATCGATAAGGTAATATGCATAATGCTTGTCTAATTCAGTGTTAAGAGTGGGTTTGTTATTGGAAATGAAGTCTAAAACCTTGGAGTCTGCATCAACTGAACGTTCATGCTAGACACTGGCATCTATTTCAGGTTCTTTTGCTTTAGAGCGTACTTAGCAATTATTTATAACTAATTTTCAGGCAGCATCCGTGTTTAAAGGACCAGTTCCTCCCATCGATCGTCCCATTTTCTTTACGGATCTCTTGGCTAATTTATGATCCCCTTCCGTTTCTTCCTCCATGTTTAAAGGCATTTGTTTCTCTAACAATTTGATAAATTAATGACTCCACTTTATAATACAATGGCCTCAAGTTGATTTAGTGATTATTGTAATTACATGGTATAATTTACTTATTTTTTGAGACGCACTGCATAGTGTCATCGTAGAGAGAGCCTTGGAAGATATAACTAATTTATTTTCCACCTTTCCTTATTGTTCTATCACCCTTATGAAGAGTGCATTTATGCATAATATGGAATTAGAACTGCTGAAGGTCAAATAATGATGATGAAATGTAGAAGATAGATAGTGTTTGTTAAAAGATCAAAGTTTTAATTGTGAAATATGGACAAATTTGGGGCACCTATTTACTATATGAATATCTCTAGGCATATAAAGTTCTTGTTGGATGTTTGTGCTAGCTCTTTAACATGCCTAGCCTATTGGCCTATTATTTCTCTGCCTTCTAAGTTCCTCTGCGTGATTCTTATAAAACACCCGTTCAATGGTTTTTCATTATACTTAATGAGGCAGAAATTTATCAACTTAAGCAAACCTTTTGAGGAGCTAAATGATAAATAGGATAAAATTTGGAGAATTAATGAGACTCAAGTGGAAGTTAAAGACAATAATCAGTTACAAGTTTGGATAGAAAACGACATCGAGTAATGCTTTTTATACCAATCTCGTGCAAAGCAAAGTGCCCAACATCTTGTGAAGAAACATAAATCATGTGACATTTGCACGTTTTTGGAAACTGGCTCAACTTTGCTTTATTTCCAAGAATGATAAAGCTTACCAATTTTGGCTAAAGGTTCAGCAGTTGAAAAGAAGTGCATCTTTTGTTTTATTTTTCTCCAATTGAAATAAACTTTTCCGAGCAGGTTTTGGATGCGTGATTTATCTTTTTTGTCAATGTAACTTCTGTCCAGCTAAGCTAACATGCATGTATGGCATGAAAATTTCAAGGGCTTATTTAGTTCTTTTTAAGGTCCTGCAGCCTCATCTGCATAACTCCATTTGAAAAGCTGAATGCATGCATGCATGGCCTGAAGATGCACTTGATATTTCACTTCTCACGAAATCCACAACATAACCTGAGATTAAGGTTCAAAAGAGAGCAAAATCACATTTATTTGCAATCTTGAAGCAGAATCATTGACTTTAAAAGTACTTGGAGCTTTCAAAACTAATTCTAAAACTTCAATTGAAATCAGTCTTTTATTAATTTGATTTTACCATAGTTTTGCATCAGTATCTTTCCACCATTTACAATGTCTTCTCAAACTTCTCTTAACTTGAGCACCATTCAACAAACTCTCAGCCCTTTATCTCTTGGAACCCTATGCAAGTCTCTGGCTATTCCAGGTCTAGTCTTGGTTTTGTTCTACACTTCCTTGTTTAACCCTCCCAATTACCAACCTTCCCATCTCTTATCAACCATAATGCAGAAATGTCCATCCACAACTCCCATTATCACCAATTCTTCTACCAACATCAGCCACATTGTGTTTGGCATAGTTGGTTCCATGAACACATGGCAGTACAAGAAACCATACATTGAAGCTTGGTGGCGACCAAACATCACCCGTGGATATCTTTTCCTAGACCGAGCACCCACGCCGGAGTTCCAACCTTGGCCTTCAACTTCTCCTCCTTTTCGTGTCAATGAAAACCTCAATAAACTGAAAGTATACCCGAAAATTGTGAGGCCAATTCAAGTTCGAATAGTACGTACAATAATGGAGACATTTAGACAGGGAGATGAAGATGTGAGATGGTATGTAATGGCGGACGATGATACTGTCCTGTTTGTGGATAACTTAGTTGAGGTTCTAGCCCAATATAACCATTCTAAATACTATTATATTGGTTCAAATTCAGAGTGTGTCAAGTCCAACTTTGATTTCTCGTTTGATATGGCGTTTGGTGGTGCCGGGTATGCTTTGAGTTACCCTTTAGTGCAAGCATTGGCAACCAAGTTAGACGATTGTGTTGAGCGATATCCTCACATGTATGTCAGTGATTTTATCTTACACTCTTGTTTGGCTGATTTAGGAGTTTCTTTAACTCAAGAGAAAGGGTTTCATCAGGTAATTTCATAAAAATTCTCAACATCAGTTTGCTACTATATGTGATTTTCTATCAGTACAGCCCGTTCTTTCAAAACCAAAAGTTACATGCATTTAAATCTTGTTATCAAGTCACACTTGTTGATGTGGTACATTTTGATTTGTTTTGTGTATTAATCACTTAAATGACAACCGCTACGTTATGCCAAAAGTGATTGTAATTGAAGATTATATATTTGATACAAAAAATGACATTTATCTTTGCGTTACCATGTTAGAATTAGACCGTTATATACAATTAAATAACATATAAAAGCCATTCCAAATGTGGCAATCATGAAATAAATACACATATTGTTTTCCATATCAACTAAGCCTTCTGGGTATTTCTGACTGCAGATTGATCTACACAATGATATATCAGGTCTTTTGTCAGCTCACCCACAGTCTCCTTTCCTCTCCCTCCACCATATTGACACCATAAAACCAATCTTCCCCACCATGAATCGATCTGAGTCAATAAACCACCTCATGAAGGCTGCAAAAGTGGACCAATCACGTCTTCTTCAACAAACCATTTGCTACCACAGGCCAAGTAATTGGTCGTTCTCAATTTCATGGGGTTACTCGGCTTATATATACGAAAACATACTTCCTCGGAGCATTTTGTGGAGACCACTCGAGACATTTAGGCCATGGAATAGAAATGTTAGGCCACCATTGTACATGTTCAAAACCCGGTGGCCATCCAACAATCCTTGTGAAGCTCCTCATGTTTTTTTCCGTGATTCTATTGAATATTATACTCAACAAAACCAGATTATTACAACCTATATAAGAACATCGCTGCGTGGTTTGCCGGCTTGTTCATTAACTGGTAATCATTCTGCAGATGCCATCACTAAAATTCAAGTGTTTTCTCCAGCAACAACACCCATCGATGTGAGTTCTTTATATTATCATGACTTTTAACAAGAACATTCACTTTTTGTAGGAGTAATTTTTGTGAATACATAATGATTGTTAAAAAATATTGATCTGGTTATTATAATTCATTTTTTCTTCACAGGTTGGAGGAAGAGACTGCTGTGACATTCTATACACGGCAACTAAAAATGTTACCGAAGTGAAATATAGGCCTTGCGGGAAGGATGAAGTAATTGCCTAACTTCAACACCAAATTCCTAAGCTTTTTGTAATTTTTTAGTTTTTTTAATTATGTCCTTTTCTTTCTTTTTTCAGCTCCTTAACAACTGATCGTATTATTAATACTATAAAGGTGTATGTGGTTTTGTAATGTACATTTTTTTTCAAATTTTACATGGCAACATGCATGTTTTTCAATTCTCTTAAAAATTCAAAATAAGTGTTCATCAGAGGTAGAAAATTATTATTTCAAAGATTATTATTTCTTATTCTAACTATAATGCTATTGTCTTTTAAAAGACAGAGAGGTTGAAAATTTTAAGTTCTAATCAGATACAAGTGGTAATCATAAGAAGAATTCCATATGCAACTAATGGTAATGGCTTAGCAAGTGGATTGTTTATATCACAAGATCACTTCCACACAAAACAAAATAAAAACTATGAACTGGGAAGATCAACAAAATTTGCATATATCAGGGAATGTCTTTCAATAGATTTCCTCAGTATGGGATCGGGATTATGAAATAACTCCATCAAGTTTAAACAACTCCTCCATCAATCTCATTATTAATCTTAGACAGTAATGCCTAAAAGCAACAATCCTTCTTCAAAAGATGCCTTTGGACCAAAATTCCAAGGAGATTTGATGATATATAGGAGGGCATTATTTTTCTTGAGTTTTTAGAATATTGTTTCTTCCATGTCCTTAGAAAAGTAAACCAAGTTAGCTGATGGTTTGAAAAGTCTTTGGATAAAATTTATGAAATTCAGGTACTGATGACTTTGAAGCGGCCAAAACCTGGGTAGGCAATTGCCGGGAGGTGTCTCCCACCTGAAGAAAAATTATCTTTTGTTGGCCAATCTTAGTCGAAAGTTCTAATTTTCTGTGTGATAGCCAATTGCAAGATCATTGATGGCAAAAAAGCTTCTCGGAGAGCATGCAAATATAAAGGAGTTAAAGCAATTCGTCACATCATCCATCATGTAGCTATCATCATGTGCTCCAAGATGCGAACGAAATCAGCCTTACAAGTCTAGACATATGAGATAGTCTTGAGAAACGTTGTGTGCTGCAAAAGCAGTAATCAAGACTTAAAAAGCACCCAAGTTTAGCAAAAATTAAAATAGCATTACTTTCCATGTTAAGAAACATACAGGGCCGGTTGAAACTGTTGTTGTGATATTACACAACCTCAACATTGCAGCATCCAAATTCCAATCCTAGATCACCTCTGCAACTCCCTCCTATTTTGCTTGCCTTCGCTCTTCTTTCGCCTCCTTACTAGTATTCTCCTAGATGTGAAGAATCATGCATATTGTGATACCCTATATGAGAATGATAAGATATGTGGTGTATGGAATCCCACATTGTTTGGGAATGAGAAGTTCTAACTCTTTATAAGGTTCCATTGGGGTGTTACAAATAGTATCAGAGCCTATCCCAACCATAAATGTGAGACTTGAGTCATGCCACCTACAATGGACAGGCCCAACGAGGACGTCGGGCATTTAAAGGGGGTAGATTGTGATACCCTATATGAGAATGATAAGATAGGTGGTGTATGAGATCCCACATTATTTGGAAATGAGAAATTCTAACTCTTTATAAGGTTCCATTGGGGTGTTACACATATGGTGATATTTCGTATTTGAATAGGGAAGAACAAAATAATAAAGAAAGCTAGGTAATCATAACAATTTCTTTAATTGTAGAAGTCATGCATTAGATTTTTTAAGAAACTCTTAATCCCTCTCCCTTGTTTATTCTTTACTGAAAGTCGTTTCTATAAATAAGACTTTATAAATGGAAGGTGAAGAAGGTGGATGCGTTAATAAAGATAAAATGGATAGAAAAATACCTCGATCAGTCAATGGTGTTGCATGTGCGAAGGTTTTAGATAGAAATGTCTTTGGTGAAAAACATTTGCATATGGTGTTGAAGACTTTAATATCTAGAAATCTTTATAAGTATGGAAAAGATACAATCATTAATATCTATTTATAAGTATAGAAATATCTAGATACAACGTCTATCATGATTTATGTTCCCATATATAACTCCTTGATGCTCGTCTTGATTTTCTCCTTGATATTTGTCTTGATTGTTTCCAAAGATTGAGTCATTATTATCGCCAACACCCTATGCAAATTAAGCACGGTTGGTAACATGCGAAGTTTAAATTTGAAAAGTGTAAACAGGGAACTCGATGGACTTTTTGTGAAGATATCTATAATTTGCAGATTGGAGGGCACATGTTTAATCATCAAAATGCTACTACAGACTAACTCTCGAACAAAGTGGGTATCTATGTCGATATGCCAAGACCTTTGTTGAGCCATTGGGTTACAAGTAATGAAAATTCCACTTGTGTTATCACTGACTAAGGTTGCAAGATTTGGTGTCTGAATGTGCAAATTACGAAGAATATTCAATAGCCATTTAACCTTAACTGCAGTGAATGCTGAAGCTCTTGAAAACTGCACAAATAATAATGATACTACATATTGGCACACTAATACGGTAGCATCTGCACACATGACTTCAAATGTATCTCAGCTTGATAAGCCGAACCATACACTAGTACGGACAAAGTTATTGTCGGTAACGGATCCTCTCTACCTGTTACTCACAAGAGTTCCTTCTCTCCCACCCCTTCTCTTATCTTAAATGATCTTCTTGTTTTACCAAACTTAACAAAAAATCTATTGAGTGCCAGTAAACTCACTTCTAATTTTCCTCTTTCCGTCTCTTTTACTCTTAGTGATTTTGTTAAACAGAATTTTCAAACTCGAAAGGTGGTGGCAAGCGGTGATCGTGTAGATGACCTCTATCTACTAAAGCATGGAAATCATGTTTTTTCTTTTTTCAATCGCAAATAGAATTTATGTAATTCCTTTCTGGCTCATGACTAGTTAACCATTTTTCTTCCAGATAGTTAAGGCTATGAGATCAATAGAGGCCAGAGGGCATTGGGGTTGAACCATCAACATAGCCATAAAAGTTTGGACATTGCAGAAGGGGAACCACTTGACTGTGATAAAGAAGAAAATTTAAGGAGGATAGCATTATTGTGATCATGTGAACCATGGTGTTAAAGGAGAGGGTAAAGGAAAAATTATACAAGGCCATAGAATCATGTGGAGGTTAATTTGTTAAGGCTGTTGATACCATGAGAAGGTTTTAGACAACAACGTTTTTAGTGAAAAACCATAACAATATGCATATGGCATTGAAGACTTTATTATATAGAAATCTTTACAAGTATAGAAATGATAATCACTAGCAATAGTTGTACATGCTATACATAAAACAATGTCAGTACATTCTATATTTAGAACAAATCAAATCCTACACCTCTGTACAATGCCTATCATGATTAGTGTTCTCATATATAACTCCTTGATGATTGTCTCTTTGATATTTGTCTTGATTGTTTTTAGAATTTGAGCCTTTGTTGTCGCCTGTATCTTGTTCACATCATTGAAATAAGATGGGCAATCATGAATTGTCAACATTTCCAAAGAGGTTAGCTTACTCATTGCTTCAGATAGTTATGTTAAATCAGAACATCTAAAAATTGTGAACCACTCAAGTGATGCCCAATTGCAGATCCACTATGGTATAGCCATCGACCTTGAACATCTAGAGATTTGGAGCTCTCATAGAGTGGTAACCTATTGTAGCCTCAATAGGAGAGATACCAATTTTGAAATACTGGTGAATTTCAAAGGAATGAGGCTTTTAAGCCCTTTACATTGCATCCAATGCTAATCGTTGTCTAGATCAAGCACATGACAATCTAAGATTTGGAGCTTTCATAGAGAGGTAACATGTTTGACGCCCAAATAGTAAAGGCACTACTTTTGGAATATTGTCAAACTCTAAATAGAATAGGCCTTTAAGCCCTTTCCATTACATCATGTGCTCATCGTTGCCTAGATCAAGTATTGGACAATCAATAAACTTCAAATCATGAAGTGTAGTGAGATATTGCTTACCGTGGGAGAGAGACTTGAGTTCATGACAGAGCCTTATCTTTAAATACTGGAGAGTTATGAGGTTTTGCAACCCACCCTTTTGGCAGGTTTATATTTTTCATCATTGTTTGTTGGACTAGCGGGAATCTGACTTTAATTAGGTATAACTTTTTATCCACATGTTGAGACATTGGCAATGATCATACAAGTGATGGTTTTCTTTCATTCCTACCATTTCCATCTCATGGTTCTTCTTAGTGTCAAGTTTCTAAACAAAACTCCTCTAGACTAGTTTGAAAATCCACATAGTGACTTGAAATTAATTGAATTGGGGGCCACATGATGGGGATGATGTTATTCACTCTGAAAATTGAGAAAATAAACAAAAACCATAAAATCCTAAATGATCATATGAACCTAAATAATTAAAGAAGGGCTTACGTCAGCATAACAGGTAAGAAACTTACAATTATGACATATTAAAAGCCTAAGTGATCGCTTGATTCATTAAACCTTTCTTGGTCTTCACAACATCTCTAAAGTATAAACAAACTCATCTATTGAATTTGTAGCGGTTATTACAAGTGGTGGTTTTTTATGTGCCAAGAACCTCATGTGCATGTTAATATTTTACACTTAACCATTGCAAGATTTATCCAAGATTACCATCAATTTTACAAAACTTTCAAAATCTCACACAAACAACAAAATTGTCACCACTGTGGCATTTGCATTGTCAAACCAAATTTTCTCTATCATGTGCTCATGTTGGTATTGCATCAAAGCACAAGTATAGTATGCCTACTCCTAAGAGCTCAAACAAGAAAGCCTTGAAATTTTTTTTGTTGCAACAAGAAGGTTCTTTCAGAACATGGTGGATGTGCAAGTGATGGTGCCTCAAGCTTTACAAGTGGGCTAAATAATGGAGAAATCCACCCACTAGCATCCACGTACTTTTGATACCCACCTAGGAGCTATGGGTGCAGAAAACTAGTAGAGAGGCTGGAGAAGACTTTTGGTATATTATTTGGCACCAATGAGCAGAGGATAGAGTTTTCCACCTACACACTAGTAGATACGACAGACAAATGGTGAAAGGGCTACCCGAGGACTCCTCCAACAATAGTAGGGGAAGGAGTACCCATTTCTTGGGAGAGTCTCATCAAGGCTTTCTTCCGGAGTTTCTTTCCAGGAATTGTAATGCCCGATATCTAGAGGGTTGGAGACTTAGTTCCTATCACCTAGAGATCACATTCAGATAATACAAATACACTACGAATGAAAAAAGAGTAGCTCTATAACACGTAAAACTCCTTTAATCAAAATTTACGATCCTTCACAAAGACAACAAAGAATTTCTCTAACATAAATAATAAAGAATATCTCTAAATTCTCAATAAGAGTGATAAATGTTCCAAAATACTATTTAAAGAAAATAATATTTTTTAGAAAAAGTGTTTCCCCTAATCACTTGTACCATTTGACACTTATTCCTCTATACTCAAATAATCTCACCCCAGATTTTCATTCCTTGTCTCTAGCTAAACATCCAAGTCATCTAAAAAAATAATCAAAATAATTGGGTGAGTTGTCAACAATTTAGTAAGTAGCGAACCTATATCAGTGTGTAGACATGAGCCAGTTACATAATGCAGAAATAGAATGTCCTTAAAAATATAAAAGTGACATTTTCATAAACATTTTATATAAAAAAAAACATAAAGCGGAAGCTTAAATAAAAACATCAAAAACAAAAATAGATGTCATGTTTACTCTTGTGGTAGGGTTGTGCGTGTCTATGGATAACCAAGCAAAATGTAGAAAGCGAGTGCACCCAAAACAAAGGCATATTTACCCTAGGGAGAGTTGTGTAATCTACTAACAGCCAAGCAGAACATAAATCACTATGTCACTAAAATGAATGGACATAAACAGATGGCACTATTATTAGCCATGGCAGAACCGAAGGCCAATATTGTCCCTTGTGGTTGGGCCTAGGCCACTACTATTACTCATATGAGCCATAATATTCACCTTGGCTCAACCCTTCATCGATCCACTGGACCACATGAACCCAAGGCTAGTTGGGTAGAAACCAAGCTAGAATCTCCACGGTCCAACTACCTGATTGGGAAATCAACTAAAAAAACAATCTGATCATATTTGTTGTTGTTAAAATTAAGAAAATTGAATGCTTTATTAAAAATCTTGGAGGCAATTAGTTGTTAAATATTCCAAACTAAAATACCTTAGCAAGTGTGTGGCAAATGACAAATATTGTTGTTTTAGTGCAAAGCTTTTACCTAGCTAGCTTTGTCATAATATTTGACAAACTCAAACTAGCTAGGGTTGGCAATTCTTATCATAATTAGCAGCATTTATTGGAAAGAAACATCCTAATATTCTCAAATTCTTCTTGATTGTACCAACTTTTTCTTCCTAGCAAGTACTTATATATGCATATTTTCTTGTTGTTAAAATGCATGTTTTATGGAAAGAGACCCCTTGAAATTTATCATCTATATGCCAAGAATAGACAAAAGCATTTAAACAATCTTTCCTCTTTTATCCTTTTTTTTCTTGTTAAAATACGAATCTCTCATAATTGCTCAATGCAAAGCATGATCATCATTTTCTTACCTTCACTGCCAAACAATCAAACAAATAAAAAATCATTTTCATTCATCACTATAGCAAAATCAAATTCCCAAATACCTTAACTTACACATTTCATATGACTACAATAGTGAAATAAAGTAGAACTCATTTGAAACAATGTCTTCTCACAACTCATATCAAAATAATAGCACCAATACAAAGAGACAAAAAGAGAGGGAGATAGAGAGTGTGTGTGTTAATGAAGAAAGACTAATATTTGGTTCAATGGGTTGTAGAATTTGACGACGTAGTGTGTGGAAGAAGATGGCCATGACTACAAGAAATTGAGCTTCAATCAATAGAGGAATAGTGTTTTTGATAATGACAGGGATAACTGTGAGTGGCAATGGAAATCATAGGGTCACAAGGATGACGGAGTCATTGAGGGACTAGGGTTTCAGAAATCAACATAAAGAAATAGAGAGAGAGCGAGAGAGAGAGAGAGAGAGAGAGAGACTTGACAGGGGAATCGATTTTAACCTAAGACCAAATACGGCACTGTTTTAGGTTACTAAAACGACGTTATTTTTATTGCAAGTGGCTTTTCTTAAAAATAACTGGGTACCTGATTTTAGACCATACTTAGACCAGACATGTCTTGGTTTTGCAACCCAGATTTGAGCTCGAGTTTTGAATCGAACTACGGGAAAAAAAGACCTAAATGAATTGTCTTAACAAGTACAATCAGAAAAGGCACGATGAATACATAAAAGATCATAACCCAAAATTCTAAATTCGTTGTAGTGTTTACATTTTAAGAATTATTAAAAACAATAAATGGTCAAGGATCTCGAGAGAAGATGTAGTAAATGAGGAAAGCGTGGACAAGTAGCAAACATAAACTAGTGTGATAGAAGTATCGGACTAAAGTAGGTGTACTATGAAGGCACAACTTGAATTTTTCATGAATTGGGTATAAGATCAAGGACAATAGGTTTGTACTACAATTGACAGTTACTGTGCGGATGTGTATACATAAAGGATTAGGATATATGTGAATTATAAGACCAACCAAATAGTAAATGATTAAGATCTTTCAATATGAGTTTTGATTAAATAATGAAGATGAAATGAGACATGGATGATGTGAAGGATAAATATATAGGTTTCTATTGAGGTATTAGCAAGCTTTGTTGATGAAGTTTTATTAAGATGAGAGATTATTGAAAATCCAGTTCAATATTAATATAGGTAGAATATATAATGACCTGCTTCTCATGGATTGCTCAATGGCTTGTCACATAGTTCGAAAGCATATCACTTGGAAGTCAGTCTCCTCCTCATCTTGGTAGGACTCTACGCCTATCAAGCAATGATGCTACTTATAATAGGTTTAGAATAAGATATGAATCAATTGGTAATTGCATTCAAAATTAAGTTCTAAAGATAGAAAAGCAATTAACATTAAAAAAAAAAAGAAAATCTTCTCTTGATCTCTGTGAGGTGTTTCTTAGGTGAAGTCCAATTCTCATATCTTACTTTGTAAGAGTGGGGCAGTTTTCTAGTTCAATTGTAGGGCTGAGAGAGATAGGGATGGGTCATATTGAAGAAAAGTGAAAAATAGTTTTAGTTAACTGAAGAGGAAGATGAGATTCATGTGGATGAAGCATATTTACTAGCAAAAGCAAAAAAAGGTGATTGCAATCATGTTGGTAAATTTTTTCTCGATTGTATTATTAGTAAAAAAGGTTATTCCTTCAACTATGAAGAAGATTTGGAAAACAACTAGACCTCTCTACTTTCATGACATCATTTCAAATCTTGTTGTTATTGCTTTTGAAACACTTGAGGATCAGCACCCTGAAGGTCCTGGTTGTTTGATATGAGTTTGTTTGTTCTTAGACCTTTTGATGGTTTAACTCATCCATCAACAATTAAGTTTCTATATGAATAATTATGGATTCAACTTCACAACTTACCATTGGCATGTATGAATGTTGATATTGGTTAACAAATTGGGAAGCTGATTGGATCGGTGAAGGACCTTGATGTACATGATGGATCAGGTTAGGGGGACTATCTTAGGATGAAAGTTGAAATTGATCTATAGAAGCCTATTTCAAAAAGAAGATATATCAATTTATTCAGGGAGAGAGTTTGGATTCCTCTTAATTACGAAAAACTTCCAAAGGTTTGTTTCAAGTGTGGCTGGATTATCTAGTGAATGGATCCATGGGTTATGCCACTTAAATGGGTGATCAAAAATCAATCCAATTGGCAGGCAAAGGAAAGCAATTTGAGTAGGCTTCAATGAAGCAGATAGTAGACAATTCAGAAGGTCATAATGATAGGAATGAATTACAGAACATTAGGTGTTGTGTAATGGATTCCAATGGAAGATGAAGAATATGGTGGACACTCATGAATAGGAGGCAGAAAATGTCAGGCAAAAACAAATACATCAATTGATGGAGGAGGAAAACTTGAATGAAATCCTTGATTTGGCATCAAACCAATCAGACTTAATAATTTCTTATTATGAATGGGCATCATGTTATCATGGGCCAACTAGGTGTTGCAGAAAGTGGAAGGCCCAATGCCTTTGCTATTGATAACAATTTAGAGCCCAATATGATAGGTAGGGATGATGATTTAGTTAGTCAACTAGAGAAGAACAATACGAAGATTGTCGAAGAGGGGAGGAAGGTGCTAAGAAGTTGGAAGAGGCATGCTAAAACAAAGGTAATCCCTCTGCTAGTTCTCTATTTGATCAAATGCAAAAGGCTCATGAAGGAATAGAAACGAGTATAGAACAAGGGGTGGGGAACAGGTAGAAATGAGTTTGTCGAATCTGTGGTTCCTCATGGAATTCAATAGGTGGAGGCTGGAAATCAGCCTAGCTAATCATTATTAAATTTCTTAGTTGAAATTGTCGAGAGCTTGGAAACCCCCAAGCAGTTCAAGATCTCTATCTCATTGTCAAAGACAAGCAATCCAAAATTATTTTTCTTACTAAAACTAATATAAAGTCAAATCAAATAGAGTATGTGAAGAATAGGTTGGGTTTTACTAATTGTTTTGTTGTTAGTTCAATTGGAAGGAAATATGGTGACTCGAATAATTTGCTATAATTCAACTAGCTTGAGAATTTTAGAATGAGTAAGAAGGAAGTTTTGACATCTAGAAGATTTGGCCATCATCCCATACGCTTAACTGTTAAAGAAGGTTTTTTGAGGAATTAATTTAGAAGGAAGATTTTTAGATTTGAGGTCAAATGGATGCTAGAAGTAGAAAGGAAGCAAATTGTCAAAGGAGCATGCACTAAGCCACATGGTTATCAGAATCATTGGTAGAGAATCAAAGAGAAGTTGCTGACCTATAGCGGTGAGTTAAGAGAAGGAGTGATACTCATAATGTGATTAAGAAAAAGGTTGAATTACTGAAGCACATGCAACAAGATGAGGGTCCTTACAATGCAGTAACTTTTACGAATCTATATACAAAACTAGGTTTGTTGTTAGAATAAGAAGATACGAAATAGAAACAACGAACTAAAAGGAATTGGTATCAACTAAGTGATAAGAATACTAATTTTTTCATACTTGTGCTACTCATAGAACAAAGAAGAATTGGATTAAATCAATCAAAGATACTCAGGGAAATGCAGTTACAAATCTGTGGGAGATGGAGTGGGTGTTTTAACAGTTCTGTTGAACCCAAAGTTTCAAGTCTCGTATCTACGTAAAGATTTTGATAATAACAAATAATATTTAAGACTCAAGCTCAACTTGTCTACACATGAAGGAAGCTATATACATCAAGAATCAAGTATGAGCAAGAAAGAGATCAAGTCTACAAATGATGCTCATAGAGTAATTTTGTACATCTCTTAAAATTTGAAATTAGATTAAGGCTCAAAATTGCATCAAATTACATTTTTTACATTTGCATAATTTTATTAAAATATTTTATTAATATTTTTCCACATATGCATAAAGATTTAAATTTGTAAGATAATTGATTGTCATCTTTAATATATGCATGTGTTGTTTGAAAATCTTGAAGGGTAGTTGTGTGTTTTTTTGACAAATGCAAAAGATAGATGATTTGTTTGGAAATCTTGAAAGATGGTTGTGTGTTTTTTTGACATATGCAAAAAGAAGATGATTTGGTTTAAAAAAATAAATTATGCTCATTTTGTCATGTATGAACAGTAAAAGATTAGATTTGATTTCTTTGAAAAATGAATAGAGTTGTCTTTGACAAATATAGTACTCTTATTTGAATCTTTTGAAAAGTGAATAGTACTCTTATTTGACATGTGAACCTTTTTAAATTTGAATATGAAGACTCATTTGCTTATAAATAACTTACTTGAGTTTGGCAAAAATCACAACAAGAGCTTACACATCAATTACTAAGTTTTGCATCATTTTCTCAAAGCTGTCATTTTCTGTTCTTTAAGTTTTGTATCTTAATCTTTATTTATTTTGAAAGAAATATAGGTTGTGCTGTATTGTTCTTATTTCACTTATTGAGGAATGTACTATGATAATCTATCAACTATCAGCTCTTGTATTTGTAAGAGGGTGCGTATAACCCTTATGTATGTAGAAAGTATTCTACACAGGGAATAGTTAAATCACCAAATGTGAAGTGATTGCAAGTGTAGAGAGTGTTCTACACGGATTCTTTGTAGCGGTGTTGCTCAAAGGTACAATAGGTTTCTATCTCCACCTGAAGGAGATTGAATTGTGAATTTGGGATCCTCAAAGGGTAGTTTGAGGCGAGGACATAGGCAGTGGGGCTGAACCTCGTTAAAATAATGAGTTTGCTTCTTCTTACCCTTACTCTCTGTATTTCTTGCTGCTTCATATTCTGTTTATATTTTATATTGTATATTTGGTTTATAAGTATTAATTTTTTAATATAACCTAATTCACTCTCCATCTTATGTTAGTCATCTGGGCAACAAGTTCTATAGTAACATTTTTACCTCTAATCCCTCACCAATTGATATGGATGATTGCATAAGATGAATGATAAGCTATAGCAACCATTCATAGAGGCAAATATTCAAGAGACATTGCATCAGATGGGACCAGTGAAGTCACCAGGTGCTGAGGGATTTAGTGCATACTTCTTTCAGACTTATTGGTCTATGGAAAGGAGATATGCTCTACTGTGTTAAGTTGTCTTATTCATGGGGAACTTGATCAATTAATTAATTTTACTTACATTGCTTTGGTTCCTAGAGTGAAAAATCCTATTTGTAGTATTGAATTTAGACCTATAAGTTTGTCTAATGTGGTCTACAAGATAGTGTCTAAAGTTCTAGCAAATTTAATGAAACAAGTGTCTTCCTCATATTATTTCTCATAGTTAAAGTGCATCTATTCTGGATCGATTGATCACTCACAATGCCATGGTAGCTTATGAAGCCTTAAACACTATAAGGACTAGGCAGAAAGGAAATTTTGGAAATATGGCCTTGATGCTTGCTTGATAGTCCAAAACTTATGATCGAGTCGAGTATTTTTTTTTTTTTGGAAGGAATTAGACAATTGGGGTTCTGTGAAAAGTGGATTCAGCTAATAATGACTTGTGTTTCCTCAATGAGATATGTTATTCTTATTAATGGAACATGGTCCGAACATTCAACCTACAAGAGGGACTAGCTAGGGAGATCCAATATCTCCCTACATATTTATTATCAGTGCTAAAGGTTTGAGCTCAATGTTAATTGAAGTAGAATTGGCAAGACATATTAGAGGTGTTAAAGTGTCTTAATCAATGAACCACCTTTTTTTTCTTGAGGATAGCATCCTGTTTTGTAAGGTTGTGGTGTTAGGGTGGTGATTACGCCCAAAGAATAACACGATTGTTTGCAGTATAGCTTTGGGGTGTCGATTCCATAGGGAGATGGATTGAGAAATTGAAGAACAGTAACGAAATTAACAAAAAGATCTAGATGAGTGCGAAAAGTAAATTTTAGAGTGTGACGTAAATTAAAACTAAATGAGTAATTTGAACAGTATAAAAATGAGACAAAAAGTAGAGCATCGGGAATCCTTTGTATATAATTGGTATTTTAATTATTTTCGATTCATTAATAACTCAATTGAAAATTCTATGTCCAAATTTTCAATCGGAAAATAAAACATTAATAACCAGATTTAAATCAAATGTAATCTTTCGAAAAATCATTTGTCACAATATAAGAACAGGAATTGTTATCGATATTAAAGAAATTCAACGTCGACAATATACTCGTAGAGCAATATTGCAGCAGAGAATTAAATTAAAATAGATAACCAATTGAACCAAACATAATCAAAGGATTATTGCATTCAATAGAAAAAACATGACTGAATCTATAAATGAAATAAATTCTAAGATTATTTGGTGACGAAAACATTTATAATAAATTTCGAATGACTAAACAAAAGAGTTTAATATTTGAAGAACACATATATGAATCAAAAACAATTACAAATACCATCATATATACAAATCCATCCCTAGCTCTACTAGAAAATTAGTTACACATATTGAAAATATGCAACAAAAAATCTCTAAAGGATAATATGGAAGAGCCAACCATTATTTTCTTCTCTCTTCTTTGGTTTTTCTTTTCTTTTCTCAAGCTCTCAAAAACAATGTATCTTCCAAGGCATCCAAGCACACTAAGCATGGTCTTAGAACACACACCCCTCCCTTCTATTTATAAGCATCCTTCATGCAAGTTGTCATGACAAAATCATCACAATTTCAACTTGTTTTGCCATGTGCCATTCTTGAATCCAAGTGATTTGTGAGTTGTCATTTTGATCATTTGTTTTCCCACTATGCATGAGCTGGATTTTGCTTGTAGGTTGAGTGTTTCAATTTTGCTTCTCTATCCATTAGTTGTCTTGTATAACTTAATATCTTGTGGTCAAATAATTTATCTTGAAGAAACTTGAGTGCACTTCATCTTGCATATGAATTGATCATTGAATTTCCAAGTTGGTGTAGGAGTGCTTGCTGGAAAATATTATGATAACATTTGGATTTGATGCAAGTGGCTAAAAAATATCCAGGAACATCAAGTGCAGGTACGTCCACTTGATGGTCGATTTAGTCTTAGATTGAGTGGATATCTCTTCAAACATAAAATATAAAAGTTATAGATATTTCTCTTTCGGTTCTATATCATCTTGAATCAGCTCAATCGGAGATTGGATGAGAGAGTTATGCTCATATTACGAAAAGATGTCAGAACTATCTAAAATTTCGCAATTATCTTCATTTGCTCCTAATGTCTCTATTTGTGTCCTAAATCAAAATATAAGAATAATGAGTATATTTAGGCATCAAATAAGAATAAAGTATTAAACATTAAGAGAGGAAAATATGGCATTTTATATTCTCATCAATATATTAAATCATGCTTATATCTATCTCAAGATAAATGACCATTAATTTTAATAACATGAGTTATATCCATTATTTTCTCATTTCTTTTAGTATTTAAATAGAGTATTTAGAGTGCATTTTTGTGCACTCATCAGGTGGCAGAAGATCAATGCTATTTGACAAAGTATAAATTGTCTTCCAGTCGATGTTTGAGTAAATAAAAAAACATTTTTTTTTGTTTAGTTATAACACTAGTACTAGAACCAAGCAGCAGATTCATAGTAGGCTTCTAGTACTAGTGCATGGCTGGGCACAAGAGGTAATTCGATCGTGGCTGTGTGTTTCATATTTTCGGGTAGATGCCAAATTTTAATGTTACCAAGGAATCCTCATTGGCTCCACAATGGATCTTCCTTCTGGGGTTGCCCCTTCACATGTATCGCATGGATTGGCTACAATTTTTTGCTACAAGATTTGGTAGGTATTTGGGGACTGATAACTACATTAAATCCTACTAGGGCTTGGGGGCTCAAATGTGTGTCGAGATGGATTTGAAGGAGGAACTGGTGCAAGGTTTTCTAGTTGCTGTTTCAGATTCTATGACACTTTGGTAAGAGGCGAGATACGAAAAGTAAGGTTTTTTCTATAACAAGTATTGTCGTCAAGGCCACATTGGGGTCACTTGTCGAGTTTGAGAGAGCTTGAAGTCCCGAAGATCTAATCATAAGAAAATTGTTGCCAAGAAAATCTAGAAGGCAAAAAAGTCTAAAATGCTTTATCTGAATTTTTTGATCGATGAGGATGACATCGAATGCAATGGAGCCAATGGCGGCTGAAATGGATAAGGGGCCTATCACATTGGAGGAAGGGGAAATCAGTGGCCATAAGGATTAGGGCAGTGTCATAGTGGGTGTGGCTTCGGGAGGGTCAGACGTGGTTCCTGTTTTCAATGCAAGAGTTGATCATACCAAAGAGCAATTTGTGTAAAAGCCAAAGGAAGAAGAGATTGTCAGGGATTTAGGTACTGATTTGATGAATCATTGTGAGACCAATAGTTCAACAAGCATGATTCGGCAGGAAAATCTAACTGTGGTTGATGAAACACTAGTAAGGGAATGTGTGGTGCAATATAGTCCAGCAGTGGTGTTGCAGAGGACAAAATTGGATTATTTATCGAACAAGGCTAATAAGGAAACGCTAGGGGTGTCAAAACATGTTAACGGGTCGTGTTCACGTGGTGTCAGGACGTATACATAATACTTAAAGGGTCAAGACGAACACGACCTGTTGAGGATTTCGTGTCAAAAACTTCAACCCTAATACGTCCCGTTAAGATAACGGGTTAACACGACACGACCCGTTAAGACTTTTGACACTATAAGACATGACACAATACGACTTGACCTGTTTCAGCCGGCAAACCCATTAGTGACCCGTTTGAGTTTAAACTAATTAATTTTATACAATTATTAAAATTTAAATAATAGTTATAAAATATAAAAAATTAATTACAAATTATAATTCAATAAGTAATATATTATAAAGTATAATAAACACACAAATATGATCTACACATTGTAAAATATTAAAATTATAACTCAAATATATTAAATAACAATGAATTAACTTGATAAAGACTTTTTAATAAGTACTTGAATAGGATTACTAATAAGAGTATAAAGTTAAATTTAAACTTCTTAATGTGTCTTAACGGGTCATAACAGGTTTGACCTGTTATGACCCGTTATCAAATCATGTCTTAACGGGTTGACACGATTTGACCCAAAACCCGTTAAGGCTAAATACTAACCCACTTTTTTCGGGTCGTGTTCGTTTCGTATTAACGTATCGTGTTACGTATTGTTACCCTTAGAAAATGTTACAACCTATTGCACGGTAGAAGAGTTACGATTCTGATAATGAAACAATAGCAAGTTCTTCTTCTATGAAAGAAAAAGGAAAGCTCGGTTCTAGGCAGTATCAGCAGGTGTTGATTCGCTCCTCAAAATTGAATTTATGATACACTTTTCTAGTGTGGAATGCATGGCAGTTAGGCCATTCTAGGCGGACAAACGTTAAAAAGTTTGATACACTGCTAGAATTCAAGTTTAGTTACTATTGTAGAAACTTTTCTCAATTCTGATGGTATGTTGATGTTAGCTAGTTTTTTTAGCCTTCCTTTTTTTTGCTCTGATATGGAAGTGGGTGGTGAACCATGGTTGTTCTGATCAGATAAGGTTGATTCTGAGGTTGTTTCTATGATGTACCAAATAATCCCGAGTTGGTATTCAATAGAATGTTCGAAGATTCTGATCTCTTTTATTTATGCCAAATGCAATCAATTTGAACATCGGGTTTTATGGCAGTCTTTGGAAGGGTTGAATCTTAGTAACAACCCTTGGTTAGTTGCCAGAGATTTCAATATAATAAGGGAGGATTGTGAACGGATTATGGGTCATCCAAGGGCTATGTATGAATTCAATGTTTGCTTAGATAATTGCAGCATGTTGGATGTACTAGTCTCAAAAGGGCATGTCTCATGGTGCAATGGTCATTCGAGTTTCTCTGGCAGTTGGGCTTGGTTGATTGTATATTGCGTAACTCCTAGTTGGTATAAATATTAACCAAGAAAGATATCGGATCATTGCTGATGGTCTTCCATTATTATAGAGATTTTGCCTAGTATGGGCTGTCATCATTCCATTTTTAGAACATGTGGATTGAGAATGAACTTTTGCAGCTTGTGTAGAATCAATTTGGCACGAAGAGATAGAGGAAGTGGGTCTTCGCAACCAGACCATTAAACTAAAAAAGTTAAAAGTGGCCTTTCAGTCGTGGAACAAGAATACCTTCGACTGTGTCAGTCTTCATATTAAAGGTGTAGAAGGCAAGCTGGAGGGTTTGGAAAGGCAATTACAAAATGATTTTTTTTTTCGGCTAATGAGACGAAATATATGGCTGCTAAATTGGAGCTCCAGGAATGGGAACGTAGAGAAAATATTCATTTGGCAAAGGTTGCTAAAAAGAATTGGTTGGATGATGGAGACCAAAATTCAAAGTTTTTTCATACCTACGTTAATTAAAGAAGAAAGCAGAATTTTATTTCCTCTATGACTCTACCAAATGGCACTTTCTTGAGTTACTCTGGAGCTTGTTCACCAAGGTGAGGTAGATTATTTTCATTATTTTCTTTGCTTTCTATCCCAAGGAATAATAGTTCAGGTCTCGATGGTTTTGGCTCAGGTCTCTTTATCAATTGTTGTGAAGTAATTAAGAATGATTTGGTGTAAGCTACAAGGAATTTCTTCTCCGGAAATAATCTCTTTCGGATTTAGATGTCTTCTTTTATTGTTCTTATTCCGAAAATGGCAGAGCCTAAGAGTTTTGACAAATTTCGACCTATCAATTTATGTTTGGTCCTTTATAAAATCTTTGCGAAGATTTTGGTTTGTAGATTAACACCCTTATTGCCATCATTGATTCCACAAGAATAGACCACTTTTATTCACGGACATAATATTTTTGAAAATTTTACATTGGCCCAAGAAATGATTCAGTCCTTAAATAAGAAAGTGGTAGGAGGTAATATGGTGGTGAAAATTGACATGTCTAAACCCTACGACAGAGTAGACTGGGATTTTCTTCTACAGGTTCTCCAATGTTTTGGTTTCTCTACTCAAGTTCAAGCATTGGTGGCAAAATGTTTGAAGGATAAGTGGTTTTCTATCATGATGAATGACACCCCAAAAGGTTTCGTCAAGTCAACTTGAGGGCTTAGTCAAGGTGATCTTTTGTCTCCTTATCTCTTTATTAGAATGGAAGTAGTTCTTTCCAAACTTCTGAGAAAATTTTGAGGAGGTAGGATCAAAAGGTTCTCTCACCCTTCAGAAGCACCTCTTGTTTCCCAACTCCTATATGCTGATGATGTTTTGGTTTTTCTTAATGAGGAGCAAAGGTCTTTGAGGCATCTCATTGAGGTTTTGGGTGTTTATGAAAGCTAGTCAAGTTAGCTTATCAATAAGGAAAAGTCCGCTATTTTTTTCTCTGAACACATTCCCTTAGAATATAAAATTGGGCTGAAAACTGAAAAGATAATCTGGTTTTGGAGAAGGGAGTTTCCCGATGACTTACCTTAGGGTTTTGCTTGTTGTGGGTAGGCTAACAATGCAGGATTTGGAACCGTTAGTAACAAAAATCTAGAAGCAGGTGGCCGATTGGAAAAATTCCTTACTGTCTCAAGGTGGGCGTCTTATTTTGTTGCAACATGTTTTATGTAATATGTCTATGCATTTACTTGCTGTGCTGAATATCCCAAAAGTCTTGCATCAAAAAATAAGCTCTATCCTTGCTTCTTTCTTTTGGGGTGGTGTCAACGGGAAACAAAAGAGAAAATGTCATTCTTGGAGTAAGCTATGCAAATGTACTGAAGAAGGAGGTTTGAGTTTGTGTAATTCTTTAGAAGTCTAGCAAGCTCTCCATATGAAGTTTACATGGAGGTTGTTATCCAGAAAAATTTGTGCACCAATTGTTTTCAGGTGAAATATGCCAAGAAGTGCCATGTGGCGTTGTGTATCTCGTAAGCCCATGGTTCCCATTTTTGGGAATCTATTTTGGGAGTGTTGCCTGTAATTTTGGATAATACTCGATTAAGGGTAAAAGCAGGAAATGGCTCATTTTGGCATGACCGTTGGCTAGCTAGCAGTCTTCTAAGTTTGCATGCATGCTTTACAGTGAAAAATATATAATAATATTATGGTCAGTCGTGTGGGGAAAGATTAGATGGTTTGGCTGCCAAATAGAGATGGTTCTTATCCATCGGCAAGTGCATGGAATTTATTATGGATTCATGGTCCAAGGTTGCATGGAATGGATTTGATCCGGCATGAATAGCTTTCAAACAAAATGTCTATTTGTGCTTGGAAGGTTAAGTTCAACTGTTTACCTTTGGATGAGAATATTCGTTCAACAGACATACCTTTACCATCAAAATACGACTGCTACAGGGAAGGAAACATGGAGGACAATGACCATGTTTTATGCTCTAGTGATATTGTGGCTAAGGTCTGGAAATTAGCTGAATCGACCCTAGAAATCCCTAGCGTGCCGCAGAGCTTGTGGTGGCATAAAGTCTTGCACTTGTGGAATTTTGCTAAGAAGTGTTTGAAGAGAGGGTTCTTAATCAGAATACTGCCTATTGTGATCACTTGGAGGCTTTGGGTCCAACGTTTTAAGGCGCTTATGAGGGAATCTGCTGAACAAGTATGGACTACATTGAAAGTGTGGATTAAAACCATTGCTGGGAATTTGAAGAAAACTGGTCCTGTCTCATTGCGGGATAAGGAGATCTTATCAATGTGCAAGTTTCATCACATGGGTCTCGTTTGTATTTCCCCATCTGGTGGTCTCGTTTGTCTTTTCCCATCTTGTGGTCTAAACGATATGATGGGAAAGTGAAGCTTAATATAGATGGTAGCTCCTGAGGTAATCTAGGTAGTATGGGAGGAAGGGGATTGATACATGATAACCAAGACCGATTTCTGGTTGCTTATGCCAAAGCAAATGGCCAGGGAACCAATTCCAAAGCTAAGTTGTGGGCTTTACTTAATGGCGTCATATTATGCAAGTCCTCGAGTTTTCTAGAGATTGAAATTGAGAGTGATTCTAAAGTTGCGGTAGATTGGGTACGTGCTCGAAGGTGTATGGTGTGGTATTTCTGAGATTTTTGGGAGGCATTTCTTAAAGAAATTGATGGAATTTCTTTATCTATTTCTCATCAATATCGAGAAGGTAATATGGTTGTTGATTTCTTGGCAAGACTTTGGGAAAATGGTCTGAATGTTGTTTTTCATTCAATAGACTTGCTTCTGAGGGAGTTGGGATTTTGTGATTAGAGAGGTTTGGTTTGCCTTATTTATGCTCTTAGTATTTCTCCTTCTTTGTTTGGTGGTAAGCATATTTAGAATTTGTTTTTGTATAGTGGTGGGTATTTTTTTTTTTTTTTGAAATGAGGAAGTGTAACAGCCCAATTTTTTTAAGATAAAATATTTACTTGAGAATATTTTAAAGGAATTTATTGAAAATATATTTTTCCATGGAAATAGAATTAGAGACTTAAATGATACTTGTGAGCTATGAAAATGTGAAATTATGTATTCTATGATGAATTTTGGATGGACCTTGGGAAATATTAACAAGGTATCAACTAAAGAAATTCGATTTGGACCTAAAAAGAGATAATTTTCAAAATCTATGGAAGAAATTCAAGAGGAAGTGATAAAACCCAAAATCAAACACTTGGAGCTCGGATTAAGTGTTCTCGGGCTCGTCCATCGAGTTTTGGTGTAATGAACATAACTTTTTAATATGAGGTCCGACTGAGGTGGTTTTAATTCTTATAGAACCTTAAAAGGTAGATCTAAAACTTTCATGTTTTGTAATTTTAAATTTTTGGACTGGATCAAGGACTTAATTGGTCATGAAGTGGACGGCCCTGGAGTGAGCCCAATTGGTAACCGACTTAAATAAGTTGTCTCATATTCAGCCATGTGATGAAAATTATGATTGGCTACCAATTTTTCTGAGGTTTTGACATGTATGGTAACATGTGGCAAGTTGATAAGAATTGATCTAGAAGCTCTAGTTAGCCCAAAGACATGAAGCAACATGAGAGGCCGCTTGAATATATTCAAGTCTAACTAAGTGAGTTACAAACCAAAGTTTATCTCAACTAAATCTCGAAATGACCTTCTAGAACATCACATACGGTGTCTTAGGGAGGTATACACATGGTCAATTGAGGGTAAGAAGGGGCTGGAACGTGGCTGGCCTTTGGAGAAGTCAAGAGATTAGATTATGCATGGCTGGACAAACAGCTAGCCCATGCCAACTCATACCCCCCATAAGGGTTTAAGGCAAGACACCTCATCTTCCCCACGACAATGTATAACCGATTGCCCTTGGTCTGCTTTTTTTTTTTTTGTCCTATGTACATCGATCCCTCTCCTATCAATAGTCATCTCCATCTCCTAAGACCTCTTTTGGAGGAGGAAACCCACGCCCAACACAAAGAAAAAACAAAGAAAATAGCCTCCTAACCCATTAACCTCAAAACAATTTCTAAGTGAGCCAATTGAGTAATCTTGAGAAATTATTGCGAGAGCTTGGTTCTATCATCATTTCAAGCTTGTAGAAAATTTGTAAGTGCACAATTTAACTTAATTTTGGCATAAAATAAGTGATTAGATGATTTATTCATGTTTGATATTTATTTGATATTAGACTTTGCTTATGTGTTGAAATGAAACCTATTAAATTTTGGATTAGTTTCTATTATGGAAAATGCTAGGAAAATTTGTAGGGCCATAGAAATATGTTTTATGTTAATATATAAAGAGGATTTAGTGAAAACGTGAGGTCTTGATTTGGAAACAAATAAGAAACCAACTCTAGTAAATTTCATTCTTAATAAGGTTATTATTATTGGCAGATTTGACACATTTTGGTAAATCGGACATAACTTGTTCGTTTGATGTCTGATTTGGAAAAAAAAAATGAGAAACCAACTCTAGTAAGTTTCGTTCTTAATAAGGTTATCATTGGCAGATTTGACGCATTTTGATAAATCGGACTTAACTTGTTCATTTGATGTTGGATTTAAATAATTCAAGAGGTTATAGAAAGCTAAGAGAAAGATATACAACTTTTAAGTTTAAGTGTTAAGAGATAAGGACACAATAAATGATGGAATTGGGATTGAAGTGGCAGAATCGAGTTTGTCATAGTAGGCATTGACTTCATTGGTGAATTTCTTTTAGTCTAAATTCTTAGTGACTTGTTTTTAATTATTTGAATGATATTTTGATAATTATAATAAGTTTAGAAACTCTAATTTACTTAGATAATTTTTAAGAATCATTTTGCTAAGAATTATGGAAGAAATAGTAAGAAAAATAATTTACTATGCATAAATGGAAGAGTTGATTAAATAAATAAATAATATTTAGCCTCCCATGAATTTCGGCCAGCCTTGATTTGATAATATTTTAATATTTTATTTAAATGTTTAAGCATTATTTGTTAAGTTTTGACGTTACGAATTTCTATGATGCAAATACATGCATATATGATGTATGTTTTTGTGATATTTTTTTATATATCACATGAATTTTGAAGACATGAAACATGCATGTCATAAGCCTAAATTATGTGTATATTGCATTTCATCACATACACGTGTCATCATAAGTCATGACGTCCATTTTAAGAAAAGTCCATTTACATGTTGTCATGTAAGTGTTGTCATAGGTCTCGACGAACATTTAAGAAATAAGATAAGATAACTTTATATGTGAAAAGATTGAAAAGTCAATCACATCATGACAGAGAAGGTAGTACGTAACACCCGGATGACTGACGAGACTATAGCATGGCCCAACCACGGGTAATAATAGTGGGTATGGACTGACCATGGGTAATAATAGTGGATATGGTCCAACCACGAATAATAATAGTAGATATAAGTAAAGAATTTTAAGAATAAGAATTTTAAGATAAGAATGAAAAGTCCATGCATAATACAAGTTTGTTTAGGAAAGCAGGATATCAGTACAAATCCACATAAATAATCAATCTAAGTCATGCATGAGTCACATGAAGCATGTAATAAATACATATTCTAACTGTCTGGCTTGTATGTGATTATTTTGTTATACCTATGCTTTTATTAAGTTAAGTGTGTATTTACTGAGATTTCTAGGAAAATCTCATTCTTGTATGTTTTTTTTCTCTTTTGGAATTTTAATTTCACCGCAGGATTCGATGTTGAGTATGAGCAAGGCCCTAGTTACTCGAGAGACACAGAGAAACCTTGAAGGGCTCTCAGGTTACTATCTCTCCCTAGAAGTTTTAATTAGTTGATAGTAGTAGAGACCAGCATCAGCACGGAAAAAAAGATTTTCGAAATGAAGAAGGAACCTAGGCAACCCTAAGTCTAAGTTTTGATAAGTTTGTATATGTATATTAGCTGGGTTATGCATGTAAGGATAAAATATTGTTCTAAGAATGGATGATGTGGATATTGTCATTTTTTATGCTACCATGTGATCACCAGAAATTAATTTTATTCAGAATTTTTTCGCTATGATTTGGATTAACTTTCAATAAGTACGGGAGTGAGTAGCCAAGTGTTACTTACCTTGACACTTTAATTTGCATTGAATTATGAACTTAAATTTTGCGCATCACAGGAAGACCCTTGAAACATTTCATTTAACCAAATGTGAGATACATGGAGGTATAGCCTCCAACATGATAGTACATTCAAAAATGGTAAGAGAAGATTTTGCTAGTAAGTGGGCTACATTATTTCCGGTTCTCCTAACATGAGATACCTTCCACTTAGCAAAAGATTTGAGATAGTCTCGAGCCTCATTGATGAACATGTTGGCACTTCTCCAAGTTTCTTTATCCTCTTGTAAAGCTGTAGTTACCTTACTGGAATCTCCTTCCATAATGATCTGTGGTACACCAATTTCATTAGCAAATAGAACAGCTTTCAATGCTTCCTAAGCTTTTGCTAGGAAATCATCTGGGTAGAGGGCTTTCTGACTTTGCATGGTGGCTGTGACTTGACCCTGATCATCTCTGATAACTATGCCTAACCCAATGATGCTCCTGATTTTATCGAGTTCTCTATCCCAGTTAACATTGTGCCAATCTGAGGGAGGACGTTTCCATTCTACGAAGATGGAAGAGGCTTGTGGTTGGTGGAGTTTATTGCTTGTGGGCTCTCTCATCATTTCCATCTTGGTCTAGGTTTCTTGGAGGATCACTTTCAGGGACACGATAATTTGCTTGAAAATCAGGGTATTCCTCCTAAACCAAATTTGTCTTGCAACCATGGTTAGGTCCACTTGTTCAGGTTCCTCCACCTTGCTGAACATGGAATCAAAGACGACCTTGGCCGATTCTTGGGATAGGGGTCATTTCTATACTGACTTTGAGCATCCACTCTAGATGTCTCTTACTGCTACATAGTTCCACAGGGCATGCATAATTCTTTCCACTTCTATGTTATACAGAGGGCATTGAAGGTCTATTAACACTTTCCTTTTGGTGAGGTTTAGTCTAGCGGGGAGGCTTTCATTACATGCTTTCTAGAGAAACATGCGGTCACTTGGCATGTGATGAGTGCACAAAAATGCACTCTAAATACTCTATTTAAATACTAAAAGAAATGAGAAAATAATGGACATAACTCATGTTATTAAAATTAATGGTCATTTATCTTGAAATAGATATAAGCATGATTTAATATATTGATGAGAATATAAAATGCCATATTTTCCTCTCCTAATGTTTAATACTTTATTCTTATTTTGATGTCTAAATATACTCATTATTCTTATATTTTGATTTAGGACACAAATGGAGACATTAGGAACAAATGAAGATAATTGCAGAATTTTAGACAGTTCTGACATCTTTTCGTAATATGGGCATAACTCTATCATCCAATCTCCTATTGAGCTGATTCAAGATGATCTAGAACCACAAGAGACATATCTATAACTTTTATGTTTTATGTTTGAAGAGATATCCACTCAATATAAGACAAACTCGACCATCAAGTGGACGCACCTGCACTTGACGTTCCTAGATATTTTTCAGCCACTTGCATCAAATCCAAATGTCATCATAATATTTTCCAGCAAGCACTCCTACACCAACTTGGAAATTCAATGATCAATTCATATACAAGATGAAGTGCACTCAAGTTTCTTGTAGACAAATTATTTGACCACAAGATATTAAGTCATACAAGACAACTAATGGATAGAGAAGCAAAATTGAAACACTCAACCTACAAGCAAAATCCAGCTCATGCATGGTGGGAAAACAAATGATCAAAATGACAACTCACAAATCACTTGGATTCAAGAATGGCACATGGAAAAACAAGTTGAAATTGTGATGATTTTGTCATGACAACTTGCATGAAGGATGCTTATAAATAGAAGGAAAGGGTGTGTGTTCTAGGAGAATGCTTAGTGTGCTTGGATGCCTTGGAAGATACATTGTTTTTTAGAGCTTGAGAAAAGAAAAGAAAAACCAAAGAAGAGAGAAGAAAATAATGGTTGGCTCTTCCATATTATCCCTTAGAGAATTTTTGTTGCATATTTTCAATATGTGTAACTAATTTTCTAGTAGAACTAGGGATGAATTTGTATATATGATGGTATTTGTAATTGTTTTTGATTCATATATGTGTTCTTCAAATATTAAACTCTTTTGTTTAGTCATTCGAAATTTATTATAAATGTTTTCGTCACCAAATAATCTTAGAATTTATTTCATTTATAGATTCAGTCATACTTTTTCTATTAAATGCAATAATCCTTTGATTATGTTTGGTTCAATTAGTTATCTATTTTAATTTAATTCTCTGCTGCAATATTGCTCTACGAGTATATTGTCGACGTTGAATTTCTTTAATATCGATAACAATTCCTGTTCTTATATTGTGACGAATGATTTTTCAAAAGATTACATTTGATTTAAATCTGGTTATTAATGTTTTATTTTCCGATTAAAAATTTGGACATAGAATTTTCAATTGAGTTATTAATGAATCGAAAATAATTAAAATACCAATTATATACAAAGGATTCCCGATGCTTTACTTTTCGCACTCATCTAAATCTTTTTATTAATTTCGTTACTGTTCTTCAATTTCTCAATCCATCTCTCTGTGGAATCGACACCCCAAAGCTATACTGCAAACGACCGCATTATTCTTTGGGCGTAATCAAATTTTGGCGCCGTTGCTGGGGAGACGGTAGAAGAATTTGTAGTTTTTTTTAGTAGTTTGTAAAAAAAAAAAAAAAAAGCTGTAGCTTCGTTCATTTTCTTTTTAGCTTTCTGCATCTTTATTTTATTTTACTTTTCTTTTCGTAATTTTTTTTTCAGTATTACGCTTTTCTTTACTTTGCATGCGCAGGTACAGAGATGCTTTTGGACGGTTTGCTAGTAGACCCGTGCTAGAATCAGATTCAGAATCTAATTTTTCTAATCGCTTGTTTGATAATTCTTCCAATTCTGACGCGATGAGTGAACACGTGGACCAACCTGTTAGAACCCTCCAAGATTATCTTCATCCCGCACGAACAGCCACACCATCCTGTATTATGTTTACACCTAATGTTCGTCATGTAGATTTTAAAACGGGAATGATACAATTACTTCCGACTTTTCATGGTCTAGAAAATGAAAACCCCTATGTTCATATTAGGGATTTTGAGGAAGTAGTTGCAACATTTCACAGTCAAAATACTACTGACGAAACAGTAAGGCTAAAGTTCTTTCCTTTTTCTTTGAAAGATAAAGCTAAGAGTTGGTTGTACTCACTAAGACCACGGTCTATTGGAACATGGAGTGAGATGACTAAAGTGTTTTTCAATAAATACTTTCCCTAACATAAGACTAATACTTTAAAAAGACAAATCTCTACCTTTGCACAAAAGGATAGTGAGACTTTGTACCAGTCTTGGGAAAGATTTAAAGAATTACTGAGTATGTGTCCCCACCATGGATATGAAAATTGGCGCTTAGTGAGTTATTTCTATGAAGGGCTTATGCCTAGGGAACGTCAATTCGTGGAAATGATGTGCAATGGAGAATTTTTACAGAAAAATCCTGATGAGGCCATAGAGTACCTCAATGAACTTGCTGAAAAAGCTCATACTTGGACTGGACCTAGTGCTACTGATAGTACAAATAGGTCACGACCTACAGGAAACCCGAGTGGTGGTATTTACCATCTAAGAGAAGAGGATAACCTTAAGGCTAAGGTTGAAATGCTCACTAGAGAATTAGAGTTATTGAAAACCAAAAACTCAAAACCAACACACATGGCTAATCATGCAGAATCTTTTGGACCATGTGTTGTCTGTGGTGGGGTAGATCATCATGCCCAAGACTGTCCTACACATACTAACATGAGAGGATGGCGTAATCACCCCAACTTCAGCTGGAAGTCTGAAAACCAACAGCCTGCACAGCCTGCACAACCTTCTAGATCATATTCTGCACCATACAATGCACCTCAATCTTCTAGAAATTCTTTAGAAGACACTTTGCATGCATTTATTGAAGTACAGGGTAAGACTAATCAAAAATTTGAATATTTGATTATGCAGGTTGTCGAAGAAAATAAGGAAATCAAGAGCCAGGTGTCTAAAATAACGAGTTTCTTGAGTGTAAATGAGCAAGGTAAGCTCCCTTCTCAAGCTCAGTCTGTACCTCATAGTCAACATATGGCACAAGAAACTGTGAAGAATCACGAGTGCCAGCAGATATATATGATTGACTCACTCATAGATAGGGAAGTTTTCACAACTCATGATTCTGATCCCCTTAAGAATTTTATTGTTGATTTTGAGTTTAATCCTATCAGTGATTCGTGTGATGTAACTAAAATTTGTACAATTTTTGACAATACTCAAGATTATAGCACACAGGCTTGGCAACCGAAATTTGAGGAGTTGCTTGAGAAAAATGAAAAACAGATTCCTTCAAGTGGGCAAGTAACCAAAGTTAATCTTAAACCTTGCCACCTACCTGTGAAGTTCGAGCACCGAGTTTATTGGACAAATAAGCGTTTCGTTTTTTACCCAGGAGGAACAGTTCTATGAGTGGAAGATAGTCCGGTTGTAAACTTGGTCTACCAACTTTGACAACAGCATGGAACAATAATTATTATTATTATTATTATTATTATCATCATCATCATTATTATTATTATTATCATCTTATTTGTTTTGTTTTGTTTTTATTTACTACTGTTTTCTTTATTTTTATTTGCAGGATAGTATCATTTTGTCATTTCAGATCACTACTTTTGATGCTTAGCGAGCTATCTACATCACACATCAGGTGTATCCTACCCTTTTTAGTTACTCCCCATCCGGTTTTGATTATTAAACATTGAGGACAATGTTTCATTTAAGTTTGGGGGGTGGGAATACAAATCTGTTATTTAAACTCTGTGGCATATTTCAATCAATATATAAAAAATTGCCAAATTTTTTCACACAGGCATCTTTTCACACATGATACTCATGCTCATTCATAACCATCTTGGTGAATTCAACAAACCCATTTTAAATCATTTTACTAAAACATCCACAGAGCCATTTATGCACTTCTCCAAACTTTGTGGTAATATGGTGATTTGACACATGTAACTAAAGAATTATTTTGCTCAAGTATTCATGTGAATTTTGTGAGAATTGAGAGTTTACAAATACAGAAATTGTGATAAGTATCCATTGATCTGTTGAATTTGACACTTCTTTTGAGAATATCATTACATGGTTTGTGGTAAGATGGTGGATATACTTGGGATATGACGAAAGTCAACTTAGGATTAACGTTTGAGCCTTTCAAGCTGAGCCTTTTCATCATAGATCCCTAGCAGCCAATTTTGAGCCAATATACACATATGGCCTTTTCTTTTCATATCTACATCATCCATACCTCTCCACATTGGAGTATAGCTTATACACTATATTTTCCTACCATTTTACTTCCAAGTGTGTACTAGGTGTGAAATTATCATAAAAAAAAAAAGAAAAAAAGAAAACCATGACAAAAATGGCATGGTGCTAGATGTGTCCATCAAATTATTCATGAAAGAGTTCATCAAATTGCGAAGACACCAGTGGCAAAAGAAGATGGAAAAGCGTACTTAGTCAAAAATCTAAAAAATTAAAAAGTACATCAAAAGGAAAGTATAGTCTACTGAAAAATTTAACAGATTCCCTTTTGTGTATACTTGGAAGTTTTTGAAACCTCTTCACCTTTTCTTCTTATGAACCCCAACCCTAAGCCACATTACAACCCTTTGTGTTGATTTTTCCGATCCTAAGTATGCTTGTGGAAAGAACGGTGGAAATCTCATTTGTTAGTATTCCTATCATAAGATCAATGTTTACTTGTTACTTATATATAATTGGCTAAATTTCCATGAGAGTAAATGTACACCTTTGTCAACTCCATAGAGAGAACCCAAACATGAAACACTTCTATACCCGTGAGTTATGGAGTTGAACCTTTTTGCTTAAGATATTCTAATGTTGCATGTGTCGAAACCTCTGATTTGATAAAAATAGTTTGGAACACATACACACCTTGTGGATTGCTATATTTGAATTACTTGTGAAAGGGTTATTGAATTTCTAAGATTGTTTTGATATGTAAATTTGAAAAATGTGTCTTGATGGCCCCTATGTGTGATTTTATTTGGTCTTTCTCATCATTTTGCACGAAAATTGCTAGGGACTAGCAATGAGTAAGTTGGGGGGTGTGATGAGTGCACAAAAATGCACTCTAAATACTCTATTTAAATACTAAAAGAAATGAGAAAATAATGGATATAACTCATGTTATTAAAATTAATGGTCATTTATCTTGAAATAGATATAAGCATGATTTAATATATTGATGAGAATATAAAATGCCATATTTTCCTCTCCTAATGTTTAATACTTTATTCTTATTTTGATGCCTAAATATACTCATTATTCTTATATTTTGATTTAGGACACAAATGGAGACATTAGGAGCAAATGAAGATAATTACGGAATTTTAGACAGTTCTGACATCTTTTCGTAATATGGGCATAACTCTATCATCCAATCTCCTATTGAGCTAATTCAAGATGATATAGAACCGCAAGAGAAATATCTATAACTTTTATGTTTTATGTTTGAAGAGATATCCACTCAATATAAGACAAACTCGACCATCAAGTGGACGCACCTGCACTTGACGTTCCTAGATATTTTTCAGCCACTTGCATCAAATCCAAATGTCATCATAATATTTTCCAGCAAGCACTCCTACACCAACTTGGAAATTCAATGATCAATTCATATGCAAGATGAAGTGCACTCAAGTTTCTTGTAGACAAATTATTTGACCACAAGATATTAAGTCATACAAGACAACTAATGGATAGAGAAGTAAAATTGAAACACTCAACCTACAAGCAAAATCCAGCTCATGCATGGTGGGAAAATAAATGATCAAAATGACAACTCACAAATCACTTGGATTCAAGAATGGCACATGGCAAAACAAGTTGAAATTGTGATGATTTTGTCATGACAACTTGCATGAAGGATGCTTATAAATAGAAGGAAAGGGTGTGTGTTCTAGGAGAATGCTTAGTGTGCTTGGATGCCTTGGAAGATACATTGTTTTTTAGAGCTTGAGAAAAGAAAAGAAAAACCAAAGAAGAGAGAAGAAAATAATGGTTGGCTCTTCCATATTATCCCTTAGAGAATTTTTGTTGCATATTTTCAATATGTGTAACTAATTTTCTAGTAGAGCTAGGGATGAATTTGTATATATGATGGTATTTGTAATTGTTTTTGATTCATATATGTGTTCTTCAAATATTAAACTCTTTTGTTTAGTCATTCGAAATTTATTATAAATGTTTTCGTCACCAAATAATCTTAGAATTTATTTCATTTATAGATTCAGTCATGCTTTTCCTATTAAATGCAATAATCCTTTGATTATGTTTGGTTCAATTAGTTATCTATTTTAATTTAATTCTCTGCTGCAATATTGCTCTACGAGTATATTGTCGACGTTAAATTTCTTTAATATCGATAACAATTCCTGTTCTTATATTGTGACGAATGATTTTTCAAAAGATTACATTTGATTTAAATCTGGTTATTAATGTTTTATTTTTCGATTGAAAATTTGGACATAGAATTTTCAATTGAGTTATTAATGAATCGAAAATAATTAAAATACCAATTATATACAAAGGATTCCCGATGCTTTACTTTTCGCACTCATCTAAATCTTTTTATTAATTTCGTTACTGTTCTTCAATTTCTCAATCCATCTCTCTGTGGAATCGACACCCCAAAGCTATACTGCAAACGACCGCATTATTCTTTGGGCGTAATCAGCGTGGCTAGTAGCTTCCAAATTCAAGTCCATAATGCCTTGAAGTTGTTGCTAGATGAGGCCTCACCTGTAGTAACTATCTGTAATGTCTTGAGCATATGATTAGCAGTTTTATAAAAAAAAAATTCCATCCTTAGTACCTTGCCAACATAATTTTTCTTTGACCTTATCGTGTTGTGGGGGGTTCTAATAATAGCCTTTGCTTCTACTTGGTCGAAAATAGAGGTAACAAGGTCTGGGTTCCATGTTTTGGTAGAGGGGTTAACCAGCTCTAAGACCGTAGCATTTTCCTCTAGCCTTTTGATTGGGCTACTGACTTTGTTGTGGCTTGGTTTTGCCAATCATCTATCCTTCCAAATGTGAACTTCTTCTCCTATACCTAGTCTCCAAAAAGAGCCGTCTTCCACAACCTGCCTGGCAGATATCAGGCTCCTCCATATGTATGAAGGCTTTGTTCCAATTTTAGCAACTTGAAATGTGGAGGATGGGTAGTATTTAGCTATTAGTACCTTGAAAACTAGTGCAGTGGGCTCTTGGGTTAGTCTCTAGCACTGTTTTTCCAGGAGTCCCTTGTTGAAAACCTCTAGATCCCAGAATCCAAGTCCCCTTGCAAACTTAGCTTGGCCCATTTTCCCTCATGCCTTCCAGTGAGTCTTGTGTTCATTACCCTGCTGCCCCCACCAGTAGTTCCTCAACATGGCAATGATGGAGTGGAGTAAATTTGTGGGTAGCTTGAAGGCGCTCATGGTATATGTGGGAAGAGTTTGGATTACAACTTTGAGGAAGATTTCCTTCCCTGCCAATGAGAGTGTCTTGGTGTTTTGACTACATAACCTGTTCCTTATGCTGTCCTAGATGGATTGGAAAGTTTTGAACTTGTTTTTTCCAACTATTGAGAGTAACCCCAAATACCTTTCATAAGCCATTGTTGTCCAGATGCCTGCAATTGATAAGATATAGTCTTGTGTGTTCCTAGCAGTGTTCCTACTGACTATAATGGATGTCTTGTCCACATTGAGCCTCTGACCAGAGGCGGCTTCATATGTGTTCAATAAAATTATAAGTCTTGCCCATTCCTCTGCCTTTTCCTTACAAAAAAAAAGGCTATCGTCAGCAAAAAATAGATGAGAGACATTCATTAGACCTCAAGCAATCGGAATTCCATTTATGGTCTTCTTTTGTGTTGCCTAGTGTAGGAGGTTGCTCAATGCTTCCGCACAAAGGATAAAAAGGTAAGGTGATAAAGGATCACCTTGCCTTCTACCCTAGGATGGGGAGAAGGGTTCTTGCGGTTCCCCATTAACTAGAATTGAGTAGGTGATTGACTCAATGCATTGCATTACAATATTAGTCCATCTATCACAAAAATCAAGCTTTTTGAAGACTGCTCTGAGGAAACTCTACTCCACTCAATCATAAGCCTTGCTCATGTCGAGCTTGAGTGCCATGTAACCTTATTTGCCTGTCATCTTGGTCTGTATAGTGTATAAAGTCTCAAAAGCAACAACAATGTTATCAAAGATAAGTCTATGAGGAACAAATGTTGATTGGTTTTTTGAAATAACACTAGGCAGTACAACTTTTAGCCTATTCACAATTACTTTTGAGATAAGTCTATGACGTACAAAGAGAGATAGGCCAATATTCTGTGACTTTAGTGGGGTTTTTCTTTTTTTGGGATAAGAGCAATGTATGTATGGTTAATGTCCTTCATGTTGCCTTGACAATTAAGGGTCTTGAGAACTGCTGTACATACCTAAGTCCTTACGATGCTCCAATGAGATTGATAGAAGCAAGTAGGGAAGCCGTCGGGACCAGGAGAGCTTAGCCCATTCATGGAGAACAAGGCTTCCTCAACCTCCTGTTGGCTATATGGCTTGGATAAGAATTCATTCTGAGTTGCTGTGACTCTCGGCTCCAGTGACTTGATGCACTCATCTAGGTTACAAGGGTTTGATGTTGTGAAAATCTTTGTGAAGAAAGCTTGGAACATATCGCTAATACCCTGTTTGGACCTCACCATTTGATCATCATTATTCCTCAACTGAGTGATTTGGTTCACTTTCTTTCTGTGTGAAGCCGCTTGGTGGAAATACTTCGTATTGCGATCCCCTTCCTTAAGCCATCTTTTCTTTGCTTGTTGTTTCCACTTAGTGTTTTCTATGTCTAGTAAATTATCAATCTTTTTTTGTGTTGCCCTTATGTCCCCTGTTAACTGGACCGTGTTTCTTACTTGGAGCTCTGCCTGGTGCTTCATAAGCTCTTTAAGTTGTTTCTGTGTGTTGTCTAAATGTTCTTTACTCCATGCTTCTAGCCTCTGTTGGCATAAGGTGAGTCTTGCCATAGTGTAGCCTAGTATGCCGTGAACCATCCTTGGCTCCTGCCATGCTTTTGCCACAGTTTTTGAACATTCCTCATCATTGGACTAGCTAGCCTCATATCTAAAAGGTTTTTGGTGTCGCTGTACATGGGAGTTGAACTGGTCTAAAGTTATCCACAATGGACTATGGTCTGAGTGGAGAGAGGATAAAACATGCACCTTAGCGTCAGAAAAGGTGTCAAACCATATAGAGTTGCAGAAGGCCCTATCTAACCTCTCATTTGTGAATGTTGTCCCTTGTCTACCACTTGACCATGTGAATTTATTGCCTGAAAAGCCCATATCCATCAGCTAGCATTTCTCAACTGTTGCCTTGAAATTGTCCATTTGCTTTTGAGGCCTTTGGGGGCCTCCTCTCTTCTCACTAGAGGTAAGTAACTCATTAAAATCTTCAGCACACATCCATGCCTTGGTCATAGAAGGTCTGAGGGCTTGCAGTATCTCCTAACCTGATTCTCTCTTATCAGTTTAAGGATGACCATAAAATCCTATGAAGTTCCTGTGGACACCGTCTTTCCATCCATAGATGGCCAGGTCGATATGGTGTTGAGTGTGGTATACAACTTTGGCATCAAGGTGGTCTCTCCACAGGAGGGCAAGTCCACCACATGCACCTGTCAAGTTGACGGCAAAAACTCTTTCAAACTTCAATTTTTTCCTTATAGGTTCCATTCTAGAACTATTACATTTTGTCTCAATTAGAAAGACAATGAGGTGGGACTTAGTTTGCATCAATTGGCACAAGTTATTAACTGACCGGGGGTTCCCAAGCCTTGGGCAGTTCCAAACTAGACAGCTCACTGGGGGTGGAGGGGCTAGGGACCAGCCGCCACCTTACCTTCATGGGATAGAGTTTGAACTTCATCTAGCACGGTTTTTGATTTCTTGGTCTCATAGGTTCTCGATCAGCCTCAGTAAGAGGTATATCTCTTTTGGTTCCATAGTAGGTATTTTCCTTCCCTGGGCCCAGGTTATTGAGTAGTAGACCAAAGCTCTTTTCATGTGCTTTTATCTTCCATCTATCTTGCTTCTTGATGTTGGATAGAGCCTGAACCTGGTCCGAGATGAAATGGGCCAAGGAAGAGGCTTGGTCTTTGAGGTCAATGCCAACTTCTAGATTTCTTGGGTCATGCTCCACTAGTTTAGCACTTTCATCAAGTAGTTTGTATGCACCATATGGTTTTCTGCGTCGGGCATTGGACAATCTTCTTTGGCATTGACAACTACCAATGTGACCTCCTGCAAAGGTGGCCTCTTGGTTTCCTTAATCAGGCTACTAGGATGGACAGGTACCTGTACATTAGAAGGTTGCTTTTCAACTTCATTCTTGGGGGTTGGAAAGACGCCTGTTTGTCTAGGGGCATCCTAAAATGTGGTTAGGGTTACAAGAGCATCATTTGGCGTGGCATCCCTAACCTTGGAATCCTCCTTCACTGGACTTTCTTCGTTGTGCGGTGTTTGTGCCTCACCCCCATATCTCTTCTTGAGCAGATTGGGATCCTTTGTTACAAGAGCTCTGAGCCATGGGCCATATTGTTGCTTGGGGTTTTGGGAGTGTTGGGTAGAGCATCCTTCGGGATGATGTTTGAGCTAGCCGCATCTAAAACAAAACGACGGTAGTCGCTCATATTTTAGCAGGATCCAGACTTTGATTTCACTAGCTTTCAGAAATAACCCCCTCTATAAAGGTTTGGCGATGTTGAGGCTCACTTTGATTCGCAGGTATTTTCCAAAGCACAGACTGCACTCGTCGGCTTGTGCGTTGATAAAAGAACCTATCATGTCCCCTATCTGTTTCCCAACATCGTGGGTCATGCTTGAGAAAGGCATGTTAAATGCATGTACCCAAAATCCCTCAATGTCAAAAGGTACCTCATTAATGGACATTTTTCGGTCAAAGGAGTGCAAGCAGATTAACCACCAATCTACGGTCCAGGGCCTTCCTTGGAGGACCAATTGGTAGTCTCCCTCGACTAGGAACTCAACTAAAAACTTGTTGGTTCCCATTTCAGAATATTGTGTCCAACTTTACAGTTCCAAACTTTTGACATTGTTGACTTGAAAGCTTCCCTGTTAACTTGTCGGTCTGCTACAACCATGGCTAGTAAACGGAAGTTGCTGGTCTGTTCTGCACTGGCCTCTGTCATGGGGGCAAGGATGATTTCTCCTTTTTCTTTCTCCGTTAGACTAAGGTGTTTCCACTGTTGAGTTAACTCGTCCGCCATTTTTACCTCTCAAAACCAGTAAGGAGCAGTTTGAGAGACCTACTCTACTGAGAGAGAAAAACTCCAAAGGATGGAGACCGTATAGTGATGGGTATAAATTCATGGTTCGTTATGAGTTTCATTTTTGTATTAATAATTGTATCTCTGAGGAAAAGTTTTGAGGAGGTAGGATCAAAAGGTTCTCTCACCCTTCAGAAGTGCCTCTTGTTTCCCACCTCCTATATGCTGATGATGTTTTGGTTTTTCTTAAAGAGGAGAAAATGTCTTTGAGGCATCTCTGTAATAGCCCAAAATTTTCTAAGGTAAATTATTTTATAGAAATTATTTTAAGGAGATTTATTTAATGCATTTATTTATTAGGAAATTAGAGTGGGAGATTTAGTTGAGGAAATGTGAGATTTTACTTAGTATTGAGAATTATGCACTTTCGGATCAATCTGTCGAGTTTTAGGAAAATGATCATAAGTCAGCCATATGATGTCTAAATGAGGTGATTCCAATTGTTATAGAACCCTAAGAGATATATCTAAAACTTTTATGTTTGAAGTTTCCTGAGATTCGGGAGGAATCAATAGCTTAATTGGGAATCAAATAGGCAGTTCTGGAATGGGCTTAACTGGAACCCGAGTTGGGTAATTGAACTAGATTGGGGTATGTAACCAAATAGGCAACTGATTTTAGGATTCTCTGGGATTAGGACATGTGTAGGAATAGTTAGGAATGAATGGAAAGTTGATTTGGAAGTCAATTGAATGGTTAGTGTGATGGGAACTCAAGGGAGCCAAAATCTGGTTGATTGGTGACTAATTGGATCAAAATTGGCTCTACCTTAACTAAACTATGAAGTAACCTTCTAGGACTTGTTGAGGGAAGACCTAAGGGAGTTGGGAAGGAACCAAATGGAGGAGAAAACCTGATGATGGGCGTGTGACACAAGGGGAGAGCTGGAGATGAGAGATGCATGCATGGTTAGGTGAAGTGCCACCTCACCTCTTATCCCTTTAGCTTGCTTCTCAGCCATGGATCAAAATGGGCAGCCAAACCACCTCAATTGTGAGCCCTTGGATGACTAATCCAGCTGCAAGGCCTAGGATTTGGGAGGCTTAATCCTCATCATTAGATTTTGCCTAGATGGACACCTCATCACATGCAAATCTGCCAACTAGGGCACCTTGGGTGCAATTCCTTTTCTCTCCCCCATGTTGGTCGACCACCACTATATATATAGGACCTTGAGAGCTTCCTAAGCTCCTTTAGAAGGAGAGAGCACTTGCCTTGTGAAGCCAAATCAGAAAACCCTCCCCAAACCCTCAAAGTGATCACTTGTGAGTGAAGTGAGTGTGCGTGGGAGCAAACTTGGAGAAAGTGGGTTGGATCAATTCTCTTAAGCTTGGAAGAAATTGTAAGTCCATATTCTAGCTTAAATTAAGCATGGAACTGGTTTTATTGGCATGATTGAGTTGTATTTCATAGTAGTGAACACTTGAGAACATGTTTAAGTGGAAAATGGATACATGAGTAGGGTTGATTTTATTTGTCTAGTTTATGTGTTTAATAAAATTGTAGAAACTTGGATTTAAGCTTGTAAGAAGATAAATAGAGTGTATGAAAAAGATTGGCATGTTTTGAGTGGAAAAACCCTTAGAGCCGTGAGTTCGCTCGACTCTCGCTCGACAGGTGATCGAGCGAAGGCAAAATCTGAACCCTCGCTTGACTGTCGCTCGATACCCCACTCGAGCGAGTCTCAACCCGAGACTTCGCTCGATACTCGCTCGACAGGCCGCTCGAGCGAGATACCCTGTTTTGCCTAGACTTAGGGTTTCCTTAGAAAGGAAGTGGTGTTTCAAATGGGAAGGGTTATGAGTGAGATGACTCATGTGTATAAGAGAAGAATATAAAGAAAGAAAATAATATCTAAAAGATGAGTTAGTCACGTCATGACGGGGACGGCGATACGTAACGCCCGTATGACTGACGTGCCGGCAGGGACGGCGATACGTAACGCCTGTCGAGATTAAGTTAGTCACGTCATGACGGGGACGGCGATACGTAACGCCCGTATGACTGACGTGCCGGCAGGGACGGCGATACGTAACGCCTGTCGTGATATGAAATTGTGATCTCCACGGAGACGGCGAGACGTAACGCCAGTGTGATTGATCCTTCCGGGGACGGCGAGACGTAACGCCCGCAGTACTATGTGTATATATTTCGTGTCATAACGGGGACGGCGAGACGTAACGCCCGGATGATTGACACCAGACTCATCATAACGGGGACGGCGATACGTAACGCCCGGATGATTGATGAGTGTATGTGATGGGGACGGCGATACGTAACGCCCATCAGTAATATGAATGAATAAGAATTTTTAAGAGGGAAAACAATATAATTTAATATAAGACAATGGGTGAGTTGAGAAAAGTGTCAGTTAGACAGTGGTCTTGTGAGGGGTATGTTAGGGTAATTTCCCTTGTCAGTTGTGGTTTAACTTTGTGGTCGTTTTCCCTGTTTCCTTTAAGCTGTTTATGTACTTACTGAGATTTCATTCGAAATCTCACTCTTTTGTGGCTCCATATATTTTGTGCATATTATTTTATACAGGATTCGATGACCAGCAGGGGGACAGCCCCGATGAGGCAGGAGACTTCGGGGAGTCCTGAGGGACTTTCCGATTATAGTCCCTTTTTGGATATTTCTTTTGTTTCCTTCGGACCTCCTACCAGTAGTCGACCCACCGGATCTGGGAGTCTTGATGCATCCACTTTTATTGAGGAGAGGCGACGTACGGGATGCTGCTTAACCTTAGGAGCAGACGGCTCCTTGTCCATGTGTGGAGTTTGTGTGACTCCACAGGGACAACAGCTCCAGCGAGACTTTAGTATTAGTATGGATAGGTTTCGCTATGGGAGAGAATATCCCGAGGTTAAGAGGGAGAAAGAGTGAGGTGAAGGAAAGTTTTGTTTGGGATGAATGTAAAATATTTTGCTACAGTTGGGTTGTGTATATGTATAAAGTACAATGTTTAAGTTTAATGAATGTTGTATATATATTTCCGTGTGATCTTTAGAAAGTTTTATATCTAAAACCTGATCCGCTGCGAATTAAGTGATTTATACTTTTTAGTCTTGTTAAGTACGAGGGTGAGTAGCCGAGTGTTGCTCATCCAGACACCTTAATTTACGTTAAATCCCAGACGTAAGTGGAGTGTGTGTGTGTGTGTGTGTCCGAAATGAGCAAGCCAATGGGTGAGGAAACAAGGCCATTCAGCCAAGGCACTTTGCTAGGCTTCTAGGCCACTCATTCCCCTAGGTTTGGGTGACTTGTGATGGGCTTGAAAGACCTTTGAGTGACTCCCATCACTTGATCACATCAACACTAATCTAGCTCATCCTAGGTTGAAGATTTGCTCCTTCTTTCTCTCCTCATGGTCGGCCTCTCTCTCTAGGGTTCCAACCCCTTTTCCATCATCTCAAATCACCTCTTGTCTTCCTAACAATCATCTCACATTTCACTCCAAAGGATTTGAGGATCCCTTTTTGGCAAAATGCACAAGTGAAGTTTTGGATCCCATGGCCTCCATCCGAAACCCTCCCTTCATCTCACTCTCATTTCCTTTTTGTCACATGTTTTTTCCATCAACCAATCACTTCACCTCTTACACAAGCTTGTCTTATCACTCTTACACAAATCTATAGCCTAGATTTGGTGGCAAAAATAAGGTCAAACAAGGGGAGGGGGAGTCATCTAAGGCCATACCCGAAACCCTCATTTCCTTTCCTCCCACTTTTTGATCCATCAACTCACATCTCATGTCACTTCTTCGTATACCCTCTAACACATCAAATCTTATCTAATCTTACACAAATCTTAAATGTCCCTTTCCATCTAGATTTGGAAATGTTTAGGTGAGAAAACTCTAAGGCCATTCGGCCAAAGCCCCCACCGAAACCCTCTCTCTTTTCTCATCTCCAAATCTTTTCAAATCCTACTTCATCATTTTAGTAGATATGGTAGGATCCCATGTTGATCTTATTTGGCAAAATCCTATGCCTCACACACTTATCTAGATAGGAAAAAATGAAAAGATTCCACTCATGTCTTCTCTTTCCTTTCTCCAACCAAAACAACTAGTCAACTTTCTCACCTACTAGCATTTTCTTCTCTCAACTACTAGTTATAATTCAACTTACTAAACTTCTCCTAGCTTGACATGTGTCATCAAGTATGGGTTTGGGTTGACTAGTGGACTTCCTCTCATGGACCTATGGGTTTGTCTTTCCCCCACTTAGACCCAAAACTCTTGTTATGGCCTTAAGGCCTTAAACTCCTAAATCCACCTTTTTAACGCTTTATCCACCAATTTCTCTAAGTTACTAAGCTCTATATATTTAATTAAATAAAAACAAAGTATGAAAAATTTGGGGTCGTCACAACAGTGCCCCCGCTTTTGCTGAGGAGGAGCAACGTATAAGTTGCTATTTGACTTTGGGATTGGATGGTTCCCTGTCTATATATGGGATTTATTCGACACCACATGGACAATATCTCAAGCAAGACCGTTATCTTAGCTTGGATATGTTTTGTTATGGAAGGAAATTTTTCGAAGTTAAGAAGGAAACTAATTGACCATAGGGATGGTCTTTTGATATGTAATACTATTTTATTAATGCTGATAACTATTTTGGGCATGTATATATAACAGTACAATGTTTGATGAATGAAAGGAGAATGTGGGAGTTGTAAGTTAAAATTTGTCATATGTGATCTTTAGAATTTTTTTATATTTATTACCTAATCCGCTGCAAATTATATGGTTTATACTAGTAAGTCAAGATATATTCTTTAAGTTATTGTTACGTATGAGAGTGAGTAGCTTAATGTTACTTATCCTGACAACTTGACTTACATTAAATCTCAAACGTGAGTTGGGAGCGTCACAGAGTGGTATCAGAGCTATTACGTCTCTGGGTGAAATCCACATTGTCCGAGGAAAAAATGATCACATGGCACAAGAATAAGTTTAAACTTTATAAGATTGGAATTGGGAGTGAGATGGATGAATAATTTGTACTTTAGAAATTTGAAAGTTTCTAAAGTAAATATAACTCATGATGGAGTTTGGTATGTTTTAGAAAGATAAAAATGACAAGAGGTCGTCCTGCTTCGAAACGAGTAGAAACAGCAGCACCAAATCCTCCCCTGGTTACTCCTCCAAGGATGGAGAAGCAGACGGCACCAAACCCAAACCCACCTTTGGATGGGGGACCGACGGCTAAGAACCCACCTTTGGAAGGAAGACAGGAGGTGCAAAACCCTCCATTAGAAGGAGACCAGGTAATAGTCGAAGCTATTCGACAGATGAATGAAGTGGTGAGAAATCAGATAAAGCAGAGTCGTTATCGTCAGCAGGATGAGAATAGAGGAGAAATCCAAGGATGCCCCTATGAAAAATTTCTAGTTTACCAATATCCGCATTTTATAGAAATGGAAGGAGCATTAAAGGCTGATAGATGGATTATTGACCTGGAACGTATTTTTGAAGTTAGTGGTTGTACTGAAATTCAAAAGGTGCAGTATGCGGGACATTTGCTGCAAGGAGAAGCAGGATTATGGTGGGACACGAAACAGAGGCTACTGAAGCTAGAGTTAGGAGAAAAAGTAATGCCCTCATGGGAATGGTTTTGGAAAGAATTTGATGATCGATTCTTTCCGGAATCGATGAAGCGGCAGAAAGCATTAGAATTTGCCACGTTGGTACAGGGTGGTATGACGGTGGAACAGTATGCAACTCAGTTTATGGATCTGGCAAGATTTTCCCCACACTTAGTGGATACTGAGAAGATGAGAGAACAAAAGTTTTAAGAATGATTGCAGCCACAGATTCGTATGCAGGTGGCATGCCTACTAATGGAGAATTTTCAGGAACTAGTGAACATAGCAGCTATAGCTGAGGCTGAACAGAGGAGCGTAATGGCACAAACTCAAGTCCCTGGAAAAAGAAGATTTCCTTATTCTGGAGGAAAAGATGCTGGGAGGAAACAAAATTTTAGATCCATGGATGGAGGAAAAGGAATAGCAGGTAATTCAAATGTATCAGTTCTGTTTCCCCCATGTACCAAATGTGGGTGTCGACACAAAGGAGATTGTAGAATGGATACTAGGGCTTGCTTCAAGTGTGGCCGGCCAGGACATTTGATCAAGGATTGTCCTCAGAATGTTCCTCAAGGCGTAGCTCACCCAGAAAGAAAAACCAAGGCGCCCATGAAAGCTAAGTTTATGCAATCACGCCAGGAGAAGTGGACATTAAGGCTGATGAGACTATAGACGCTAATGTTATTACTGGTAACTTTCTAACTTTCTTTTTTTTAGTTAATGAATGAATTCTTTGGATTAGTAATAATAACAGTGGGATAACTTTCTTAGGTAAGGTTAAATTGAAGCAATGCATGGTCTATGCTCTGTTTGATTCGGGAGCAATAAGATCTTTTATTTCATATAAGTTTGTCCAAAGATGTGAATTAGAAGTGGAACTTTTGGGCCAAAAAGTTATAGTAGTCATGCCTAATAGGAAGATAGCAGGATGTCGCTGAATTGTAAGAAATTGTTCTTTGGAAGTTGGGAGTTTTCAGCTAGTCGCTAATTTAATATTATTCCATTTAATGGAATTTGACTTAATTTTGGGAATGGACTAGCTAGCCAAGTATAATGCTAAACTTGATTGCTGTAAAACGAAGATAGTTTTCAATTTACCTCTGAAGGAGAAATTTTGTTACAAGGGGGAAATAATTGATTCTATTTCTTCCATAGTAACTGTCAAGTGAATGAAGAAAAGTATTGAGGAAGGGGCAAAAGTGTATGTGATAATAATATTAAATTCCTTAGAAGTTGTTAAGAGTATCAAAGGAATTCCAATTGTGGAAGACTTTCCCCAAGTCTTTTCTGATGATCTGCCAGGATTACCTCTTAACCAGGAAACGGAGTTTGCTATCGAATTGGAACCAGCTATAGCTCCAGTTCATAAGGCACCTTATAGGATGGCACCTGCGGAATTAGAAGAGTTAAAAGCCCAGATTGAAGAACTTTTGAAAAAAGGATTTATCAGACCGAGTTCATCTCCATGGGGAGCACGAGTGTTATTTGTAAATAAGAAAGATGGAACAATGCGGATGTGTATAGATTATCGAGATTTGAATAAGGTCACAATCAAGAATAAGTATCTGTTGCCACGGATAAATGATCTGTTGGATCAACTAAGAGGAGCTGCAGTATTCTCAAAAATAGACCTTCGGTCTGGTTATCATCAGTTGAAATTAGAGAGCAAGATGTAACCAAGACAGCCTTTCGAACACGATATGGGCATTTTGAATTTTTGGTTATGTCATTCGGATTGATAAATGCACCAGCGGTATTCATGGATCTGATGAACTGGATATTTAGACCTTATTTGAATAATTTTGTGATAGTTTTTATTGACAATATTTTGGTTTACTCCCTGAATGATGAGGATCATAAAAAGCATCTGAGAATTGTAATGGAGATCTTGCAGAAACATCAATTGTATGCCAAACTTAGTAAGTGCGAGTTTTGGCTACGAAAAGTAAAATTTTTGGGTCACGTGATATCGAGTGAAGTAGTTTTTGTGGATCCAGCAAAAATAGAAGCAGTAATGGATTGGCAGCAACCAACCAATGCACACGAAGTACGAAGTTTTCTAGATTTAGCCGGATATTACAGAAGATTTGTGGAGGGATTTTCCAAACTATCTGCGCCTTTGATAGCACTGACCAGGAAGAAAGAAGAATGCTAAGTATGTTTTGAGTGATCAATGTGAGAAGAGTTTCCAAGAGCTAAAAAGAAGATTAACTATATCACCAATTTTAGCTCTACCGGAACCTCACAAACCCTATGTGATATATAGTGATGCCTCAAAAATGGGACTGGGGTGTGTATTAATGCAAGAAGGAAGAGTAGTTGCGTACACATCCCGATAGCTGAAGGATCATGAACAGAATTATCCCATTCACGATTTGGAATTAGCAGTTGTGGTATTTGCACTAAAAATCTAGAGGCACTACTTATATGGAGAGAAATGTAAAATATTTACGGACCATAAAAGTCTCAAGTATCTTTTTAGTCAGAAAACTCTGAATATGAGGCAAAGAAGATGGATAGAGACTATAAGTGACTTTCAATGTGAAATAAAATATCATCCTGGAAAGGCTAATGTTGTAGCAGATGCTTTAAGCAGGAAAACTCAGACTGAAGAATTATCAGTGCTAGTAGCAATGCGAGAAATTGTTGTAGACAGGTTATCACAAGAACTCGAGTTAATGGTGATTCAAGAAATTGTTCATTTAACAAATGAGGAGATTAAGGAAGGACAACAGAAGGATGCTAAGCTGGAAAAGATGAAACAACAAATGTTGGAAGGAAAAGGGTCCTCACACTACATGATTTCAGGTGATGGAATGTTATACTTTGGGAAAAGGAAAATAGTTCTCGATAATTCAGGTTTGAAAGAAAGATTGATGAAAGAAGCTCATGGTACACCATATACTGCCCATCCTGGAAGTACTAAGATGTATCAGGATTTAAAAGAAAAGTTTTGGTAGGAAAGAATGAAGAAAATTATTGCAACCTTTGTAGCCAAATGCTCAGTGTGTCAGTTAGTGAAAGCTAAACACCAAAGACCAGCCGGTAAATTACAACCCCTACCAATTCTTGAATAGAAATGGGAGGATATATCTATGGATTTTGTGGTACGATTACCAAGAACATCGGCGGGGAAAAATGCGATTTGGATAATAGTTGATCGATTGACAAAGAGTGCTCACTTTTTGCCTATTTCAAACACGGATTCTATGGAAAGATTGGCAAAAATCTACGTAAAAGAAGTAGTTCGTCTGCATGGAGTGCCCAAGACTATAGTGTCAGATAGAGATCCAAGATTTACATCTCGATTTTGGCAAAGTTTACAGAAGAAGATGATGGGTACCAATTTAAATTTTAGTAGTGCATATCATCCTCAAACGGGCGGGCAAAGAGAAAGAACCGTTCAAACTTTAGAAGATATGTTGAGAGCTTGTGTATTGGATTTTGGTAAAAAATGGGAGAGTCTGTTACCATTAATCGAGTTTGCTTATAATAATAGTTTTCAAGCTATCATACAAATGGTGCCTTATGAAGCACTTTATGGAAGGAAATGCAGGTCTCCTATATATTGGGACGAAGTTGGTGAAAGAAATATTTTAGGACCTGAGTATTTACAGAAAATTAAGGAGCAGATTACAAGGATAAGAAATCAGATAAAAACGACGCAAAATAGGCAAAAGAGTTATGTAGATAATCGTAGAAGAACTTTAAATTTTATGGTGGGAGACTGGGTGCATTTGAAGATTTCGCCTATGAAGGGAGTTATGCGATTCGGTAAGAAAGGAAAGTTGAGTCCTCGTTATATTGGACCTTATGAAATTCTAAAAAAAGTAGGTCCAATGGCTTACTGCCTAGCATTACCTAATAATCTGCAAAGAGTCCATAACGTTTTTCATGTATCTTCCCTAAAGAAGAGTTTAAGCAATGCATCAGTGGCAATGATGGATCCAAGTCCTGTTACCTTACATCCCAACTTAACCTATGAAGAGTGTCTAGTGAGGATTGAAGATCAGAAAGAACAAACCCTTCGGAATTGTACAATTTTATTAGTGAAAGTGCTCTGGAACAATCCTGCTTTTCAAGAAGCTACCTGGGAACGTGAGGATTTGATGAGAGCTAGTTCTCATTTGTTTGAAACTTAGTTGTATTAATTTGTATTTTATGTTTGAACTCTGATATATGTATATAAAGCTATTTGTACGATGTTTGTGTTATTTTGGTATCTATAGTTTTTTATGATTGGCTTTACTTCGGATTATGGCTCCAAAAAGAAAAGCATGAATGTCAGTCACTCCTGTAGATCAGTTAAAGAAAAGATCGGAAGGGATTAGAGAGAGGATTTGTAGGGAAAAGCTGAAACAATGGAAAGCAAATAAATTACGTTGGTTGAATAAGAGTGAAAAACATAGAACACATATCATGGACACAGATGAAAAAGGTAATCAAATATGTAGACGAGCTTTGCCGAGTGAGGAAAGACAACCCACTCAAAAATGGTTACAAACAGAAATGGAATTATTGAAAAGAGAAAATAAAGAAAAATCCATCATAATGGATTTATCTGATAGGTCTAAAGATAGAAAACGTCGATGTGAGTAGGGACCAGTCATAGAAGAAACTGAATCTGAAATACTGTGTAAATTACAAGACACTAGTGTGAATACAGGAGCGGAACAAGGATTTTATGTTTCGAGGCGATCGATAAAGTGTGTACTATATATAAATTTTAATAGAATGCTCATTAGTGATAGAAGTATCACATTCCGTTGTTATCGAACTCTCTAAATGTATTACTCTTCGAATTATCCACATTTAAAAAAAAAGAATTGTTTGTTCTTAACTTGCTCATATTTTTTTATAATTAAAAAAAATTATAGATCAAGAATAAACATAAGAAATTGCTAATGACTAATGATATACCGCTGTTAAATTTTTAACAAACTATATCTCATAATTATATAATTAAGTTAGAGTGAGACTACATAAGTGAATATAATTAATCAATTTTGACAATTATATAAATTTATAACCATTTTGTTTTAGAATTAGATTGTTAAAGTAATTATGAGACTAGATGAGTTGAAATTTGAATTTCAATAAAGTTAAAAGTTAAAATAAAATATTATATATATTGAAATTTGAGAGAATAATTTTAATAAAAATTTTGGAGGGAAATTTTTAATTTTTTTTTTAATTTGAGGAGTAATTTAATATTATATATATGTAAATATATATACTAGATAAATTTTTTGGAAAATTTTGGGGGGCACCTCCAACATGGGTCTGCCCCTATGTGAATTTGTATTTTGATCGGGATGTCGAGATGATCTTTTACCATTCTCAAGATTCACTGTCAAATGAGGAAAAAGTCCCTACCTCTTCAGAAGAATCTACTGCTGTAAGCAATCAAGGATTAATTCATTGAACCCTTAATTCATGATTTAGCGATTTCGGGGACGAAATCATTTTAAAGGGGAGAGATGTAATATCCCAAAATTTCTAAGATAAAGTTTTATTTGGATTTCTTTAAAGGGTTATATATTGGGCATATTTTCTAGGAAAATAGAGTTGGAGACTTAAAAGAGAGTATTGAGTATACAATAAGTGAGATCATGTATTAAAAAAAATATTATGGAAAAATCTTTGAGATTTGGAATAAGGTATCAAATAGAGAAATTCATTTTAACTTAGAAGGAGTTGAATTCTCAAAAATTAGAGGTAAATGCGAGAGGAAGTGATAGAATCAAATATCAAACACTTAGTGCTCATTCTCGGATTAAACTGTCGAGTTTTAGTTAAATGAGCATATGTTATTCATATGAGGTAAAAATGATGTAATTCTAATTCTTATAGAATCCTAAGAGATAGATCTAAAACTTTCATGTTATGAGTTTTAAATATTTGGACAGTATCAATGACTTATTTCAGGAGCGAGTGGATAACTCTAGACTGAGCTTAAACAGAATTCGAGTTGGAGAATATGGATCTAAATGGGATTCTATTCTCACTAAATCAGGAAAGAGCCTTCTAGAACTTGTTAAGTAGAGTCTTAAGGAAGTTAGCAAGTAACTAAATGGGTTAGAGGAAGGCTAAGGGGGTGGCTAACCAGATGAAGACTGGAAAGGAAGATGCATGCATGGTTAGGTGAGATGCCACCTCATCCCTTATCCCATAAGCTTCTACCCCAACCATTGATCAAATGGTTTGCAAAAATATTTCAAATGCTGACCATTGGATGATCATTTCAGCTCCCAAGCCTAAGATTTTTGGGAATTTAGTTTAATCATGAAAAAAAGATTAGGAGGGACACCTCATCACATGCAAACCAGAAGCCTAAGGTCTTTACCAAGTTGTCCCTCTCCTTTCCTTCATACGAGTCAACCACTATCCCTATAAATAGACATTTGGTAGTCTTCTAACTTTCTTTGGGAAGCATAGCACATAATCTTTTAAAGGAAATTAAAGAAAACCATTCTCTAGTCCCTTAACCTCCATATACATCTTAAGTGAGTTTAGTAAGTATTTTGAGGAGAAAGCTTGTAAAAATTTAGTTTGATCATCTTCAACCAGATTTAGAGAGTGTGTAAGTTCATATTCTAGCTTAATTTTAGTATGGAGATGGTTTATTTAAGTGGTTGGACTATACATGTTAGTATTGAACCCTTATATTCTTGTTAAAGTGTTATAATAAATCTAAGTGTTGTTCAAAATGGTTCTTTTTAATGGGAATGTGTTAAATGAAGTTAGAGGAACCTAAAACTAAATTATAATAAGTAAAAATCAAGTTTATGTGAAAAGATTGTGAGTTTTGGATTGAAAAATCCCATACTTTGTAATTTCACTCGACCCTCGCTCGACCCAAGGATCGAGCAAAGAACAACTGTAAACCCTCGCTTGACTCTGGCTAGATGTTTGGCTCGAGCAAAGTGCAACCCGAGACTTCGCTCGACACTTGCTCGATGTTCTGCTCGAGCGAGTTCTAACCCAAGAACTCGCTTGAATCTCACTCGATATCTTGCTCAAATGAGATACCCAATTTGCTTAATATTCGCTTGATACTCTGCTCGAGTGAGTTCCAACCCGAGACTTCGCTCAAGCGAGATACCCTATTTTGCTGAAATTCAAGGTTTTTGTTGGAATAAAAGTGGACATTGAAATAAGAAGAAATTATATGTGCTATCTAAGTATTTAGCTTGTGTAAAATACTTTGCAAAATTTAAGATACATACATATGTGAGCATGTGATAATTTAAGAGAACATGCATGTTCTAGTATGTGGTGAGATTTAAGAAAAGTGGTACAGCATGTTCTTGATAAACATTCCTAAGAATAAGAAAGGAACAACTAAGAATAAGAGATATGGATAAGTTAGTCACGTTGTGATGGGGACGGTGAAACGTAACGCCCAGATGACTAATGTGCTGACAGGGACGACGATACGTAACGCCTGTCGTATGATAAAAGTGATATGTATTATCATGGGGACGGTGATACGTAACGCCCGTGGAAGTGATATGATTAGCGGCGACGGCGAGACGTAACGCCTACTATGTTACGTATGTTCTGTGTCAAGACAGGGACGGCGAGACGTAACGCTAGGAGATTAACACGAGACTCATCATAACGGAGACGGCGATACGTAACGCTCGAGAGATTGGTGAGTTATCTGTGATAAGGACGGCAATAAGTAACGCCCATCGGGAATAAGAAATAAATATGCTGTAAAAGAGTTATCTGCGATGGGATGGTGATATGTAATGTCATTGAGGATAATAATTGAATAAAATTTAAAAAGGTGTTAATCGTTAAGAAAAAGGAACATAAGATATCATAAGAGTTCAAACCTGTGTAGGTTATTGATAAATCACATTAAACATGTTTTTAATCATGTTTTGTTAGTTTCTTTTTTTAAAAAGATTAATTATAGCCATATCTATGCTTTATTAAGCTAATAATGTACTTATTGAGATTTCTAAGGAAATCTCACTCTTTTATGGTTTTATGTTTTTTTCTTGTATGTATAAATTATACACAGGATGTGATGGCCAACAGGGGAAAGTCCTGATGACACAAGAGACTCCGAGGAGTCCTAATGGACTCTTTAAACACAATCCTTATATAGATTTCACTTTTGCGTCCCTGGGACTTTCTATGTATGATCAGCCAATGGAGCTGTGGTATCACAGTGCCCCCGCTTTTGCTGAGGAGGAGCAGTGTATAGGTTGCTATTTGACTTTGGAATTGGATGGTTTCATGTCTATATGTGGGGTTTATTTGACACCATAGGGACAATATCTCAAGCAAAACCGTTATCTTAGCTTGGATATATTTTGTTATGGGAGGAAATTTCCCGAAATTAAGAAGGAAATTAATTGACCATAGGGATGGTCTTTTGATATGTAATACTATTTTGTTAATGCTGATAACTATTTTGGGCATGTATATATAACAGTACAATGTTTGATAAATGAAATGAGAATGTTGGAGTTGCAAGTTAACATTTGTCATATGTGATCTTTAGAATTTTTTTATAATTATTACCTAATCCGCTGCGAATTATATTGCTTACGCTAGTAAGTCAAGATATATGCTTTAAGTTATTGTTACGTACGAAGGTGAGTAGCTTAATGTTACTTATTCTAATCCCTTGACTTACGTTAAATCCCAGACGTGAGTTGAGGGCGTCACAATGACCGTTGGCTAGCTAGCAGTCCTCTAAGTTTGCATGCATGCTCTAATGTGAAAATATATAATAATATTATTGTCAGTCGTGTGGGGGAAGATTAAATGGTTTGGCTGCCAAATAGAGATGGTTCTTATCTGTCGGCAAGTGCATGGAATTTATTATGGATTCATGGTCCAAGATTGCATGGAATGGATTTGATTTGGCATGGATAGCTTTCAAAAAAATGTCTATTTGTGCTTGGAAGGCTAAGTTCAACTGTTTACCTTTGGATGAGAATATTCATTCAACAGGCATACCTTTGGCATCAAAATACGACTGCTACAGGAAAGGAAACATGGAGGACAAGGACTATGTTTTATGCTCTGGTGATATAGTGGCTAAGGTCTGGAAATTACCTTAATCGACCCTGGGAATCCCGAGTGTGCCCCGGGGCTTGTGGTGGCATAAAGTCTTGCATTGGTGGAATTTTGCTAAGAAGTGTTCCAAGAGAGAGTCCCACTTAGAGGCTTTGGGTCCGACGTTTTAAGGTGCTTGTGAGGGAATCTTCTGAACAAGTATGGACTACATTGAAAGTGTGGATTAAAACCATTGTTGGAAATTTGAAGAAAACTGGTCCTGTCTCGTTGAGGGATAAGGAGATCTTATTGGGGTTAAATGTGCAAGTTTCATCGCATGGGTCTAGTTTGTATTTCCCTATCTCGTGGTCTCGTTTGTCTTTTCCTATCTTGTGTTCTAAACCATATGATGGGAAGGTGAAGCTTAATATAGATGGTAGCTCCTAAGGTAATCTGGGTAGTATGGGAGGAGGGGAACTAATACATGATAACCAGGACCGATTTCTGGTTGCTTATCCCAAAGCATATGGCCAGGGAACCAATTCCAAAGCTGAGCTGCGAGCTTTACTTAGTGGAGTCAAATTATGCAAGTCCTCAGGTTTTCTAGAGGTTGAAATTGAGAGTGATTCTAAAGTTGTGGTAGATTGGGTACGTGCTCGAAGGTGTAAGGTGTGGCATTTGTGAGATTTTTGGGAGGCATTTCTTAAAGAAATTGATGGAATTTCTTTATCAATTTCTCATCACTATCGAGAAGGTAATATGGTTGTTGATTTCTTGGCAAGAATTTGGGAAAATGGTCCGAATGTTGTTTTTCATTCAATAGACTTGCTTCCAAGGGAGTTGAAGGGGATTTTGCAATTGGAAAGGTTTGGTTTGCCTTATTTATGCTCTTAGTGTTTCTCCTTTTTTGTTTGGTGGTAAGCATATTTAGAATTTGTTTTTGTATAGTGGTGGGTATAGATTTATGGTTCATTATTTGTTTCATTTTTGGATTAATAATTGTATCTCCTTAGTGTCCTGCTGTTACCACGGTATTCTTCTACCATAAGTGAGGGAGATCAATAAGTTTGGGCTGAGGTCACTCATGGACATATGGCCTCATCTCTTGCTAACAAAAAAAAAGATTGATAGGATGGTTGGAGCCACTACTTGTGATAATTATGAGAAATATTCAGGGTTGCCTTTGTAACACCTCGAGTATTTATTTATTCATTTATTTATTAAATTATTTAACACCCAATTAATTATTTATTTATTGTTATAAGTATAGGAGAGTAACATTGGGAATTATTTTAAGTGTGGAGCATAAGATGGGCAATGTATGAGAAATGAGTAGTAAAATAATATATAATATACATATGTGTGTATATAGAGTAAGTGGAAAGAAATAAAAGTGTTGGGAGTTGAGTAATCTTTGTAAGTGATGAGAGACGTTGGACGTCACAATAGCTAAGGAAATTTTTGAAATATTAAACCATGAAGTGAGGAGTTAGGTAGGATAATTTAGATAACTATCTAAGTATGTGAATTGTTGGGCGATGCATGGATTCCAGCCAACCACTTTTGTTTAGTTGACTCTCTCTCATTGGTTGATTGCTCTTAGAAGAATTAAGGGAATATATGGCCCATCAGGAATGAGAATTTATAGATAGATTTAGCTCAATTTTGGATGGCTGGAATGTGTTTGCTGAGTAGTTGTTATCTTACTTTGACTTGGTTTTCATCAAATAAGTTGGATAAGGATTAGGTGTAACTTTACAACTAAGTCTATATAAGTAATGATTTGATCTAATATGTATATAAAACAAAGGCATGCATGTTGACCACGAAGGAGGAACAAAAAAAATATAGAACATATATATATATATATATATATATGGGTAGCTCTCGGCAGAAGGGAGTCTTCTTTTCTTCACTTTTTGTTTTTCTTCTCTCACCCCTTAAGCATATTTTCCTAGTACTTTGGTGAAGGTTATTTTAAGTGAGTGAAGAATATCTTTTTTTGACAAGGGTTCTATGGCTTAGTTCTTGGGAAATTGTAAGTGCAACCATATCTTAAAGTTGATATATTGTTTAATAATTTGTAAGTTTGATTTCTTGAAAAGTATATAATACGAGTTGATTATGAAATGAATGGTTGTTTATTTGATGAATGAGGAACAACATGAGAATTTATTTTCTTTGTTTTGGAAAAATATTAGTTAGTGATGAATAGTGGAATTTATTTTGTTATGCTTGATTGGTAAAAGAATGTAAGCTGTAGTCTAAGATGTATTTTAGTAAAAGAAATATAAGAGAATAGCTAAATATATATATATATATATATTAGGGTTATAGAAAATAAATATAAGATGAGTTTTAAAAAGGAGTAATATGGTAAATTCAGAGATGATATGTGTTTGTATATAGGAAGATTATGGCTTTGATTATGGCATCTTTTGGCTAGAAAAGAAAATAGATAATTAGATATTTTTATGAAAAGGAATATGCTAAGAACTTGAGTTTCAAGTGACAATTATATTTTTAGAATGTTTTGGTGGATGATTAAAAAGAAATAGATACATGAAGGGTTTGAGATAATGAAAAGATTGATGAAGCTAACAAGTGTAGTCTAAGGAGAAAGATTTGGCTTAGGCTATTGTAAGCCTAAAGTTTAACTATCTAGATTTATTCTTTTATTAGACATACAAGATTTAGTTTAAATATTCGCTAAGTACAGGGTTTTCATGATTACGCTATGAGTTAATAAGTGCATGTATCATACGTTACATGAGTCATGCATTACGCATGAAAGAGAGTTAAGTTGTATGTATTTAAGATAACAAGGAAAATTAGAATAAGATCAAGCAAAGAATATCAAAATGCAAAGTTGCGTAGTCACGGGGAAGGCAAAACGTAACTCCCGTATGACATGCCAACGGGGATGGCGATATGTAACGCATGTCAGATAATAAGAAGTCACATCGTCACAGGGAATGCAATACATAACTCCCGTCTGATGGATATGATTGGCGGTGAAGGCGATACATAACTGCCGTTATAGTAATTTGTTTCGTGTCGTCACAAGGAAGGTGATACGTAACTCCTGTCCAATTGATGCGAATGAGAACCCGACGGTGAAGGCGATACGTAACTGTCGTTGAAGTTCAAGATAAAGGTGGCAATGAAGGCAATACGTAACTGTTGTCACATTATGATTAAGCGAAGAACACTAAAAATAAATAAAATAGTAACAAGAATAAGAAATCGTTAAGAATTGTGTCAAAGGAAGTGCTACATGCAAGCAAAGTTATTGAATATGCTAATTAAGGTAATTAAGGTACATTGTATATAAGTAAACTTGTAAGTTATAGCTGCATGAATTATGTGGTTATTGATTGATTTATGTGTTTGCGGATGCTATTGTCTTGTTTATATATGCATTTACTGAGATTTTTTCAAAAATCTCACTTTGTATGATTTTTCTTACTATCATTCTCTTCTGGGAATGATAGAAGCTTTGATAGGTTATGATGGCAGGTCAGGGGTTGAGGGCCACTCAGGTGGCTTTGAGGAGCCCTGAAGGTCTTGTAATTTATGATGCTTTTGTAAAAATGGTGGAGCAGTGTTTTGAGCATATGACTAGTATAGTCTAGGAGGATCGAGCCATGGCGCTGGAAGGGCGTCGTCCTATGGGGTGTTGTTTAGCGTTGAGCCCTGATGGATCTTTAACTTTGGATAGTATTTTTTAGACCCCTATAGGAATTAGGCGCCACCAAGGAGAGAAGATTAATATGGGCCAGTTTTGGTTTGGTCCTAATTATAAAGAAGTAAAGAATGAATCAGGGCTATGAACTTGAGGGTCTTGTATTTTGTGGTTTGGAAGTCATTGTATAATATGTTAAGAGTTTCAATGATGTATTGATTTTGATACATTATGTAAAAGGATACAGCTTATGTGAAGTGAAGTAGTTACCATGTGATATTTTACAAAGTTTTAATTATTTGTACATTTTAATTTTTATGAAACATTTTCGTTGTGAGATATCATGCATTGATAGTAAGATTAGGAGTATTTACATTAATCTTGACTTGAATGTGGGGATAAGTGTCACATATCTTGATGCTGCCAACTACGTTAAATCCCAGACGTAGTTAGGGGTGTCACAGCCTTCTTCTATGGGGAATTCTAAATATAATTATTTAAGGTGTATAAAGGAGAGGATTTGGGCTAAGATTAATAGTTGGAAAACCAACTTCTTGTCCATGCTGGGAAGAAGGTTCTTTTGAAAGTTATTATACAAGCTAATCCAACTTTTTTCAAACTTCCAAAGAAGCTGTGTAAGGAGATGCCCTCTTTTATGTCATGGTTTTGGTAGAATCACAAGCAAAATGATAGAAACATTTGGGGGAGGAAATGGTCAAAGATGGGTGAGTCTAAATCTATGGGTGGTTTGTGATTCAAAGATATTAAGGCCTTTAATAAAGTTCTCTTAGCTAAGCAAAAATTTCAAAGATGTACAATTACTGGATGCACATTGGAGCTCAAACCTCTTTTATTGGGAGAAACAGTATTTCTTCATTAAATCTTTTCAAAGATTGTTTGATATGGAGGGTAGAAAATGGTTCAAAATAAAAATATGGATAGATAAATGGCTTCCTTTACCCATTTCAAATACAGTAAAGTCTCTTATCACAATCTTGGATGTAGAGGGTACAATTGTGAGTTTGGTGGATGAAAATACTAGATCCTGGAACAAAAGTTTGGTTTACCAAATTTTCACTTCTCAAGAAGCTAAATTAATTTGTAGTTTACCTATTAGCAAGTTTGGAGTTGAGTATAAGATTGTTTGGAGAGTTTCCGAAGATGGGATATTAGTGTCAAAACCGCCTGCCAGTTGGAAATGGACAATATTAATGTCTAAAGGTGAAACTTCAACAAAAGCTTCTAAGGAACAAGCGTGGAAATATATATATATATATATTTATATATATATATATATGGAAGCTTAATGTGCCTAGAATTGTGGAACATTTCCTTTACAAAGCTTTCCATGATTCTCTACCTACAAGATTTAATCTCTTCAAGAGGAAAGTTGTTGAAGGTCCTTGGTGTGCTATATGTGAAAAGGAGCAAGACTCAGTCATCCATGCCCTTTAGTCTTGCCCGACTATGAATGATGTATGGGGTGAGGAGTCTAGTCCTCTTAAAAAAGGCCAACCGAAGCTAAAAGTATCTGGGACCTATGGCAAAGAATCATTAATGACTTGAAGCTTGAGGAGGTTGAATGTGTTGCAAGTATCTTGAGGAATATCTCGAATCAGAAGGAATGCTCTAATCTTTGATGGTAAAATTGATAGACCATAGCAAATATCAATAAAGCATTGAAGACGCAAGAGGAATACAAAGATGTTCAAATTCAAACTACAAGCCTACAGCCTTTTGGTTCAGGAAAAGAATTCAGGAAATGGGAGAAACCTAGGGTGGATCAAACCTAAGTGCTTTAACATAGAGTCAAAGCTTCAAACTGTAGCTACAGAAGCAATGGCATTGAGAAGGGCTATGTTGTTCGATTCTAATCTAGGCTTCTCAAGGGTGACTTTTGAGGGAGACTGCAAGGAAATTGTCTCTATTATCAATTCTCCATGCCAACTTCTAATTCATCAAATTCTAGTTTTGTTATCATGATATGAAGAACATGTTGCAGCACATAAAAGGATGGAGAGTTAGATTCAACTTCACGAAGACTAATATGGTAGCACATGAATTGGCTAGATTATCTATTTCTCTAGTAGGAGAGCATATTTGGATGGAGGAGTGTCCCATTTCAAATTATGAGTGTAGTGATGCATGATAAACTGTTTATTGACTGATTTTATAACAGCAATGTTATGTTGATTTTTTTTAAAAGGTTCTAAAGAGCTCCAATGTTGGTGTTGTATTAATAAGCATGTGAAAGTCGTTCATTTCTAGTACTAAGGGAAATCAATCAAGATTTTTAGCTCACAATAAAAGCATTAATCATTAATTATTTGCAAATTTTGTATTTTATGAGATTTTTAACTTCTAAGAGTTCTAGAACTATTTTATGTAATTTATTAATCTTTATTATCAGCTTGCTTATGTGGCACTTTGAAGACATGTTCTAATTAGTTTACGTGTCAATCAGCAAAAAAGTGGTGCTTGACGAGAAGGTTGTTAGAAATTTTAATTGGTATTGGATGGAATGATTTATTTGCAAAGTTTTGAAAACCTAAAAAATAAAACAGAAAAATTGAGCATTCAAAGAATTTTTTACAATCTAACTGACAATTAAGGAATTGATTTTACCAGCAACATTTGAAGATATAAAAAGAAAAGTGTGGAGGAGACTACAAAGTTGGAAGGAAAAAATTTTATCACAAGGGGGCCGTGAGATACTTTTAAAGACAGTAGCATGCTCTATCCCTTCTTTTGTAATGAGTTGCTTCAAATTACCCATTACTTTGTACAAAGAAATAGAAAGGATGGTGGCTCACTTTTAGTGGGGAGAAAGTGAGGAAGAAAGAAAGATTCATTGGATAGATAGCATGGAAAAAAATGTGTGTCCAAATTTAAGGATAGCATGGGATTTAGGAACCTCACCATTTTTAATATGGCCCTACTAGCCAAATAGGCTTAGAGGGTGCTGAAAATGGAACATACCCTACTCCACAAAGTACTAAAAGCTAAATACTTCCCGAATAATTCCTTCGTTGAGTCTACTTTGGGTCATAATCCTTCTTTTACCTGGAAAAGCATTTGGGAAGCGAGGAATCTATTGATGAAAGGATGCCTATAGAGGATAGGGAACGGAAAGAAAGTCTAGGTCTACATGACATTTGAGTACTCAGGCATCAACCTTTGCTAATGGAAGAACCAATGTGTGGGGATAGGGACCTTTCAGCTAAAGTTTCCTCTTTGATTGATGTGGAATCAAGCAGGTGGGATATTCGTAAAATCAAAACCCCTTTCAATCCAAATTTAGCCTCAATATATTGAAAATTCTCCTCAATCATGGGAAATATGAAGATGTATGGATGTGGAGATTTGAGAAGAATGGAAATTATAGCATACGGAGTGCATATAGATTTTTCCTATCTCTAATAAAGCAAAACATGGCTGAAAGTTATAATGTTAGGGAAGAACAAAAAATCTGGAAGGCAATTTGAAAATTGAAGTTCCCTGACAAAGTAAAAGTTTTTGCTTGGAGAATTTGCAAGAAAAGTCTCCTCACTAAACATAATTTTCACAAGAGGAAAATTATTGATAATGTTGTTTGTGACTTAGTAAACAATCCATAAAAGATGCCTCCCATGTTGTATTTATTATATTGTCATGATGTCAAAGCTGTTTGGATGAAATTATTACCTGTTCTTACTAATTTTTCCCCTCATGGTACAGTTATGGATGTTGCTGATTTTCTTCTAAATAGAGGGGACTAAGGATTATTAAGCAGGTTTTTCTTAATAGCATGGTCATTTTGGTATAGGCGCAACAAGTGGATTATGGAGCACTCATTACTGGATCTTGTACAAGGTGCTAATTCAGCACTCATGTTGCAAAAGTCACTCCTTCCTAATAGAGGAAAACCAAATTTTTATTTGCAGAGATTAGAGTGTTGGCAAGCTCCACCTCCAGGTTTCCTTAAGCTAAATGTGGATGCTGCATTATTTGTCCACCTTCAAAAAGCTAGAGTGGGGGCAATACTTAGAGATGAAAAATGGGAAGTGATCATGGCTATAAGCAAGGCTGGATAGGTACTTAATGAATCAGAATCTATTGAGCTCCTTGCTATGCTAAGAGGCTTACAATTTATATTACATTTGAGCATTTTCAAAGTGATATTAGAAAGTGATTGCTTGCTAATGGTGGACACATTGTCTCGTAGTGAAGTTGACCTATCTGTTCACGGGAACTTACTAATAGAAGTCAAAAATCTTCTCATCCATTTTGAAGACCATAAAATTCAACATGTGCTAAGGGTTGGAAACCAGGCTGCACACTATTTGGTAAGACATGCTGGATCAATTTCAGATGTAGAGATGTGGCTGGATTCTTTTCCTTTGTTTCTGTCACAGATTATTTAACTTGACAAGTTCTATTTATAAATAGTTTATGTATTTAATTTTAATGAAGTTTCATCTTCCCATATAAAAAAATCCAATTAAAATTTAAGTATCAACTTTATTGCTCCTCAAAACCGAAGGAATTTTTTTGGAGGGGAAAAAAACCGTACTCCCATTATTAGGTATCCGTAAAACGAAGGGCATTTTTATTTTTATATTATTTTTATTTTGTAGGATTTTGTTTCTATATTAAAACCATGATCGTATATTTTTGTTTTTATATTTTAGTTCACGTGTTTAATAAGGCCCACATGACATGTTTCCAGTAACTCTTACGGGATAATGTTTGTTCAGTTCTACATAAGGCTTAATATTAAAACAAGGAAAATGTTTGTTTGTCGGCTTGTTTTTGTAACACCTCCAACTTTTACGTACAAAAATACGAGAATTGAGACATCGAAATGCTGACAACATAGGTCACGCACTCCCAACATCAAATGTTAAGTGTGTGAACACGTAACATGCATAAATAAAAGCAGGGGATAAATAAAGTCAATATCTAAATACCAGAATTTTTAAGAAATATTTTATAAAACAATTTAACACAAATTCTCCAACAGGAGATTTAATACAGTCATCCGAATGTCAAATCATAAAAATACATATTTATCAAAAGGAAAAAATATTTCCCAGGTTAACAATTTGTAACACAAAAATTTCAATGGCGGAGCCGTCTCCTCAGACTCGGCTTCCTCGATCTCTGCATCCAAAATCTACGACGCTAAAAATGGCATCACAGGTAAGTAAAATCCAAACAAACCAAAAGGCAGAAATACATTCATGCAACAACACTACGCATGAACATGACACTATATGCATGAATCTCAAAACCCATCCTTCTCAATATAAACAACTCCACTCACACCAAAATCCGATTTTAGCTCAAATAAATCTCTAATAAAAACATCCATCATTTTCCTAGAAAATGATATATGTAAATTCTTTAAAACCACAACCATTTTCCCAAAAAATGGTCCAAGTAAAAGCAATAATCAAAACCTGCCACTTTCCTAGAAAATGGCCTAAACATCTATTTTATTAACCGTATACACCATAGTCTCCCCTAGGGACCATCCGCACACCCTAGCTCTCATCATCACACCGAAAGTATCGACCATGCATGTGGCTTCAGAACGAGCGATGCCTAGCTAACCGCGCCCAGCATGTACCATGACCAAGCATCCCCTAGCCCCCGCTATCAGAGGAGCACAGAGTCGGCACAAGAACGTTATCATTCCGTCCGATTCCGTTGTTGCCCGACGACAACCCAGGGAACATCACTCAATATATTTCGCTCCCGAGTGACTAGAGGAGATCCACCAGGATAATACCCCATCCCGGCTTGGAATCGTGATACACACACACCCGAAAGCCATTAACAGATTTGAAAACCCAGTTTTCAAATCCAACACATGAACATGCATGCAATTATGAGAAAATCCAGTTTTCCTTTACAAACATGAACATGCGTACACTATGCAATGCATACGATGATACAACAAAATAACCAACAACCAATAAATTTCACTAATATTTGTTCTTGCAAAACATATTTAAATCTCAAAATTTATTTAGAAAATACTTACAGCGGGTAAAAAATGGATCATTGAGCAAACGCCGATCCACAGTGTTCACTTTGAGTCACTTTGTACGTTGGACTAGAGTGCTCGGTTTAACACCAAAATTTAGAAAAATACTCATTGGAGGATGGGGAATCTCGTGAAGGTGTTGGTGAGGCGATGCAATCACCGGAAGGTGGCGGATCATGCTCAAAATGGGTGGAAACTCATTTTCAGATTTGAGGTTGTACAGGGAAGGTGGGGCCGTGTATGGGGAAACTGAGCTAGGGGGTGGTCGGCTGAGGTGGGAGAACGTTTTAGTGGTGGAGGTGAGACACACAGTGGCCGGACGGCGGCGCGGTAAAGAAAAACCCATTTGAAGACCCATTCGGGTGGAGGAGAAATAGAGCAGCTGGGGTGGCTACCGGCAGTGGGTTTTGTACTCTGGAGAATGGGGAGTCTAGTGGTGGTGGTGGTGGTGGGCCAAGGCTGCCAGTGGTGGCACCGGAAAATGCAAGAAAAGCCAAAAACTCATTTTCGGGTAGGGGGCTGTGCAGGACCGGTGGGGTGGCCAAAAATGACACCTCCAGTACCACTGGACTCGCCAGCGTGAGGGGGTGGGTTTGGGCTAGGCGGTGTCGTCGGAGGGTGGCCGACGGCGGCACTGGGTGGTGATAGGAAGAACGGGTGAGAGAAGAGGGGGGGAGGGGGTTGCACGGGTCTGTGGCCGAAAAGCAAGGAAGAAGGAAAGAAAAGAAAAAGAAGTCCAACCAGAAAAAAAAAAAAAACACAACAAATTAAAGAAAAGATGACTGAAAATACTACAATTCAATATCAATAAATAAAATATTTAAAACCCAACAGTAAAAATAAATTAAACCCAAAAGCAATTTAATTACAAAACGATAATTAATATAACGAAAGCACATCAAATAAACTCACATAATAAAATAAAGGAATTCAATTTTAATTATTAAAATAATTACCTCACATTAAAATTAATAAGAAAAGTAACGTAACTCAATATTAACTAATTAATAGTTCAAATAATAATTTCAAACAAATAAAATAAAACCAATAATATTATTAAAAGAAATAAAAATAATCAACAACAAAAATAAAACATTACGTAAAAATACACGTAATCTGGAATCTCACAATTTTGATATTTTATTTTGATATTTTATTTATTTTAATTAGTTTGAATCTTTTTTATTTAATGATTAAAGAAATAATTATTAATGTATTATTATTTTTTATATTTTTAAAAAAATATTTTAAATGTTAAGAAAATATATTTATAAAAAAATAGTAAAAAAAAATACAATGCAAAACCCAAAGTTTCAAATCTCGTATCTACATATAGATTTTTATGATAACAAATAAGTTTAAAACTCAAGCTCAAGTTATCTACGCATGAAAAAAGTTAAGTTCATCAAGAAATCAAGCATGAGTAAGAAGAAGAACAAGTCTACAAATGAAACTCAAATTACATTTTTACTTTTGCATAACTTTATTATATTTAATTTCAAAATTTTTTTTTTTTCACATAAGCATAAAAATTTGAATTTGTAAAATGATTGATTGTCATTTTTGACATGTGTATGTGTTGTTTGAAAATTTTGAAGAATGGTTGTGTGTGTTTTTTTTTTTTTTAAATGTAAAAGATAGATGATTTTGTTTAAAAATCTTGAAGGGTGGTTGTGTGTTTTTTTGACATATGTAAAAAGAAGATGATTTAGTTTGAAAAATAAATCATGTTCATTTTGTCATGTATGAAAAGTAAAAAATTAGATTTGATTTCTTTAAAAAATGAATGGAGTTGTTTTTGACAAATGTAAAAATGAGATGTTTTTATTTGAATATTTTGAAAAGTGAATAGTGCTCTTATTTGATATGTGAACATTTTCAAATTGAATATGAAGACTCATTTGCCTATAAATAACTCATTTAAATTTTGTAAAAATCACAACAAGAGTTTACGTATCAATTGTTAAGTTTTGTATTATTCTTTCAAAGCTCTCATTCTCTCTTCTCTAAGTTTTGTACCTTAATTTTTATTCATTTTGAGTGAGATATAGGTTGCGCTGTATTATTCTTATTTCACTCATTAAGGAGTGTATTCTGATAATCTACCTATTATTAGCTCTTGTATTTATAAGAGGGTGCGTATAACCCTTGTGTGTGTAGAAGATGTTCTACACAGGGAATAGTTGAATCACCAAATGTTAGGTGATTGCAAGTATAGAGGGTGTTTTACACGAATTCTTTGTAACGGTATTGCTCAAATGTGTAATAGGTTTCTATCTCAACCTGAAGAAGATTGAATAGTGAATTTGGGATTCTCAAAGGGTAACTTGATGCGAGGACGTAGGCAGTGAGGCTGAACCTTATTAAAATACTGAATTTGCTTCTTCTTACATTTACTCTTTATATTTACTACTACTTCGTATTTTGTTTATATTTTATATTGTGTATTTGGTTATAAGTGTTAATTTTTTTAATGCAATCCAATTCACCCCCCTCTTATGTTAGTCATTTGGGCAACAATTGGTATCAAAGTAAGAGCTCCATTATAAGATTAATTATTTGTTGAATTAAGATCATATGGCTAACATTGCAACTACATTCGCTGAAGGTCAATCCAGTAGTCGGCCTCCGCTATTTTGTGGAGACAATTATATTTTTTAGAAAGGTAAAATGAGAATATTTCTTCAGTCTCAAGGTCGAGAAATCTGTAAATGTATTGTAAATAGGCACTATATTCCAACAAAAATTATTAATGGAGTAAAGGTCAACAAGGAAAAAGAAGAGTTTGATCGTGAAGATTATAGACTTTATACAGTGAATGTAATGATTATGAATCTTCTGTATAATGCTCTCAATGACAAAGAATTTGATAGAATAATGACTTGCAAGACAGTAAAGGAAATCTGTAATAATTTGGAAGTAACTTATAAAGGAACTTCACAATTCAAAAAATCAAAAATTTATATTCTTACACGTGAATATGAAATGTTTAAAATGATTGATGATAAATCTATTTCCTCTATGTATATTCGTTTTACTAACATTATACATAACTTGACAGTTCTTGGAAAAGTTTATTCTAGTTTGGAGATAATAAGAAAAGTTCTCAACTTTTTACCAAAACGTTAGGAATCGAAAGTGACAGCAATTCTTAAAACTAAACATCTCAAAAAACTCGAAATAAATGAACTCATTGGATCACTTATTACTCATGAGTACACATTGAAAAGAGGAGAATAAAAAGAAAAGTAAAAGAAGAGCTTGGCACTCAAAGTTATTTCCTATGAAAGTGAAAGCGATAACAAAGATGAAGAAATTGCAATGATCACAAGAAGATTTCAGAGATTTTTAAAGAAAAATAAAATTCCTCCAAGAAAATTTTTCAAAAAGTTTTCCAACAAAAATATAGGTAAAAATGACTTCTTAACTTGTTATAAATGCAAAAAGTCAGGACATATTAAGGCAGATTTTCCCATGCTAAAGAAAGATCAATACAAAAGTAAGAAAACAATGAAAGTTATATGGGATGATAATTCAAGTGGCTTAGACAACAACGCAATCAATGAAAAATCTGCAAATATTTTTCTCGTGGCTAAAGATGATCGTGAGGTAACAAATTTTAAAAATATTAAAAATCCTTCTTATAAAGAATTGCAAAATATTTTGGAAGAGGTATATGAGGAATTTGAAAATTTGGGTATCAAGTATGTCGCTTTGAAAAAAAAAATCTTCTTTAATAAATGAAAATGATGTTTTAAGAAAAGAAAATGTTGTTTTGAAAGATGAAAATCATGAGTTGAAAAAGAAAGGGGTTGATTTAGAAAATATTGTTGAAAACTTTACAAATGGAAAAAAAAAAAAAAAACTTTGAAAAATTTCTTGGTAGTCAAATATATGTTTTTAATAAGATAGGTTTGGGATATATGTCAAAAGAAAAATTCAAACCCTATAAAATTTTTTTGATAAACCAACTAAATCAAAATTAGATTTTCAAAATTTTTTTTCATAAAAATAAATTTAAAAAAAAATATATTATTACAATCACTCAAGGTTTTCAAATATATCACATCTTATTTGTAATTTTTACAATAGAAATTATCATAACTATCATACTTGTCATAGTAGAGAAGACATACAATGACTATTAGGTTCATATGGGTACTAAAAAATCTTGTTTCTTCTAATACTAATAAATCAAGGACCCAAAGAAATTGGGTACCAAGAAAAATTATTTTAATTGATGTTGTACATATGCATGAAGTCCTCCATAAGTAAAAGTAAATAGTTTTTAGACAGCAAATACTCAAGACAAATGACAGGAGACAAAATTAAGTTCATTGATCTCACTTCTAAAGAAGAAGGACACATGACATTTGGAAACAATTCAAAATGGAAGATCATGAGAATATGTAAAGTTGGTAAGGAGTCTTCTCTCATAATTGAAGATGTTATAATTGTTGATGGTCTAAAGTATAATATTTTGAGTATAAGTCAATTATGTGATAAAGGATTTACAGTTATTTTAAAAAGGATAAGTGCATTATTTTGAATAATCATAATTGCAATGCTTGTTTCATTGCTTTTAGAAACAATAATGTTTATACAATCGAATTTGAAGAAATTGCTTTACAAGATGCTATTTTTTATTAGCTCAACATGAAAATAGTTGGTTGTGGCATAAAAGGTTAGGTCATGCAAACATGGAACTTATTTCTAAACTTTCAAAAAATGATCTTGTGAGAGGTTTGCCAAAAGCGAACTTTTTTAAAGACAAAATTTGTAATGTATACCAATTTGGTAAACAAACAAAAACTTCTTTCAAAACTAAAAAATATGTTTCCACTACTAGACCATTGCAACTAATACACATGAACCTTTTTGGACCAAACAGAGTTGCGAGTCTAAGAGGAAAATATTATGCATTTGTTATTATTGATGATTTCTTAAGATATACTCGAGTCCTCTTTTTCACTCATAAAGATGAGGTACATAATGTATTTACCAAGTTATACAAGAGAATTCAAAATGAAAAGGATTATACTATTTCAAACATCCGAAGTGATAGGGAGAAAGAGTTTGCTAATAAAGATATTAAGTCTTTTTGTGATGAAAATGGTTTTCTACATAATTTCTCTACTCCTCGAACTCCTCAACAAAATGGGGTAGTAGAGAGGAAGAATAGATCTCTTCAAGAAATGGCAAGAACAATGCTTAATGAGAATAATTTACTTAGTTATTTTTGGGCTGAAGAGGTAAGTATGCATATTATATTATAAATAGAGTTATGTTAAGATCATAATTAGATAAAATCCCTTATGAGCTTTGGAATAAAAAAAAGCCCAACATTACTTACTTTCATGTATTTTGATGCAAATGTTTTTTCTCAATGACAGTGATAATTTAAGAAACTTTGATGCAAAATCTGTTGAAGGTATCTTTCTTGGGTTTCAATAAATAGTAAAGCTTATAGAACATCCAAAAAAAAGATTTTGACTATACAAGAATCTATACATTTAGTATTTGATGAATCTAACCATCCACTCTCCAAGAAATCTATTGATAAAAAATTAGAAAGTACAAATAACACAAATAGTCTCAATCTCAATAAAGAGAATACAATAAAAAAAAGTTCAACATTGAGATATCAAGAAAGATCATCAAAACTTAGTACAATATGCAACCAAGCAATGGAAACATGTGAAAGATCATCCAGTGGAACAAATTCTAGAAGAACCTTCACGAGGTGTAAGTACTCGATCATCTCTTAGAAATATTTGCAATCACATTGCTTTTCTATCTCATATTGAACCCAAAAATATTGATGAAACACTGCTTGATGAATCATGGATTCTAGCTATGCAAGAAGAGTTAAATCAGTTTGAAAGAAATGATATTTGGACACTTATTCTTAGACCCAAAATCATACTGATATTGGAACAAAATGGGCTTTTAGAAATAAGAAAGATAAGTCTGAAATTATCACTAGAATTAAGGCTCAACTTGTAGTCCAAGGTTTCAACTAAGAATAAGGGATCGATTATGATAAGACATATGTGTCAGTTGCAAGATTAGAAGCTATTCGAATGTTACTTGCATTATGCATGTCATAAAGATTTCAAGTTTTTTCAAATGGATGTTAAAAGTGCTTTCTGAAATGATTTTATAAATGAAGAGGTATATGTTGAGCAACCTCCAGGTTTTGAAAATCGTATTTCTCCTAATCATGTTTTTAAACTCACAAAAGTATTATATAGATTCAAACAAACTCTTAGACCTTGGTATGAGAGACTTAGTACTTTCTTGATTAAAAAAAATTTTTCAAGAGGAAAAATCGATACAACTATTTTCATCAAATATGTTTAGGATGATATTCTTCTAGTCAAATTTATGTGAATGATATAATATTTGGTGCTACTAATGAAAATATGTGCCAAGATTTTACTAAGAGTACGGAGAAAGAATTTGAAATGAGCATGATGGAAGACCTAATTTTTTTTTTTTTTTTGGATTGTAAATCAAGCAAGCAAAAAATTGAACATTCATTAATCAGTCAAAATATATCAAAGAGTTATTCAAAAAGTTTGAGATGGAATGTGCAAAGGTAATTGGAACACCAATTAGTCCAACTACCAGACTTGATAAAGATGAAAGTGGTAAGCCAGTTGACTCAAAGGTATATCAAGGTATGATTGGTAGTTTATTATATTTGACAGCTAGTAGACCTAATATTATGTTTAATATATGTTTATGTGCACGTTTTTAATCATATCCAAAGCAATTTTATTTTATTGCAGTCAAGCGTATTCTTAGATATCTTGCTGTGACCATTGACCTAAGGTTATAGTATCCTAAGCATACTTCTTTCGATCTTAGCCGTGACCATTGACCTAAGGTTATAGTATCCTAAGCATACTTCTTTCGATCTTATCAGTTATTCAGTTGCAAATTATGCTGGTTGCAAAGTTGATCGAAAAGTATTAGTAGAACATGTCATTTTTTAGGTCATGTATTTGTTTCATAGTTTAGTAAAAAGTAAAATTTTGTTGCATTATCTACTGCTGAGACAGAGTATGTTGCTGCAAATAGTTGTTGTGCTCAAATTCTCTATATGAAGCAACAGCTTGAAGATTTTAAATTTATGTACAATCACATTCCAATCAAATGTGATAATACAAGTGTTATACATCTTTCAAAGAACCCAATACAACATTCTAGGAATAAGCATATTGAAATTAGATATCATTTTCTTAGAGATCATGTGCAAAAGGATGATATTATACTAGAATTCACAAGTACACACGATCAATTGGTGGACATTTTCACCAAACCCCTACCAGAAAATAGATTATGTATGATTAGAAGAGAAATAGGATGATACATGCCATGAATATCTGTTGAATATTTTTATTCCATTATCTCAAATGACTTACAAAAATTTGAAACTTCTAACCTCATCTTTTAACTGCATTTGCTCTTTATAGATTGACATGTTATTTTCGTCTAAAGGATTAGACAATCGAAATGAAGAGGCAAATAAAGATTTTAAATCCTAATTATATTATTTTAACTATATTATTTTTCTGTTTGACTCATAATAAGTCGTTGAAGTATAGAGACCATTTCGCTAAGTTTCTTAATTTCGCGAGTTTTGGATTGCAATCGAGCGGAAAAAGCAACAATAGATGATGAATATCGAATTTTGAGACCTACAAGCTTATAAATAGCGTCATGATCTGATTTATTAGCCAAATCAGTTTCTTATTGCTTCATGGCACCTACGACAGATGCATAAATAGATTAATCATGAGAAGTATTGAAGAAAAATTGACGAGCCATTAACAATCTGTAGAATGAGAATGCAGGCAATTTGCAAAATGAGAAGAATATTTGATGCGAATTAGATAAAACTAATGATTGCTCTTATAGAGATGGAAATAAGAATAAGACACACTATCATCTCTTCAAATCTTACTTAGTCAAACTTACAATATATGCTGGATGAGATGGTTGAGATGACTGATTGAGACGGTTCTTGGTTCAAATTTGGAAGATTATCAAAAAAAATTTTCTCCGCCAGTCTATCGTTTTAGATAAACAGATACTGGATCAATGAGAAATATAAGATTTTTCTTTGAGTATCTAATAGGTGAAAATGGTCTTTTAAACAGCAACTCAAAAATTTCAAATTTTGGTTATATCTCATTTGTCAACAACATCAAGCGTATTTCAAATCTCTGCATCGAGACGAGAGCTAGGCCTCAGCCTTTGCAGTTTTTGTCGGACACAAATAACTCCAATTATTCAACTTTAAATCTCTGAAATATCTAATTTGTCAACAACATCAAGCGAATTTGAGTTTTCTTATGCACCGAAACGTTAAAGTTAGGCGTCAGCCTTTGCAGCTTTTGTCAGACATTGGTGGTTCCAATTATTCAACTCTCTATAATTTCTACTAACGTACGTTTTATTTGGTTATTAGTTATTACGGGAAGATATTTTACTGAAACCAATTGCGGTTCCTTTTTAATGATGCCAAAAGGATGAGAAGTCTTATACTAGTATTATACTACCATGTTATATATGCTAGAATCATGTTTATATTTTACTTGAAAATCTAACGCATATTTTCAAAGGAGCTTAAGTATTACTACAGGTCATAGATTTCTATTAAGTATTTGCCATCATCAAAAATGGGGAGATTGTAAAACCCAAGGTTTCAAGTCTCATATCTATATATAGATTTTGATGATAACAAATTGTTGAACCCAAAGTTTCAAGTTTCGTGTAATTATAAATCTACACATGGATTTTGATGATAACAAATGAATTCAAAGAATAAAGGAGTCTCAAGCTCAAATTGTCCACACAATACAATCAAGCATATCAAGGAACCAAGCTTGAGTAAGAAGGGAGCAAGTTCACATTAAAGTCATAGAGTAATATTGTAAATCTCTTAAAAATTTGAAATTAGGATTAAGGCTCAAAATTAATATTTTATCATAAAGTATTAAAATACATTTTCCACATGTGCATGAATATTTTGAAAATTAAATTTGAAAATTTGGAAAGATGATTGATTGTCATCTTTCACATGTGCATGACATGATTAAAGGTTTAAACTTTGAAAATATTAAGATGATTGATTGTCATCTTTCACATGTGCATGACATGATTAAAGGTTTGAACTTGAAAATATTAAGATGGTTGATTGTCATCTTTCACATGTGCATGTTTTATTTGAATATTTTCAAAAGTGATAGATGCTTTTCTTGACTTATGCAAAAGGTAAATGTCTTTATTTGAAAATTTTGAAAAGTAAAGTGTACTCATTTTATTATATGCAAAAAGTAAAATATTAGATTTGAAATTTTGAAAAGTAAAGTGTGCTCCTTTTGTCATATGCAAAAAGTAAAAAGATTAGGTTTGAAATTTTTGAAAAGTGAATGATGATGTTTTTGACATGTGAATCTTTTTAAATTTGAATATGAAGTCTCATATGCCTATAAATAGATCATTTGAGAGTTCACATTTACAACACCAAGAGCATACAACGTTCATTCAAAGTTTTCATTCTCTCTTCTCTAAGTATTGAGCCTTAACCCTTGTTCATTTTGAGAGATATAGTTTGTACTGTATTGTTTTTATTTCACCCATTGAGGAGTGTTTTCTGATAGCCTACCCACTATCAATTCTTGTATCAGTACAAAAGTGTGTATAACCCTTGTGTGTGTAGAAAGTGTTCTACATGGGGAATAGTTAAATCACCAAGTGTGAGGTGATTAGAAATGTAGAGGGTGTTCTACACGGATTCTTTGGAGCGATGCTGCTCAAAAGTGTAATAGGTTTCTATCTCCACCTGAAGGAGATTGAATACTGAATTCAGGGATCCTCAAGGGGTAGCTTGAGGTGAGGACGTAGGCAGTGAGGCCGAACCTCGTTAACATACTGAGTTTACTTCTCTCTTACCCTTACTCTTTATATTTATTATTGTTTCATATTTTGTTTATATTTTATATTATATATTTGATTTATAATTGTTATTTTTTTTTAAATACAACTTAATTCACCCTCCTCTTGTGTTAGTCATCTGGGCAACAATTAGTATCAGAGCTAGAGTTCTATTATAAGATTAACTATCTTTTGAGTTAAGATCTTATGGCTAACATTGCAGCTTCATTTGGTGAAGGTCAATCTAGCAGTCGGCCTCCACTCTTTTGGGGGACAATTACTCATTCTGGAAAGTTAGAATGAGAATAATTCTTCAGACTCAAGGTCGAGAAATCTGGAAATGCATTGTAAATGAACCTTATATTCCAACAAAATTAGTTGATGGAGTAAAGGTCAAAAAGGAAGAAGAAAAGTTTGATCGTTGGGAAATGAACTCATTATTTAATGCTATGAATTTATTATAAATGGTCATGAGTTTAATAGAGTAATGACTTGCGCTACAGTAAAGGAAATTTGGGATAACTTGGAAGTTACTTATGAAGGAACTTCTCAAGTCAATGAATCAAAAATTTATATTCTTACTCATGAATATGAAATGTTTAAGATGAATGATGATGAATTTATTTCTAGTATGCACACTTGTTTTACTAACATCATAAACAGCTTGACAGCTCTTGGCAAAGTTTATTCCAAAGTGGAGATAGTAAGAAAAATTCTCAACTCTCTACCAAAACGTTGGGAATCAAAAGTAACAGCGATTCTTGAAGCTAGAAATCTCAAAAAACTCAAAGTAAATGAACTCATCGGGTCACTTATCACCTATGAGTACACATTGAAAATAGGAGAAGAAGAAGGAAAGCCAAAGAAGAACTTGGCACTTAAAGCTGTTCCACATGAAAGTGAAAGTGATGAAGATGAGAAAAATGACGACAAAAATAAAGAAGTTGCGATGATAACAAGAAGAATTCAGAGGTTCTTAAAGAAAAATAAAACTCCTCCAAGGAAATTCTTCAAAAAGTTTTCCAAGAAAAATTCAGGTAAAAATGATACTTTAATTTATTATAAATGCAATAAGTTTGGTCATATCAAGTCAGATTGTCCTCTGCTAAAGAAAAATCGAAACAAAGGCAAAAAATTAATTAAAACTACATCGGATGATGATTCAAGTAGCTCAGATAGTGAAGCAAGCAATGAAAAATCAGCAAATATTTATCTTATGGTTAAAGATGACATTGAGGTAATGATTACGCCCAAAGAATAACGCGGTCGTTTGCAGTATAGCTTTGGGGTGTCGATTCCACAGGGAGATGGATTGACAAATTGAAGAACAGTAATGAAATTAACAAAAAGATTAAATGAGTGTGATAAGTAAATTTTAGAGTGCGATGTAAATTAAAACTAAATGAGTAATTTGAAAAATATAAAAATGAGACGAAAAGTAGAGCGTAGGGAATTCCTTGTGTATTTGTGGTATTCAAATTTATTCTTAATTCATTGATAACTCAATTAAGAATTCTATATCCAAATTCTTAATCGGAAGATATAACATTAATAACCAAAATTTAAATCACATGTAACTCTTTGAAAAATCATTCTTCGCGCTTAACTCTCATAAATTGTTATCGATATTGAGAAAATCCAACGACGACAATATACCCAAGAGGCGATATTGCAGCAGAGAATTAAATCAATATAGATAATCAATTGCTCCAAACATAATTATAGAACTAATTCACTCAATAGAAAAAGCATGACTGAATCCATAAACGAAATAGATTCTATAATTATTTGAAGACGAAAAAACATCACAAATAAATTGAGAATAATAGAACAAAAGAGTTTTAATATTTAAAGACCAAATACATGAATCAAAAATAAATTTCAAATACCTTCACACACACAAGTTCATCCCTAACCCTCCTTGAGAATTTAGTTACACATATTGAAAATATGCAACAAAAATTCTCTAAGGGATAATATGGAAGAGCCAACCATTATTTTCTTCTCTCTTCTTTGGTTTTTCTTTTCTTTTCTCAAGCTCTCAAAATAATGGCTCTTCCAAAGCATCCTCCCACACTAAGCATTGTCTTAGAACACACACTCCTTCCTTCTATTTATAAGCATCCTTCATGCAAGTTGTCATGACAAAATCATCACAATTTCAACTTGTTTTGCCATGTGCCATTCTTGAATTCAAGTGATTTGTGAGTTGTCATTTTGATCATTTGTTTTCCCACCATGCATGAGCTGGATTTTGCTTGTAGGTTGAGTGTTTCAATTTTGCTTCTCTATCTATTAGTTGTCTTGTATGACTTAATATCTTGTGGTCAAATAATTTGTCTACAAGAAACTTGAGTACAATTCATCTTGCATATGAATTGATCATTAAATTTTCAAGTTGGTGTAGGAGTGCTTGCTGGAAAATATTATGATGACATTTGGATTTGATGCAAGTGGCTGAAAAATATCCAGGAACGTCAAGTGCAGGTGCGTCCACTTGATGGTCGATTTTGTCTTAGATTGAGTGGATATCTCTTCAAACATAAAACATAAAAGTTATAGCTATTTCTCTTTCGGTTCTATATCATCTTGAATCAACTCAATCGGAGATTGGATGAGAGAGTTATGCCCATATTACGAAAAGATGTCAGAACTGTCTAAAATTTCGCAATTATCTTCATTTGCTCCTAATGTCTCCATTTGTGTCCTAAATCAAAATATAAGAATAATGAGTATATTTAGGCATCAAATAAGAATAAAGTATTAAACATTAAGAGAGGAAAATATGGCATTTTATATTCTCATCAATATATTAAATCATGCTTATATCTATTTCAAGATAAATGACCATTAATTTTAATAACATGAGTTATATCCATTATTTTCTCATTTCTTTTAGTATTTAAATAGTGTATTTAGAGTGCATTTTTATACACTCATCACACCCCCCAACTTACTCATTGCTAGTCCCTAGCAATTTTCATGCAAAATGATGAGAAAGACAAAAAAAAAATCACACATAGGGGCCATCAAGACACATTTTTCAAATTTATATATCAAAACAATCTTAAAAATTCAATAACCCTTTCACAAGTAATTCAAATATAGCAATCCACAGAGTGTGTATGTGTTCCAAACTATTTTTATCAAATCAAAGGTTTCGACACATGCAACATTAGAATATCTTAAGCAAAAAGGTTCAACTCCATAACTCACGGGTATAGAAGTGTTTCGTGTATGGGTTCTCTCTATGGAGTTGACAAAGGTGTACATTTACTCTCATGGAAATTTAGCCAATTATATATAAGTAACAAGTAAACATTGATCTTATGATAGGAATACTAACAAATGAGATTTCCACCATTCTTTCCACAAGCATACTTAGGATCGGAAAAATCAACACAAAGGGTTGTAATGTGGCTTAGGGTTGGGGTTCATAAGAAGAAAAGGTGAAGAGGTTTCAAAAATTTCCAAGTATACAAAAAAGGGAATATACACAAAAGGGAATCTGTTAAATTTTTCAGTAGATTATACTTTCCTTTTGATGTACTTTTCAATTTTTTAGATTTTTGACTAAGTATACTTTTCCATCTTCTTTTGCCACTGGTCTCTTCGCAATTTGATGAACTCTTTCATGAATAATTTGATGGACACATCTAGCACCATGCCATTTTTGTCATGGTTTTCTTTTTTTCTTTTTTTCTTTTTTTTTTTTCAAATGATAATTTCACACCTAGTACACACTTGGAAGTAAAATGGTAGGAAAATATAGTGTATAAGCTATACTCCAATGTGGAGAGGTATAGATGATGTAGATATGAAAAGAAAAGACCATATATGTATATTGGCTCAAAATTGGCTGCTATGGGTCTATGATGAAAAAGGTCAGCTTGAAAGGTTCAGACGTTAATCCTAAGTTGACTTTCGTCATATCCCAAGTATATCCACCATCTTACCACAAATCATATAATGATATTCTCAAAAGAAGTGTCAAATTCAACAAATCAATGGATACTTATCACAATTTGTGTATTTATAAGCTCTCAATTCTCACAAAATTCACATGAATACTTGAGCAAAATAATTCTTTAGTTACATGTGTCAAATCACCATATTACCACAAAGTTTGGAGAAGTGCATAAATGGTTATGTGGATGCTTTAGCAAAATGATTTAAGATGGGTTTGTTGAATTCACCAAGATGGTTATGAATGAGCATGAGTATCATGTGTGAAAAGATGCCTGTGTTAAAAAAATTTGGCAATTTTTTATATATTGATTGAAATATGCCACAGAGTTTAAATAACAGATTTGTATTTCTACCCCCCAACTTAAATGAAACATTATCCTCAATGTTTAATAATCAAAATTGGATGGGGAGTAACTAAAAAGGGTAGGATATACCTGATGTGTGATGTAGATAGCTCGCTAAGCGTCAAAAGTAGTGATCTGAAATGACAAAATGATATTATCCTGCAAACAAAAATAAAGAAAACACTAGTAAATAAAAACAAAACAAAACAAATAAGACGATAATAATAATAATAATGATGATGATAATAATTATAATAATAATAATAATTATTGTTGCATGCTATGGTCAAAGTTGGTAGACCAAGTTTACAACCGAACTATCTTCCACTTCTTGAACTATTCCTCCTGGGTCAAAAACGAAACGCTTATTTGCCCAATAAACTCGGTGCTCGAACTTCACAGGTAGGTGGCAAGGTTTAAGATTAACTTTGGTTACTTGCCCACTTGAAGGAATCTGTTTTTCATTTTTCTCAAGAAACTCCTCAAACTTCGGTTGCCAAACCCATGTGCTATAATCTTGAGTATTGTCAAAAATTGCACAAATATTAGCTACATCAGATGAATCGCTGATAGGATTATACTCAAAATCAACAATAAAATTCTCAAGGGGATCAGAATCATGAGTTGTGAAAACTTCCCTGTTTATAAGTGAGTCAATCATATATATCTGCTGGCACTCGTGATTCTTCACAGTTTCTTATGCCATATGTTGACCATGAGGTACAGACTGAACTTGAGAAGGGAGCTTACCTTTCTCATTTACACTAAAGAAACTCGTTATTTTAGATACCTGGCTCTTTATCTCCTTTTGTTCTTCAACAACCTGCATAATTAAAGACTCAAATTTTTGGTTAGTCTTACCCTGTACTTCAAGAAATGCATGCAAAGTGTCTTCTAAAGAATTTCTAGAAGATTGAGGTGCATGGTATGGTACAGGATATGATCTAGAAGGTTGTGCCGGCTGTTAGTTTTTAGACTTCCAGCTGAAGTTGGGGTGATTACGCCATCCTCTCATGTTAGCATGTGTAGGACATTCTTGGGTATGATGATCTACCCCGCCACACACAACACATGGCACAAGAGAGTCTGCATGATTAGCCATGTGTGTTGACTTTAAGTTTTTTTTATCTTTAACAGCTCTATTTCCCTTGTAAGCATTTCAACCTTGGCTTTTAGATTATCTTCCTCCCTGAGATGGTAAATACCACCACTCAAGTTTCCTGTAGGTCGTGACCTGTTTGTGCTATCAGTAGCACTAGGTCCAGTCCAAGTATGAGGTTTTTCAGCAAGCTCATTGAGGTACTCTATGGCCTCATCGGGATTTTTCTGTAAAAATTCTCCATTGCACATCATTTCCACGAATTGACGTTCCCTAGGCGTAAGCCCTTCATAGAAATAACTCACTAAGCGTCAATTCTCATATCCATAGTGGGGACACATACTCAGTAATTTTTTAAATCTTTCCCAAGACTGGTACAAAGTCTCACTATCCTTTTGTGCAAAGGTAGAGATTTGTCTTTTTAAAACATTAGTCTTATGTTGAGGAAAGTATTTATTGAAAAACACTTGAGTCATCTCACTCTATGTTCCAATAGACCGTGGTCTTAGTGAGTACAACCAACTCTTAGCTTTATCTTTCAAAGAAAAAGGAAAGAACTTTAGCCTAACCGTTTCTTTAGTGGTATTTTGACTGTGAAATGTTGCAACTACTTCCTCAAATTCCCTAATATGAACATAGGGGTTTTCATTTTCTAGACTATGGAAAGTCGGAAGTAATTGTATCATTCCTGTTTTAAAATCTACATGACGAACATTAGGTGAGAACATAATACAGGATGGTGTGGCTGTTCGTGCGGGATGAAGATAATCTTGGAGGGTTCTAACAGGTTGGTCCACGTGTTCACTCATCGGTCAGAATTGGAAGAATTATCAAACAAGCGATTAGAAAAATTAGATTCTGAATCTGATTCTAGCACGGGTCTACTAGCAAACCGTCCAAAAGCGTCTCTGTACCTGCACATGCAAAGTAAAAAAAAAAAGTGTAATACTGAAAAAAAATAATTACGAAAAGAAAAGTAAAATAAAATAAAGATGCAGAAAGCTAAAAAGAAAATGAACGAAGCTACCGCTCTTTATTTTTTTTTTTACAAACTACTAAAAAAAAACTACAAATTCTTCTACCGTCTCCCCGGCAACGGCCCCAAAATTTGATTACGCCCAAAGAATAACGCGGTCGTTTGCAGTATAGTTTTGGGGTGTCGATTCCACAGGGAGATGGATTGAGAAATTGAAGAACAGTAATGAAATTAACAAAAAGATTAATGAGTGTGATAAGTAAATTTTAGAGTGTGATGTAAATTAAAACTAAATGAGTAATTTGAAAAATATAAAAATGAGACGAAAAGTAGAGCGTAGGGAATTCCTTGTGTATTTGTGGTATTCAAATTTATTCTTAATTCATTGATAACTCAATTAAGAATTCTATATCCAAATTCTTAATCGGAAGATATAACATTAATAACCAAAATTTAAATCACATGTAACTCTTTGAAAAATCATTCTTCGCGCTTAACTCTCATAAATTGTTATCGATATTGAGAAAATCCAACGACGACAATATACCCAAGAGGCGATATTGCAGCAGAGAATTAAATCAATATAGATAATCAATTGCTCCAAACATAATTATAGAACTAATTCACTCAATAGAAAAAGCATGACTGAATCCATAAACGAAATAGATTCTATAATTATTTGAAGACGAAAAAACATCACAAATAAATTGAGAATAATAGAACAAAAGAGTTTTAATATTTAAAGACCAAATACATGAATCAAAAATAAATTACAAATACCATCACACACACAAGTTCATCCCTAGCCCTCCTTGAGAATTTAGTTACACATATTGAAAATATGCAACAAAAATTCTCCAAGGGATAATATGTGTAAGGCCCGGTCCAGCCCAGCCCAGCCCAGCCCCAGCCCAGCCCCAGCCCCAAAACGTCGCCGTTTTGCCCCAGGTATTTTTAAACCCCCGCCCACTTCCTTCTTCTTCTTTCTTTCTTTTCCTTTCTTCTTCTCTTTTCCTTCTCTCCCCTGGGCGACGGTTTCCTCTGTTTCGGGTACCATTTCCAGCGCCCATCTCCCCCACGATCCCTTGGCAGTTCTGATTCCTAAGAGCCTCAACGGAAATTTATTTCTTTCCCTCTCATTTTTCGGCTTTGCAGTTGGGTCTGGTCCTCCTCCCTGCGCCGAACTCCTCTGCTCTTCACGCCGCTGCGTTTTCACCGGTAAGTTTTCTAGTTTTTTTTTTCTCTTTTATCTCAGCTTTTTCCATCATTCAAGAGTTTTGTTTCGGATTTTGTTTCAGTTCGGATTTTTTTCGTTGAATTTGCACCGGTGGATTTTAGGCAGCGCAAGCAGGAAAGAAAATTTTTTTTTTTTTTGTGTTGCCTCTGACGTCGGATTGCTCCCATTTTTCAGGTAAGCTACTCAGTTGTTTGAATAGATGATTTACTTGTGTTTAGTTTAGAGGGTCTCTAAAATTCTGGGTTGCTCCGAGAGGTAGATTTGTGTGGTATTTTCTGGGTTCAAGTTCTGTTGTTGCCGAGTGTTTATTGCCGAGAATGCACGGCTGTTGTTGGAAGGTTTGGGGTCGATAGCAAATTTATTTATGATGTGCGGATTGATAAATTTAGTGGATAGATTTCTCCCCGTATTATTTATGGAATATTTTTCTCCAACTTCCGAATCCATTTTCGAAGTAAAATTTTTGTTGGATGTTCAAGGGTTGGTTATCTAAACTTTCTTTTACTAACTTGGTGCTGCCGATGGGTTGTTTGGGATGTTTTGTGTGATGTAAATGGTTGGATTTGGTAGTTTTGAACGTATGGGAGACTATACAAATTTTTGGGTGTTGAAATTTGTAGTTGTGAAGTGCTGTTGAAACGCATATAATAATACTCGGTTTGGGGGCTAACGGTATGTATTGAAGAAAATCATTTTTATGGTATTTTGGGGTTTTGAGAAAAATACATGGTAAGCTGGAATGATGAATAGTTGCTGAAATTTTGTGGGTTTGGAAAAATAGTCGTTGAGCGTTTTCGATACTATTTTTGTTGGGTTGCTGGAAATTGTGAATTTTTTTCAGACAGACATTGTAGTTAATTTTTAAATTATGATCTTGGGCCTTTGGAGTGGTCATTAATATAAAGGGAATTATTTTTATGTATAGGTGACGAAACTCTTAGCGTTGAGACTCAAAGCTTTGATTTTTCGCTACAGCAGTCAGGTAAGCGGGGTTCGTATGCTCGGTTTTATACCAAAAGAGGACTGAGGTTGACTTTTGAAAATTTGTGTTTTTTTTGTTAGTCATAAAATGAAAATTTGAGAAAAAAACCAAACTCAGTCGATTGTTTGCAGTATTCATGAAACTTATATAAAGAAAGGAAAAATATTTCAGGCATGCATTGTGTAGACATGAGCTGCTTTTTGTCGTGTTATTTTCTGAAATGTGGAAAGAACATTTTTGTCTATCTGAGAAAAAATTATGCCTTGATTGTGTTGACTATGTTTTATTTACATAAGTTTTATTCTGAAAATAGTTTGGATCTATATGTCTTAAATAACTCTGAAAAATCTTTGGCATAGTATTCTGGTTAGTATTTGACTCTATCTCTGCTTGGCTCTGCTCTGCTCTGTATTTGCTCTGTTTGGATTGGTACCAATTTCCTATCTCTGAGTGCACCCACTTTGGAAACAAAGTGGGTTATTGTGGGCTTTCCTATGTGCACACTCGGGGCTCCGAGAACGAATAAGGGAAAGTTCCACCTCTGTCTCTGCCTGGTTTGGCCACCGGGATTTGCACAACCCTACCACGGGGGTTAAACATGGTCTTTGCTTGGTGAGATGCTCCGATTGATATAGTGATAATACTCAGTTTGTTTATGCCAAAGTACTTGATGATTTAAATTATCTTGAAAAATCATTTGTTTCTGTTATGCAATATTATGTTTTTGTTCCGTATTTTCTATTATTGGTAAATGCTCATGTTTACACGCTTGTATAGGTTCTTCGCTTACTGAGTTGTGGAAAAACTCACCCCTCTTATCTCTTATATTTTTCAGATGATCTGGATGTTCCATCAGAGGGCCAAGAGTAGAGTCTTTATCAAGTTTTAAGCTGTTAGGGCCATAGGCTAGATGGGAAGAAACAAAATTTGATTTATTTATTATTTGGATTTTAGTTTCATTGGAATTGTGGAAACGTTAGTTATTCTTTATCGTTAGGCTTCTTGGGAGAATGTGAACCCTCTCAGTTATGATTTATTCATATTCTTTTATTTATGACTTGGTGGACATTGTTATATGGTTTGGTTCGTGAAAACTATATTTTTTTTTTATTTTGGAAAATGGTCGGAGACCTATTATTATTTGTATTTGAGGATGGAATATACCAAACAGGTGAAGTTTCGTGACCCCCTACGAGTACGGGGCGTTACAGTTGGTATCAGAGCCAGGTTTTAGATTCTGCAGACTTATGCATTAAGGTTTCAGGAATTTGAGGTTCTAGAAATTGCCAACCTTAGGAATTATTTGAGGTGTAAAATTATATAGAAATTGCCAACCTTAGGAATTATTTGAGGTGTAAAATTATATAGGCTTGTGAGCTGATTTCATATTGTTGGAGAGTTAAGGGTTGTATATTTATGTCATTTATTTTTGGTATCATGTGATCCTGTTTGTGGTGGGTACTTTCTTTGTTTGGGGATTATTATTATATACTTTGTTTTGACTACTAAGGTTACCTGTAGTTGTTTATTTTTAGCTAGTTGGTTTATGCTTTAGTGAACGATGTGTTTAATAGTCTAAGTGTTCTCAGGATGCCTCCTCGACGTGAGCGAAGTGTGTCGGACTTGAATGCGGCCGGAAATGAAAGGGAAGCGAATCCAAGAGCTTCTGAAGTACTTCGAGCAGCAGCGCATCAGCTGATTGATGATCTTGCACAAAATTCTTCTGGCCGTCACCGCACCACAAGTGAAAGGGGTTGCACTGTGGAGGATTTCAACAAGCTGCATCCCACGTCTTTTGATGGAAGAGGCGACCCGATACTGGCAGAGGATTGGGTACAGGATATTGAGGAGATATTTCGTGTCTTGCCTTGCACGGATGAGCAAAAGGTAGCGTTTGCTACATTCAAGCTGACTGGGGAGGCTAAAAGGTGGTGGATCTCTGAAAGGACTATCAGGGAAGCTGAAAAGACGGAAATAAAAAGTTGGTCGCTGTTCAAGGAAGTTTTCCTAGAGCGTTTCTTCCCAGTCTCAGTTAAGGAAGATAAAGCTATGGAATTTGCCACCTTAGTTCAGGGAGCGATGTCAGTACATCAATATGCAGCAAAATTTACCGAGCTGGCACGTTTTGCGGCGTACCTGATTCCAGATGAAGAGAAGAAGTGTCGCAAATTTGAACAAGGGCTGAATGAGAAGCTTTTTGAGCGAGTAGTGGGCTTCCAAGTAAAAAATTTCACAGAATTGGTGAATAAGGCTACAGTGTTTGAAAGAAGCCTTCAAAGAAGTACAATTTTATCTGATCAAAGGAAGAGATCTACCTCATCTGGATACCATGCAAGCGTAAATCAAGGATCGTGGAAGAAGAAAAATGAAGGAGGTAGCTCAAGCAATAGACCAGGCCAGAATAACCGGCAGCCCTACCAGTGTAAGACATGTAACCAAGTGCATTCTGGAGAATGCAGAAGAGAGGCAAGACTATGTTTCCGTTGTGGCAAGTCAGGACACTACATCAGGAATTGCCCTCTGCAACCGGACAACAATAACCCGAGCATGTTGCCACCCCAAAGAAATGAAGTTACAGGACGAGGTAACAATCAGCGTCCTACTGCACCTGCTCGAGTCTTTGCATTGACACCAGGAGAAGCTGAAGGCAGGGATGATGTGATCACAGGTATTTTCGATTCTCGTTTTTTTTTTAGGATTAACTTGGTATTCAAAGCGGATCTTTACTAGAAGGATCATGTCTTTATTTCTTTTTATTTTGTGATCACAGGCATTCTTTCTTTGTTTTCTAACGATGCTACTGTATTATTTGATTCTGGGGCAACGCATTCGTTTATTTCTTTGAATTATGCTAAGTTTTGCACTTGGGAAGGTGAAAGGTTGGAGTATAGCATAGTAGTCGCGACACCGACAGGCAATTCAGTATCTTGTCATAAAATCCTCCGTGGCTGCCCCATAACTGTTGAAGGAAGATTAATGCCAGCTGACCTTATAATTTTTGATATGTTTGGATTCGATGTAATTTTGGGGATGAACTGGTTGGCTTCATACCATGCCAGTATCGACTGCTTCAAAAAGGAAGTAACCTTCAAGCCTCCTGAGGGGGGTGGAATTCGATTTGTGGGGTCGAAAGTGCGATCACATCCATCAGTCATATCAGCAGTTCAGGTTGGAAAATTATTGCGAGATGGGTGTCAAGGATTTTTGGCTTGTGTGATAGATGCACCAAAGGAAGAGTTGAGTTTAGAAGAGATTCCTGTTGTGAGAGATTACCCAGAAGTGTTTCCTGAAGATTTGTCCGGGTTACCACCCGACCGGGAAGTAGAATTTGCGATTGATCTTACTCCCGGCACGGCACCGTTGTCCAAGGCTCCTTATAGAATGGCGCCATCAGAGCTCATCGAACTCAAAGAGCAGTTGCAAGACTTATTGGACAAGGGTTTTATCCGACCCAGCGTGTCCCCATGGGGTGCACCAGTTTTATTTGTTAAAAAGAAAGACGGGACAATGAGAATGTGCATCGACTATAGGGAACTCAACCGAGTAACTATCAAGAATAGATATCCTTTACCCCGTATAGAAGACCTCTTTGATCAACTACAGGGTGCACAAGTTTTCTCTAAGATTGACCTTCGGTCAGGGTATCACCAATTGAAGATCAAGGCAGAAGACGTATCTAAGACCGCTTTCAGAACCAGATACGGTCACTATGAGTTTTTGGTCATGCCTTTCGGCTTGACTAATGCTCCTGCGGTATTCATGGATTTAATGAATAGAGTATTTCATGAATTCTTGGATAAATTTGTGGTCGTCTTCATTGATGACATCTTGATCTACTCTAAAAGTAAGAAGGAGCATGAGGAACATTTGAGGCTAGTACTCAGAACACTTAGGGAGGAAAAGTTGTTTGCTAAATTAAAGAAATGTGAGTTCTGGCTGGATTCAGTTATATTTTTGGGGCATGTGGTTTCAAAAGAAGGTATTTCAGTAGACCCAGGGAAAGTAGAAGCAGTAGTCAACTGGCTGGCACCGAAGAATGTTCGTGAGGTTAGGAGTTTCTTGGGATTGGCGGGATACTATCGTCGATTCATTGAGGGTTTCTCCAAAATAGCAGTCCCTCTCACCGCTCTTACCAGGAAGAATAACAAGTTTGAGTGGACAGAAAAATGTGAAGAGAGTTTTCAGACCTTGAAACAAAGACTTGTGACCGCCCCAGTTTTAACAGTTCCCACTGCGAGAGGTGGTTTTGTGGTATATAGTGATGCTTCAAGATTGGGTTTGGGGTGCGTATTAATGCAGCACGGAAAGGTTATAGCTTACGCTTCTCGACAACTGAAAACTTATGAACAAAACTACCCCACACATGATCTAGAGTTGGCAGCGGTGGTATTCGCACTCAAGATTTGGAGGCATTATCTCTATGGGGAAAAGTGCGAAATCTACACAGATCATAAGAGTCTGAAATATTTCTTCACCCAGAAAGAATTAAACATGAGACAGAGGAGATGGCTCGAGTTAATAAAGGATTATGACTGTACTATAAACTACCACCCAGGCAAAGCGAATGTTGTGGCTGACGCCTTAAGTAGGAAATCTTTGAGTTCAACAATGGCAACCCTTACCACCCAGCCCCAGTTGTTAATGGACTTAGAGAGGGCCGGTATTGAGGTTATCACAACTGATACAAGCACTTTCGTAGCCAGTTTAATAGTGCAACCAGATTTGTTAGAGAGAATTAAAGTAGCTCAGAAAGTGGATTCAGCGTTGACAAAGCTAGTTGAAGAAGTTAAAAATGGAGACAAGGCTGATTTTAGCGTTTCTGAGGATGGAGTTTTAAGTTTTAGAGACAGATTGTGCGTGCCGGCAGATGATTCATTGAAGAAAATAATTCTTGAGGAGGCACACCGCTCTCTATACACGGTCCATCCGGGGAGTACCAAGATGTATCGGGACTTGAGAGAATCTTTTTGGTGGAACGGTATGAAGAGAGAAATTGCTAAGTTTGTAGAACAATGCCTAACGTGTCAACAGGTGAAAGCAGAGCATCAGAGACCAGCAGGATTGTTACAGCCATTGCAAATTCCAGAATGGAAGTGGGAGCATATATCCATGGATTTTGTGACAGGTCTACCGAGGGTTTTAAACGGACAGGATGCAATATGGGTAATTGTGGATCGCTTAACGAAGACTGCACGTTTTGTGCCCATTAAAGTTTCTTATAAATTGGAGAAACTAGCTGAACTGTACATACAAGAGATCGTGAGATTGCATGGGGTACCAGTGTCCATTGTGTCAGATAGAGATCCTCGTTTCACTTCTAGATTCTGGAGAAGCTTACAAGAGGCAATGGGTACTAAGTTAAATTTCAGTACGGCTTATCACCCTCAGACGGATGGGCAATCAGAAAGGACCATTCAGATTTTAGAAGATATGTTGAGGGCATGTGTGATGGACTTTAAAGGAACTTGGGTACGACACTTACCATTGGTGGAATTTGCTTATAATAACAGTTTCCAGACTAGTATTGGGATGGCACCGTATGAGGCTTTGTATGGCAGAAGGTGTAGGTCCCCTTTATATTGGGACGAGGTTGGTGAAAGAAAAATATTGGGACCAGAGATCATTCAGAAAACCACAGAAAAGATTGACATCATTAGAGCTAGAATTAAAGCAGCTCAGGGTCGACAAAAGAGCTATGCTGATAACCGACGCCGTCCACTAGAATTTGAGGTTGGAAATGAAGTATTTTTGAAAATAGCACCAATGAAAGGGGTTATGAGATTTGGAAGTAAGGGCAAGTTGAGCCCTAGATATATTGGACCCTTTGAGATTCTAGAACGAGTTGGACCTTTGGCATATAAGTTAGCACTTCCTCCAAATCTAGCGGGAGTGCATAATGTTTTTCACGTGTCCATGCTGAGAAAGTATATGCCCGACCCAACTCACATCATTCATTATGAACAGCTGCAAATTCAGGAAGATATGTCATATATTGAAGAACCAGTGCGGATCTTGGAAAAGAAAGCACACATGCTGCGGAATCGTAGCATTCCCATGGTTAAGGTTTTATGGAGTAATCATACTAGCAGTGAAGCCTCTTGGGAACTCGAGGAGGAAATACGAAAGAAATATCCGCACATCTTCAACGAGGAATATGAACTCTTGTAGCAATTTCCGAGGACGGAAATTTTTTTTTTTAGGAGGGGAGGATGTAAGGCCCGGTCCAGCCCAGCCCAGCCCAGCCCCAGCCCAGCCCCAGCCCCAAAACGTCGCCGTTTTGCCCCAGGTATTTTTAAACCCCCGCCCACTTCCTTCTTCTTCTTTCTTTCTTTTCCTTTCTTCTTCTCTTTTCCTTCTCTCCCCTGGGCGACGGTTTCCTCTGTTTCGGGTACCATTTCCAGCGCCCATCTCCCCCACGATCCCTTGGCAGTTCTGATTCCTAAGAGCCTCAACGGAAATTTATTTCTTTCCCTCTCATTTTTCGGCTTTGCAGTTGGGTCTGGTCCTCCTCCCTGCGCCGAACTCCTCTGCTCTTCACGCCGCTGCGTTTTCACCGGTAAGTTTTCTAGTTTTTTTTTTCTCTTTTATCTCAGCTTTTTCCATCATTCAAGAGTTTTGTTTCGGATTTTGTTTCAGTTCGGATTTTTTTCGTTGAATTTGCACCGGTGGATTTTAGGCAGCGCAAGCAGGAAAGAAAAATTTTTTTTTTTTTGTGTTGCCTCTGACGTCGGATTGCTCCCATTTTTCAGGTAAGCTACTCAGTTGTTTGAATAGATGATTTACTTGTGTTTAGTTTAGAGGGTCTCTAAAATTCTGGGTTGCTCCGAGAGGTAGATTTGTGTGGTATTTTCTGGGTTCAAGTTCTGTTGTTGCCGAGTGTTTATTGCCGAGAATGCACGGCTGTTGTTGGAAGGTTTGGGGTCGATAGCAAATTTATTTATGATGTGCGGATTGATAAATTTAGTGGATAGATTTCTCCCCGTATTATTTATGGAATATTTTTCTCCAACTTCCGAATCCATTTTCGAAGTAAAATTTTTGTTGGATGTTCAAGGGTTGGTTATCTAAACTTTCTTTTACTAACTTGGTGCTGCCGATGGGTTGTTTGGGATGTTTTGTGTGATGTAAATGGTTGGATTTGGTAGTTTTGAACGTATGGGAGACTATACAAATTTTTGGGTGTTGAAATTTGTAGTTGTGAAGTGCTGTTGAAACGCATATAATAATACTCGGTTTGGGGGCTAACGGTATGTATTGAAGAAAATCATTTTTATGGTATTTTGGGGTTTTGAGAAAAATACATGGTAAGCTGGAATGATGAATAGTTGCTGAAATTTTGTGGGTTTGGAAAAATAGTCGTTGAGCGTTTTCGATACTATTTTTGTTGGGTTGCTGGAAATTGTGAATTTTTTTCAGACAGACATTGTAGTTAATTTTTAAATTATGATCTTGGGCCTTTGGAGTGGTCATTAATATAAAGGGAATTATTTTTATGTATAGGTGACGAAACTCTTAGCGTTGAGACTCAAAGCTTTGATTTTTCGCTACAGCAGTCAGGTAAGCGGGGTTCGTATGCTCGGTTTTATACCAAAAGAGGACTGAGGTTGACTTTTGAAAATTTGTGTTTTTTTTGTTAGTCATAAAATGAAAATTTGAGAAAAAAACCAAACTCAGTCGATTGTTTGCAGTATTCATGAAACTTATATAAAGAAAGGAAAAATATTTCAGGCATGCATTGTGTAGACATGAGCTGCTTTTTGTCGTGTTATTTTCTGAAATGTGGAAAGAACATTTTTGTCTATCTGAGAAAAAATTATGCCTTGATTGTGTTGACTATGTTTTATTTACATAAGTTTTATTCTGAAAATAGTTTGGATCTATATGTCTTAAATAACTCTGAAAAATCTTTGGCATAGTATTCTGGTTAGTATTTGACTCTATCTCTGCTTGGCTCTGCTCTGCTCTGTATTTGCTCTGTTTGGATTGGTACCAATTTCCTATCTCTGAGTGCACCCACTTTGGAAACAAAGTGGGTTATTGTGGGCTTTCCTATGTGCACACTCGGGGCTCCGAGAACGAATAAGGGAAAGTTCCACCTCTGTCTCTGCCTGGTTTGGCCACCGGGATTTGCACAACCCTACCACGGGGGTTAAACATGGTCTTTGCTTGGTGAGATGCTCCGATTGATATAGTGATAATACTCAGTTTGTTTATGCCAAAGTACTTGATGATTTAAATTATCTTGAAAAATCATTTGTTTCTGTTATGCAATATTATGTTTTTGTTCCGTATTTTCTATTATTGGTAAATGCTCATGTTTACACGCTTGTATAGGTTCTTCGCTTACTGAGTTGTGGAAAAACTCACCCCTCTTATCTCTTATATTTTTCAGATGATCTGGATGTTCCATCAGAGGGCCAAGAGTAGAGTCTTTATCAAGTTTTAAGCTGTTAGGGCCATAGGCTAGATGGGAAGAAACAAAATTTGATTTATTTATTATTTGGATTTTAGTTTCATTGGAATTGTGGAAACGTTAGTTATTCTTTATCGTTAGGCTTCTTGGGAGAATGTGAACCCTCTCAGTTATGATTTATTCATATTCTTTTATTTATGACTTGGTGGACATTGTTATATGGTTTGGTTCGTGAAAACTATATTTTTTTTTTATTTTGGAAAATGGTCGGAGACCTATTATTATTTGTATTTGAGGATGGAATATACCAAACAGGTGAAGTTTCGTGACCCCCTACGAGTACGGGGCGTTACAATATGGAAGAGCCAACCATTATTTTATTCTCTCTTCTTTGGTTTTTCTTTTCTTTTCTCAAGCTCTCAAAATAATGGCTCTTCCAAAGCATCCTCCCACACTAAGCATTGTCTTAGAACACACACCCCTTCCTTCTATTTATAAGCATCCTTCATGCAAGTTGTCATGACAAAATCATCACAATTTCAACTTGTTTCGCCATGTGCCATTCTTGAATCTAAGTGATTTGTGAGTTGTCATTTTGATCATTTGTTTTCCCACCATGCATGAGCTGGATTTGGCTTGTAGGTTGAGTGTTTCAATTTTGCTTCTCTATCTATTAGTTGTCTTGTATGACTTAATATCTTGTGGTCAAATAATTTGTCTACAAGAAACTTGAGTGCACTTCATCTTGCATATGAATTGATCATTGAATTTCCAATTTGGTGTAGGAGTGCTTGCTGGAAAATATTATGATGACATTTGGATTTGATGCAAGTGGCTGAAAAATATCCAGGAACGTCAAGTGCAGGTGCGTCCACTTGATGGTCGATTTTGTCTTAGATTGAGTGGATATCTCTTCAAACATAAAACATAAAAGTTATAGATATTTCTCTTTTGGTTCTATATCATCTTGAATCAGCTCAATCGGAGATTGGATGAGAGAGTTATGCCCATATTACGAAAAGATGTCAGAACTGTCTAAAATTCCACAATTATCTTCATTTGCTCCTAATGTCTCCATTTGTGTCCTAAATCAAAATATAAGAATAATGAGTATATTTAGGCATCAAATAAGAATAAAGTATTAAACATTAAGAGAGGAAAATATGGCATTTTATATTCTCATCAATATATTAAATCATGCTTATATCTATTTCAAGATAAATGACCATTAATTTTAATAACATGAGTTATATCCATTATTTTCTCATTTCTTTTAGTATTTAAATAGTGTATTTAGAGTGCATTTTTGTGTACTCATCAGGTAACAAATCTTGATAATATTGAAGATCTTTCATATGAAGAATTGCAAAATATTTTAGAAGAGGTATATGAGGAATTTGAAAAATTGGGTATCAAGTATACTGCTTTGAAAAAGAAAAATTCTTCTTTAACAAACGAAATTGATATTTTAAGAAAAGAAAGTATTGTTTTGAAAGATGAAAATTTTGAGTTGAAGAAAAAGAAAACTGATTTAGAAAACATTATTGAAAACTTTACGAATGAAAAAAGAAATTTTGAAAAACTTTTTGGTAGTCAAAGATGTGTTTTTCACAAGGCAGACTTGGGATATATGCCAAAACAAAAATACAAATCTTATAAAAACTTCTTTAATAATCCTTCTATATCAAAGTCCAATATTCAAAAATCTTTTCATAAAAATAATTTTGTTAAAAAAGGATACTATTATAATCACTCAAGTTCTTCATATATGTCACATGTTATTTGTAATTTTTGTAATAGAAATGGTCATAATTATCATGCTTGTCCTATTAGAAGAAAATATACAATGACTATTAGGGCCATATGGGTACCTAAAAATCTTATTTATTCTAATACTAATAAATAAAGTACCCAAAGAACTTGGGTACTAAAAAAAATCATTTTAATTGTTTTTATAGGTGTGCATGAAGTTCTCCACAAACAAAAATAAATGGTTTTTAGATAGTGGATGTTCAAGACACATGACGGGAGACAAGACTAAGTTCTTTGATCTTAGATCTAAAGAAGAAGGACATGTGACATTTGGAGACAACTCGAAAGGGAAGATCGTGGGAATAGGTAAAATTGGTAATGAGTCTTCTTTCATAATTGAAGATGTTCTACTTGTTGGAAGTCTAAAACATAATCTTTTGAACATAAATCATTATTTTGAATGATCATGATTGTAATATTTGTTTTATTACTTTTAGAAGCAACAATGTTTATACAATCGATTTTGAAGAAATTACCTCACAAGATGCTATTTATTTTTCAGCTCAAAATGAAACTAATTGGTTATTGCATAGAAAACTAGGTCATGCCAACATGGAACTTATTTCCAAACTTTCAAAAAATGATCTTGTGAGAGGTTTACCAAAGGCAAATTTTTTTAAAGACAAAATTTGTGATGCATGCCAATTTGGTAAACAAACAAAAACTTCTTTTAAAACCAAGAAATATATTTCCACTACTAGACCACTGTAACTGATACACATGGATCTTTTTGGACCAAATAGAGTTGCAAGTTTAGGAGGAAAATATTATGCATTTGTTATTGTTGATGATTTCTCTAGATATACTTTGGTCATTTTTCTTGCTCATAAAGATGAGGCACATAATGTTTTTACCAAGTTATGCAAGAGAATTCAAAATAAAAAGGGTTATACTATTTCAAGTATCCGAAATGATAGGGGAAAAGAATTTGTTAATAAAAAATATTAAAACATTTTGTGATGAAAATGGTTTTGTGCATAATTTTTCTACTCCTCGAACTCCTCAACAAAATAGGGTAGTAGAGAGGAAAAATAGATCTCTTCAAGAGATGGCAAGAACAATACTCAATGAGAACAACTTGCCTAGTTATTTTTGGGCCGAAGCAGTAAGTACTGCATGTTATGTTATAAATAGAGTTATGCTAAGGTCCAAATTAGATAAAACACCCTATGAGCTTTGGAATGAGAAAAAGCCTAACATTGGTTACTTTCATGAATTTGGATACAAATGTTTTATTTTAAATGACAGAGATAATTTAGGCAAGTTTGATGCAAAATCTGATGAATGTATTTTTATCGGATATTTTACTAATAATAAAGCTTATAGAGTATTCAATAAAAAGACTTTGACTATACAAGAATCTATGCATGTAGTATTTGATGAATCTAATTCTCTACTCTCCAAAAAATCCATTGATGAAGAAATAGGAGGTATAAATAATACAAAAAGTCTCAATCTCAACAAAGAGAATACAATAGAGGAAGTCCAACATGGAGACATCAGGAAAGGTCATCAAAATTTAATACAAGATGTAACTAAACAGTGGAAATTTGTAAAAGATCATCCAGTAGAACAAATTCTGGGAGATCCTTCATGAGGTGTAAGCACTCGATCATCTCTTAGAAATATTTGCAATCATACTGCTTTTCTACCTCAGATTGAACCTAAAAATATTGATGAAGCACTTCTTGATGAATCTTCGATTCTAGCTATGCAAGAAGAGCTTAATCAATTTGAAAGAAATGATATTTGAATACTTGTTCCTAGACCTAAAAATCATACTATTATTGGAACAAAATGGGCTTTTAGAAACAAGAAAGATGATTCCGGAGTCATTACTAGAAATAAGACTCGACTTGTAGCCCAAGGTTTCAATCAAGAAGAAGGAATTGATTATGATGAGACATATGCACCAGTCGCAAGATTAGAAGCTATTCGAATACTACTTGCATATGCTTATTATAAAGATTTCAAACTTTTTCAAATGGATGTTAAAAGTGCTTTCTTAAACGGTTTTATAAATGAAGAGGTATATGTTGAGCAACCTCCATGTTTTGAAAATCATATTTCTCCAAATCATGTTTTCAAACTCACAAAAGCACTATATGGACTCAAACAAGCTCCTAGAGCGTGGTACGAGAGACTCAGTAGTTTCTTGATTGAAAAATACTTTTCAAGAGAAAAAATTGATACAACTCTTTTCATTAAATACGAAAATGATGATATTCTTTTGATTCAGATTTATGTTGATGATATAATATTCGGTGCTACTAATGAAAATATGTGTCAAGTTTTTGCTAAGACTATGCAGGAAGAATTTGAAATGAGCATGATGGGAGAGCTTACATTCTTTCTCGGATTGTAAATTAAGCAAGCAAAAAGTGGGATATTCATCAATCAATCAAAATATATTAAGGAATTGCTGAAGAAGTTTGGGATGGAAGGTGCTAAGGAAATTAGAACACCAATGAGCCCATCCACTAAACTTGATAAAGATGAATCCGGTAAACCAGTTGACTCGAAGGTATATCGAGGTATGATTGGTAGCTTATTATATTTGACAGCTAGTAGACCAGATATTATGTTTAGTGTGTGCTTATGTGCTCGCTTTCAATCATCTCCAAAAAATTCACATTTAATTGCAGTTAAACGCATTCTTAAATATCTTAATGGTACAATTAACTTAGGGTTACGGTACCCTAAGCACACATCTTTCGACCTAATTAGCTACACAGATGCAGATTATGCTGGCTGTAAAATAGATCGAAAAAGTACTAGTGGAGCATGTCACTTCTTAGGTCATGCACTAGTTTCCTGGTTTAGTAAAAAAAAAAATTGTTGCACTATCTACTGCTGAGGCAAAATATGTTGCTGCGGGTAGTTGTTGTGCTCAAGTTCTTTACATGAAGCAACAACTTGAGAATTTTAAACTTATGTACAATCACATTCCAATCAAATGTGATAATACAAGTGCTATAAATCTTTCAAAGAATCCAATACAACATTCTCGAACCAAACATATTAAAATTAGATATCATTTTCTTAGAAATCATGTACAGAAGGGCGATATTGTATTAGAATTCACTAGTACACATGATCAATTGGCAGACATTTTCACAAAACCCCTACTAGAAAATAGACTATGCATGAATAGAAGAGAAATAGAAATGATGCATGCCATAAATATCTGCTAGATACTTTATTTCATTATCTTAAATGACCTACAGAAACTTGAGACGTTTAGTCTCATCATTCAAATGCATTTGTTCCTCATAAATCATCATGACATCCTTGTCTAAAGGATTAGGCAATCGAAATGAAGAAGCAAGCAAGGATTTCAAATCCTTATTCTGTTGCTTTAACTCTACTATTTTTTTGTTTGAATCATAAACAAGTCGTTGAAGTACAGAAACAGTCTCGCTAAGCTTCTCAATTTCGAGAGTTTTGGACTGCAACCGAGCAGAAAACGCGACGATAGATGATGAGTATTGAGTTCTGAGACCCACAAGTTCGTAAATGGCGTCATGATCTAATTTATTAGCTAAATCAGTCTCTTGTTGCTTCATGGCACCCACGACAGATGCAGAAATAGATTGAGACTGAGGTGAAAGATACTCAAATCTTGAACAAGAGAAGCACTAAAGGGAAATCTACGAACCATTGAAAATTTGTAAAATGAGAATGCAAGCAAATTGCGAAGATGAAAAGAAAGCTTGATGCGAAATAGATAAAAATAAGGATTGTTCTTATAGAAACGGAAATAAGAACAAGACAAGCTTACAAATCCTAATAATATCTCATTTTTCAGCAATATCAAGCGGATCAAATCTCTGCACCGAATTTCCAGAACTACGCCTCCAGCCTTTGCAGGTTTTGTCGGGCACGGGTGGTTTCAATTATTTAGCTCTTTACAAAATCTCCTTCCACACCGAATTACCGGAACTAGGCCTCCAGTCTTTGCAGGTTTTGTCGAACACGTGTGGCTACGTACCGAATTCTCTACAGTCTCTACTAACGCAGCGTTTTATTTGTCTATTAGTTATTGTAAGAATATATCTTATTGAGCTAATTATGATTCATTTTTAATGATGCCAAAAGGGGGAGAAATTTTAGACTAGAACATTAACATTGTTTAAATTGCTAAACTTGTTCTATATGCTTAGAATTATATATATATTTTTGCTTGAAAAACTAACGCACATTTTCAGGGGGAGCTCAAGTATTAATACAAGTTTCAGAATCAAGCATTTGTCATCATCAAAAAGGGGGAGATTGTTGAACCCAAAATTTCAAGTTTCGTATAATTATAAATCTACATATGGATTTTGATGATAACAAATGAATTCAAAGAATAAAGGAGTTTCAAGCTCAAATTGTCCACACAATACAATCAACCACATCCAGGAACCAAGCATGAGCAAGGGAGCAAATTCACATTAAAGTCATAGAGTAATATTGTAAATCTCTTAAAAATTCGAAATTAGGATTAAAACTCAAAATTAATATTTTATCATAAAGTATTAAAATACATTTTCCACATGTGCATGAATATTTTGAAAATTAAATTTGAAAATTTTGAAAGATGATTGATTGTCATCTTTCACATGTGCATGACATGATTAAAGGTTTGAACTTTGAAAATATTAAGATGATTGATTGTCATCTTTTACATGTGCATGTTTTATTTGAATATTTTCAAAAGTGGTAGATGATTTTCTTGACTTATGTAAAAGGTGGATGTCTTTATTTGAAAATTTTGAAAAGTAAAGTGTGCTCCTTTTGTCATATGCAAAAAGTAAAAGATTAGATTTGAAATTTTTGAAAAGTAAAGTGTGCTCCTTTTGTCACATGCAAAAAGTAAAAAGATTAGATTTGAAATTTTTGAAAAGTGAATGATAATGTTTTTGACATGTGAATCTTTTTAAATTTGAATATGAAGTCTCATATGCCTATAAATAGATCATTTAAGAGTTCACATTTATAACACCAAGAGCATACAACATTTATTCAAAGTTTTCATTCTCTCTTCTCTAAGTATTAAGTCTTAACCCTTGTTCATTTTGAGAGATATAGTTTGCGCTGTATTGTTTTTATTTCACTCATTGAGGAGTGTTTTCTGATAGCCTACCCACTATCAATTCTTGTATCAGTAAAAGAGTGTGTATAACCCTTGTGTGTATAGAAGGTGTTCTACACAGGGAATAGTTAAATCACCAAGTGTGAGGTGATTAGAAGTTTAGAGGGTGTTCTACACGGATTCTTTGGAGCGGTGCTGCTCAAAAGTGTAATAGGTTTCTATCTCCACCTGAAAGAGATTGAATACTGAATTCGGGGATCTTCAAGGGGTAGTTTGAGGCGAGGACGTAGGCAGTGGGGCCGAACCTCGTTAACATACTGAGTTTGCTTCTCTCTTACCCTTACTCTTTATATTTATTATTGTTTCATATTTTGTTTATATTTTATATTATATATTTGATTTATAATTGTTATTTTTTTAAATACAATTCAATTCACCTCCCCTCTTGTGTTAGTCAACTGGGCAACACAAATAAATTAAAAACTCAAACTCAAGTTGTCTCCGCATGAATAGAGCTAAGCACATCAAGAAATCAAGCATGAGTAAGAAGAAGAACAAGTTTACAAATGAAACTCATAGAGTAATTTTGTACATCTTTTAAAATTTGAAATTAGATTAAGACTCAAAATAAATATTTTCTCATAAAGTATCAAATTACATTTTTTACATTTGCATAACTTTATTAAAATATTTAATTTCAAATTTTTTTTTTCATATAAACATAAATATTTGAATTTGTAAGATGATTGATTATCATATTTGACATGTGCATGTGTTGTTTGAAAATCTTGAAGGGTGGTTGTGTCTTTTCTTGACATATGCAAAAAAAAATGATTTGGTTTGAAAAATAAATCATGTTCATTTTGTTATGTATGAAAAGTAAAAGATTTTATTTTATTTTTTTGAAAAATGAATGGAATTGTCTTTGACAAATATAAAAATGAGATGTTTTTATTTGAATATTTTGAAAAGCGAATGGTACTCTTATTTGACATGTAAATTTTTTCAAATTTAAATATGAAAACCCATTTGTCTATTAATAACTCATTTAAGTTTTGTAAAAATCACAACAAGAGTTTACACATCAATTGCTAAGTTTTGCATTATTCTTTCAAAACTCTCATTCTCTCTTCTCAAAATTTTGTGCCTTAATCATTATTCATTTTAAGAGAGATATAGGTTATGCTATATTATTCTTATTTCACTCATTGAGGAGTGTACTCTGATAATCTACACACTATCAGTTCTTATATTCGTAAGAATGTGCATATAACCTTTATGTGTATAGAAGGTGTTCTACACAGGGAATAATTGAATCGCCAAATGTGAGGTGATTGCAAGTGTATAAGGTGTTTTACACGGATTGTTTGTAGCGGTGTTGCTCAAATGTGTAATATGTTTATATCTCACACTTGCAAGTGTGAGATGATTGCAAGTGTAGAAGGAGATTGAATAGTGAATTTGGGATTCTCAAGGGGTGGCTTGAGAGGAGAACATAGGCAGTGGGGCTGAACCTCGTTGAAATACTGAGTTTGCTTCTTCTTACCTTTACTTTTTATATTTCCTGCTATTTCGTATTTTGTTTATATTTTATACTGTGTATTTGGTTATAAGTGCTAATTTTTTAATTATAATTCAATTCACCTCCTTTTATGTTAGTCATCTGGGTGATACATAAAATTATAACTAAGACCTCTTTAAATTTAGAGATGAGATAAAATAAATTGAGATGAGTTGAATTGAATTTATTTTTTAATATTATTATTATTTTAAGATTCGAAAAAATTGACTTAAGAATTAAAATAAATTGTATTAAAATTGAAAACATTATATTAAAATTTATATTTTATATATAAATATAAAAAAATATAATAATAAATTTAAGATAAATTAAAATGAATTGATCTTCCAATACAAACGGAGACTATCTATAAGTCTGACTGATAGCATTCAAGCAAGAGAGTTATACGCTCCTAAAAGAATAAGAACGATAATGATTGAGAAATTACCGGTGCATTTTTCGACGTTTGCATGTCAATCATGTTGCACGGTTAAAAATGGTTGCATTATAATCAAATTTATAAATATATGTTTAATATAATATGTTCAAATTATTTTCTAATAAAATTATTTTATAATTTAAAATGCTATATCAACATACACTAGTCTATAATTTAGTTACAAATAAATATTCAATTCGATTCCGACAAAAATTGTAAGGATATTTAATATTTTACTTACAAACAAAAAATACGAGTCGTATAACACTAGGCCACTAAGCTCTCCCACTAGAGTTCATATAGGGATGGGCAATGACTGGTGCCCCCGTGTCAGCATCAAAAATGACAATTCACCAAATTTTCTAAAAAAAAGTTAAAAAAATAAATTGAAACAAGTATAAAAATATTTTATAAAAAATAAATTGATAAATTTATAAATTGATAAAATTTATATAATGTATTAATTTTTTAAAAGTAAAAAAAAATTTATAACTTAATATATCATGTTCATTTATATATTTAATTTATAAAATTGTTTTACGAATAATACATTTCTATAAAAAAAAAAAAACATATATGACACGTAATGACATTTTTATTGGTCGACACTCAAATTGATATATTAATATATTACATTTTATACTTTTATCGTTGGATTTATATATGTGAATAAGGTTTTTCAGTCATACGCAAGAGTTTTGTTATACATAGTTATTTTTATATATTTTATTAATATAATTAGTTAAAATAATTATTTTATATTAAAAAAAGTGAAGTAATCAATTATATTAATAAAAAAAATTATTAAAAAAATAATATTAAATACAGTTATAAATGGTACGAATGTCAAACGTTTTTAAAATATATATATATTTTATTTATTTATTTTTCTAAAAAAAATATATAGTAACATTTATGCATCCATAACTATAAATATTATTTGTCTGTACTTTATATTTTTAGAGTTGGAATTATCTACATGAAAAGGTTTATCTATTGAATCGAGCAAGAACATTCGAGAAGGCGCTCTCTTGCGACTTCCGACGTCGAAATCGATCCAATGGCCCTCCTCCACTACGAACCACCGGCGATTTCCTTGATTGCCCTCTTTTATATTTTGTCCTCTTTCCATTACCGAAAAAAACTTTCCCTTTCATCATTTCTTCCCTTCTTTTTTAATAAAGGTAGTTCACAAGATTTATTAATAATTTAATATTACTGATCAAAAAGTTTATTAGAAGAATTGTAATTTATAAAATTTATAAGAATCATTATATATATATATATATATATCTCCATTAAAGTTGGGGGAAAACTATAAGAAATTTAAATATACGGAACACAAAGTATTTCAATCGGTCAAACTATCAACTATAATTTTACAGTTACAAATAAAACCTTACTTTAATCACAAATCAATGTGATTACCTTTAATTTGTCTAAGTACGGATTTTTATTTAAATATATGCTCACCTAACTCCTTTTTTTTTTTTGAAGAAATAGAATTACTATATTAATTCATGAAATTGAAACTTACAATATATCTTATAGCTTGAGTAAATTCAATTTACAAATCAATCAATTACATATTAAAATATAACTTCTAATTCTCAACGGATAAAATCTGTAAAACTAAAATACTGTAAAAAACAGCTTACACAAATCTCATCCTTTAAAAAAAGAGAGTACTTAAATTTTGGATCCAAATTTTAGAACATTATTTCTTTAATATAATATTCCCTATATAAATAATATTCACAATAACCAACTAAAATTACACAATAAATAAAAAAAATGAAAACAACGTTAAGGCAATCTGTAGTGGAGTTTGGGCACTACGCGCCACTCTAGAGTGAGTCGCTGCAAGATAAAGACGCTCCGATGTCCCGACTCCAAACAAAACTCCTGTCGGCATACCAGATACACCAAAACGAGAACACATTGAAAGCAAAGTCCTCAATCGGTTTCCACGCGTGAGAAATATGTGCCTCTCCATTTTACAAAAAAATTCGACTGACAATAAGATGACTGGTAGAACGATGACACCACGCGTGATAGTCTAAAGATACCTGAAATCATCAACCTGCAAACCCAGCCATAAAAAGTCGAAGAAGCCGAACCAAAATCACCTGCGACAAAAATCAAAATTAGGTGGCCGTTCGGAAAAACAGAAGGAGAAACAAAGAAAAAGAAAATAAAATGAAAAGAAAAGAACAAAAAAAAAAAAGAAGAGGAGATAGAGTTGCAAAAGAGAAATCGGACGGAGATGGAGCTCCGTCTCCTCCTCGCGACGACAGCATTTCTGAAATTCTAGGGGACGAAAATCGCAAAAGAGAGAGAAAAGCTTTTGTCCAAAATGTTAAAATGACGTCTATGCTCACCTAACTCTACCCGAATTCTTTCGCACCTTTTTTTTTTTTTTTTAAGCATTCTTTCGCACCTTTAATTCTTATAGTTAAATAATAGTTGCTTAAAATAGTTATAAATCTTATCCTTTAAAATGATGTGATTTATTAATAATTGAGAAATAAATCATGTACACGTGGCAATAATTCGTCCCGCTAATAACATAATGCACTGCTGCAGGAATAGATATATGGCATGATGGCAGTGATGAATGAAAGTATGCTTCTTGTCCAAAAAATAAATAAAAAGATATGGAAGGATGGAAAGATGCTGGTCCACAAAATGTGAAAGCTCCAGAAAAGGTAATGTAAATAATTATTCTAGAGTATTTCACAGCCTGTCCACCAATAATCACCTTTCTATTAACGTCTATTAATTTTCCTTCTACAACGGAGACCGTCAATATAAGTGCAGCACAAGCTGAGAAGCGGAGTGCAGTACCTAGAAGCAAAACGCGCTAACTGTCGTGAGCTCAAAATCCTCCGGTTCGATTTCCGTCCAGACAAGCATGCCGATCCGGAACATTGCTGTGGGTAGGCCGCAAGATGCTACTCACCCGGACGCCTTGAAGGCAGCGTTGGCCGAGTTCATCTCTACGCTCATTTTCGTGTTTGCCGGCGAAGGATCCGGCATGGCCTTCAACAAGCTCACAGACAACGGCTCCACTACCCCGGCTGGGCTAGTGGCTGCTTCCCTTGCCCATGCTTTCGGTCTTTTCGTCGCGGTCTCGGTCTCCGCCAATATCTCTGGTGGCCATGTCAACCCGGCTGTCACCTTTGGCGCCTTCGTCGGTGGTAACATCACCCTCCTACGTGGTATCCTCTACTGGATCGCCCAGCTCCTCGGATCCACCGTTGCTTGCCTGCTTCTTAAGTTCTCCACCGGCGGTTTGGTGAGATCATAGTCATCGATGGTTTATTTATTTCGTTTTTTCATTTCCCTAAGTTACAGAGTGTAATATGTTGTTGTTTAACCATGATTTGGGCTTCGTTATTGTTCATGGCAGACCACCAGTGCTTTCTCTCTGTCCTCAGGAGTGAGCGTTTGGAACGCGTTCATCTTCGAGATCGTAATGACGTTTGGTTTAGTTTACACAGTCTACGCCACCGCTGTCGATCCAAAGAGAGGTAATTTGGGAATCATCGCCCCAATAGCAATCGGTTTCATTGTGGGAGCTAATATTCTGGCAGGCGGTGCGTTCGACGGAGCTTCGATGAATCCGGCCGTGTCGTTTGGGCCCGCCTTGGTGAGTTGGTCCTGGGACAACCACTGGGTCTACTGGGCAGGGCCTCTCATCGGCGCTGCGATCGCCGGACTAGTGTACGAGTTGTTGTTCATAAGCCACACTCACGAGCAGCTGCCCACCGCAGACTACTGATCGAACAAAGAAACAAACGATGTCTCATTTTGGATATCAAATAAACAGGGGCGCGGCTTTTCTTGCTGTACGTACTTCGTCTTAGAGTTGGAGTGGTGTTTAGTTTATCTTTTTCAGCATCATCGTCAAAGTTATAACCACTGTTGTTTTCCCTGGAAGTCATCTTTGTGATTCTGAAGATAGGGTTGTGCTTTGTGTTATTTTGCTTCTACAGTTCTACCAGTTCTTTGTAATTTCGTCTTTATAACACAGTTCTTTCTTTTTTGTTTGTTCTGCGTCCTTTATTAGTGCTACGTGGGGGTAGGTTGAATCGCGCGTAGACAGAAATGTTGTCAGTTTTTTTGTTTTTTTTATCACATCAGCCGCTCGACTTCGATCTTCAAGAGTAGATCCTTACCTTTCTTTTTTTAAAGGATCTTGGAGACCAGAAGCATTGCCTTTGCTGCTCTGCATTGGGCCCCGCCCCCTATTGTTATGATGGAAGGAGCCTTAATATGAATAAATATTGGCGCATTAATGCTTGAACTTACAAAACCGCTAGAGTGCCGAGCTTTTAGTGTGTGTGTGTATATATATATATAGATATGTATATATTAATGGTAGGTTGCTCCTTAAATAGCTCCAAAAGGGTCAATGTATTTCATTTCATTTTTAAACGTAAAAAAAATGCTCATTTGTGGTAATTTTTTTAAATATTATAAAAAATAAAATACACCAGAGAACATTTTTTTTAATTATATTTTATTTAAATGACGTTTGTAGTAGTAGAATTTATAATTTTCGTATAATCATTTAAAAGAAACACGAAATTAATGTGAAAAAAATAATATTTTAATAATAAATCTTACTCTATTTTTCGTCTTCAAAATATTTTGACGTTATTTAGCATTCATATAGAGGGCAACGAAATACTTACCCTTATTATATTTACATCATTGTTTCTGGGAGCCCGAGTTTGTAATTTTCCAATAAGGCTAGTTGATTAGATGAGAATTTAGTTGATTTGTTACATTAACTACTTTGATATGTTTATATCTATTGATATAATTGAAAATAATATATATTTTGGAATGGAGATGATTATTTTATTTTTGCGTGACCAATTATATATTATGGCAACCTCGTCTAGCACAACGGAAGCAACGTAGATTTCCACTTCATCCCAAAAACACTACAAAGACTTGCATACCTACACGTACAGGCGGAAAAATTAAAAGAGAAAGAACGGTGAACTTCCAAAAGTTATTCAAGGCAAGCGAAACAAAGTGCCTCTAATATACCACATGTTACATTTCCCTTATCCAACAGTACACGTGTCAATAATTTCGGTAACTCATACAAAATTGCTTTGCTTTAAAGATCAGGAATGGTGGGTAGATGTTCTCCCACAAACAAAAAATAATATGAAAAACCAAAGAATAAATCGTTATCCGAGTATGTCTCAGCCTGTCCACCAATCAAACAAGTTGCAGGCAGATAGTAAGGCCTCGTAACGTTCAATATAAGTGCAAGTGCACCAGTTGAGAAGCGGAGAGCAGCACCTTAAGTACTCCTCAAACAGACAGCTTAATTATCCCCCAAAATCCTCCGGTCGAGACAACCATGCCGGTCCGGAACATTGCCGTTGGTAGGCCCCAGGAGACCATTCACCCGGATGCCTTGAAGGCGGCTTTGGCAGAGTTCACCTCCACGCTCATTTTTGTGTTTGCCGGCGAAGGCTCGGGCATGGCGTTTAACAAGCTAACGAACGACAGCTCCACTACCCCAGCTGGGCTTGTCGCCGCTGCCCTGGCCCACGCTTTCGGTCTTTTTGTCGCTGTCTCAGTCTCCGCCAACATCTCCGGCGGCCATGTCAACCCGGCTGTCACCTTTGGAGCCTTCATCGGTGGTAACATCACCCTCTTGCGTGGCATCCTATACTGGATAGCCCAGCTCCTTGGGTCCACCGTTGCTTGCCTGCTTCTCAAGTTCGCCACTGGCGGCATGGTGAGATTATAATCATTGATAATTTCATGCTCAATGCTGCTTAACACAATATTTTGATAGTTGTTATTTGATTGTAAGTTACATTTATTTTGTTATTGTACGTGAATGGCAGACCACGACTGCTTTCTCTCTGTCTTCAGGAGTGAGCGTCTGGAACGCCTTCGTCTTCGAGATTGTGATGACTTTTAGTTTAGTTTACACAGTCTACGCCACTGCAATCGATCCAAAGAAGGGTAATTTGGGAATAATCGCTCCCATTGCCATCGGATTTATCTTGGGAGCTAGCATTCTAGCGGGTGGGGCGTTTGATGGAGCTTCCCTGAACCCAGCAGTTTCGTTCGGCCCCGCCTTGGTGAGTTGGTCATGGGAGAACCACTGGGTGTACTGGGCTGGCCCTCTTGTCGGTGGTGGATTAGCGGGAATTGTCTACGACTTCTTTTTCATCAACCAAACTCACCAGCAGCTGCCTCCGACAGACTATTGAAACAATAGAAACTGTGGATAATTATTTTGGGGATTGTATGAACGGTCGTACGCATTTAATAAACTTTTCAAGAATGCTTATTTTGCAGTTTTTCTTTGTACTTAAGTCTTTTATATACCATTTTGATAAGCAGCTATTAACAATACTTTCTTATATAATGTAAAAATAAATTTATATATAGTTGTGAAATATGCAAATACTATATAATTAATTTGAAAAAGAGTAAAATTTCTTATTAAATAATGAATTTTTTTTATATAGGCCTGATATGGATTTTGTTAAATACAGTTATTTTTGCATATTTTTTTATGCAATCTATTAATATAATTAGTCAAAGTAGTTATTTAATAAAAAAAAACACAATCAATCATATTAGTAATATATGCAAAGACTACGCAAAATAATTACATATAATATACAATAACAAAATAACCTCGTAATTTTAACATGATCATAAATTATAAGTAATGGTATTCGAGAACAACAAGAAAAGGGTTAGAAACAACAAGAGATAATAGAAAATAAAATCATAGGGCATATATGGTTTCAGTAAAATATAAATATTACTTTAACATTTTTTTGTAGTCGAACTTTTGATTTTGAAATATCAAAACTTATGAAATACTCATTTCTTTATATAAAACAATCACTATGTATTTTTAATTAGAGTTTTTAATAGTCTTGTAAGCTTCCTCAAGGCTTTTTAATTAGGTGGGGGGTTGTTATTTTGAATTTTTTTTCTATGTTGAAGAAAGAATTATTGTGAGAATTTTTTAGAATAGAGAAGTTTTTGGTTTTTTATATTATTTTTAAGGTATCGAGGGTTATTTTAAAATTATAGGAAATCATTTTGAAGGACTTTTTAGAATAGGATAGAGTGAGGCTTAAGTCATGTCTGAATTTAAAATTTCTCTCAATTAATTTCATATTTTTTTAAATTTATTATTATATATTTTTTTAAATTTTTTACATAAAATATAATAAATAATTCAATATATTTAAATCTCAATTTAATTTTTTTAAATTTTAAAATAATATTATTATTAAAAAATAATATTTCATTCAATCTTTAAATTTCATATCATCTTATAATTCGAACGAGACCTTATTTTTGCTCTTAAAAATGAATCCCATTGTCTTTGGAAATTGTATATCATGCGCATGAAATTATCTTTTCAAAAATATCCTTTAACTTCCTTGCTTTCTTAAGACCTTTTTTTTTTTCACATTTCGTTATTAAGCAAGGATTTTAATTACAAAGGCTGGTACGTATAGATTCCGGAATAAATCATTTCATTTGTTTATAAATTGTGCGTAACCGAGTATTTATGAACTGTCAAAAAATAAATAAATTTAACTGTTGATCATTCAAAAGAGGCGGCTATATGATAGGAATAATCTGGTTGATGGAGTTTAAATAAAAATTAGAGAAAATTTATTCAGTCAATTTCCTATCCTGTAATTTATAAGCTATTTTAATATTTCAATAGTTCTTCTAAAAGCTCTATATAATTGGCGCCGAAAATGGATATTTTTGTCCAATAAAAGTTTAACTTTTGAAGTCCTTTCTTTCTAACAAAAATTTAAATGAAAATGCATGATAAATTAATAAAATAAATTTTACGAGTAAAGAAATTTTTAAACTATAGTTTTATAAAAAGAAATTATAAATTAAGATGATTTTATGTTGTATACGATATTATAAAATTATAGTTATTATAAAATAAATGTAATAAAACACTAATTTATAAATTTATTAATACAAAAGTCCTTTATGAATAAGAATCGCGAAATGAATATACGGCATTTTGTTTTAACAAATTATTTATAATACATTAATAAAAATATGTCACTTCGTTAAAAGTAAAATGTCTTTTTATAAAACTAGTTTTTATATGGTATAAGATTGTAAAAAGAGCCCTTTCAAAAAAAAAAAAGGATTATAAAAAGAGGGGTAAGTTAATTGTCATTAAATTTTTTTTTAATGAAAATATTAGCTGCAGCCGCTGCAGCTAAAGCCTCTTACATAAATAATATAATCAATATTTATATAAACAGTAATTATACTGTTCATATAAGAGGTTTTAGCTGCAGCCCGTGTCGTTTGAATGCTTTTGTGTTTTTTTAACCCGACTCTCTAATGATTTCACTTTTGGAGAGGGGGGAGAGCTAGGGGGATACGAGTCACGACTCCCGAGTCCTGAGTGTATACGCAACAAGAACAGCTTACAGCGAGGGAGTGGATGGACCTAGAGATTCCCCTGTCTCAAATCATGATGAACTGACATGCAGCAGAACACGTGAAAGTTCTGGATTCAGAGTTGTGGTGCACATGGCCTAATGCTACTTTTATCGTTTGAATGGACCTCACCCTTTGTCTTTTCTCTGCCTTTTCCATCTCACTTCCCCCCCCCCCTCTTTTTCTCCTTTTTTTTCTTTTTTGTAAGCTCGTGAAATTCTCCGATAAAATACTATATTGGATTGTCATGAAAAATTTCTCATTATATAATAACTCTTCTTTTCTATTTTAAATGGTCCAGTTTCTTAGAGTAATAATATTGACTTTTTAAATAATTCATCAAATTTATATTAAAAATAATTTCACATTAATCTCAATAAAATAAATTTATTTAATTTTAAACTATAATAAAATTAAACAAATTCATTCACTTAAAAAAATTACTATTTATCTACTAAATTATTTATTTAATATATTTATTTTCCGACCTTTTCTCTTCTCTCTTGCGTTAATCCTAAATATCTTCTTTTGCTTCTTGATCCAAAAATGACTTAATTAATTTGTAATGTTATATACAGTCGTAAAATTATAAACGACATGTAATTGCTTTGATAAAAAGTAGAATCTCCTAATAAAATTAATTAATTATTTTTAAATAGATCTTATGTATATTCACTTTTGTTTTAAAATGATTATATATCACTTACAAATTTACGGTTATATCTATCATTTTCATCTGAAAAATCTTCAATACCGTCTATGGGTTCTCCTGTATCTCCCAGAAATCGTCCCCAAAATTTTAGCAAGGAACCTACTCCTTTCCAAAATGAATGTGTTGCAGTCTCCTATGGGTCCTCCTTGAAATGAATTATTAATTTTTTTAATTTTAGTTTTAAAAAGAAATTGTAAAAATTATAAACGACATGTAATTGCTTTGATAAAAAGTAGGATCTCCTAATAAAAAAAATTATTTTTAAATAGATCTTATATATATTCACTTTTGTTTTAAAACGATTATATATCACTTACAAATTTATGTTTATATCTATCATTTCTCATTGAAAAACCTTCAATACCGTCCATGGATTCTCCTGTATCTCCCAGAAATCGTCCCCAAAATTTTAGCGAGGAACCTACTCCTTCCCAAAATGAATGTGTTGCGTCTCCTATGGGTCCTCCTTGAAATGAATGTATTTATTATTAATTTTTTAATTTTAGTTTTAAAAAGAAATTGTTAAAATTATAAACGACATATAATTGCTTTGATAAAAAGTAGGATCTCCTAATAAAAAAAATTAATTATTTTTAAATAGATCTTATATATATTCACTTTTATTTTAAAATGATTATATATCACTTACAAATTTATGTTTATATCTATCATTTTTCATCTGAAAAACCTTCAATACCGTCCATGGGTTCTCCTGTATCTCCCAGAAATCGTGTCCAAAATTTTAGCAAGAACCTACTCCTTCCCAAAATGAATGTGTTGCGTCTCCTATGGGTCCTCCTTGAAATGAATATATTTATTATTAATTTTTTAATTTTAGTTTTAAAAAGAAATTGTTAAAAATAATAATTTAAATATTAAATTAAATTATTAATATATATATGGTTAGTATAATAATAAAATATAAAAGAAATATTTGAAAATACAAGCTGAGCTAAAGGACTGCTAAGTCTTAATTTTTTATAAAATAATATCATTTTATAAAATTTAATTTAAAGTATATTATAAAAAATTATAACAAAAAATTGGACGTATATAATATTTAGATACACCTGCAAAACGCCTTTTGCAAATAAGAGTGACTTTGCAACCACACAAGGAGATCTGACTAGTGCATTTTGTTCTTGTATTTTTTAATATTTAAGTACTTTTTAATATTTTTTAAAAAATAAGAATATTATTAAAAAATATTTTCTGAATTATTAAATTAAAAAAAAAAGCACATTGAATCCCAGTTAGAATCTGTGTGTGCCTGTAGGATCTCTCCTCATATAAAGAAGAGTCGTGTGGTCTCTAATCTAGGAGAATATCTTCATTTGAGAAGAGTTGTTTCGTCTCTAATGTAGGAGAATATCTTCCTGTCTTTTTTAATTGGATGTTGTAATGACCATTCGAGAACAGTACGGGACAAAGTCAGTAACTATCATATGATATTTTAGCTCTCGCCGACAGATTCGTTTCCAGTAGGATGAGTACCCCGTCGTAATCACACAATTTTTTTTTTTATAAAAAAGTTACTGTATTAATTAATAAAAAAACATTATAATTAAGTTTAAAATATTATAAAATTAAAAAAATATATATCCCTATTACAAGAGAAATATAAAAAAAATTCTTAAAAATTGAAACTTTTTTCGTTTTTTATATTTTCTTATAAATTTCATAACAACTGAAACTCATATATATAGGCCTTGAAATTATTATATAAGTCACTATACAATATTTAAAAATAACAGTGGTGGGATCATTCACTTAATTTTAGTAGTAGGATTAGGGGAGACGGCCTTCTCTCCAATTGATCGTTCATTACACTCCCCCTTGAATGATCACTCATAAAGAATCTGTCTCGTTAGAATCTTACCAAAGAAAAATCCATTGAGAAGAAAAACTAATAGGGAAAGAAAAAGAGTACAGTCTTCTTATGTATCCACAAATATTTTAAAATTGGCTCATTAAAACCTTCCAAAGGAAAACTCAGTAGGACAAAATCTTAGCGAAGGAAAAAGAGTACAATCAGTACAAGTCTTCAGGACATTTACTCCTCCTAAAAAATGCATGACGATAGATTTTTAAGTCTTCACATAACAGTGTTATGCTTTTGAATATCGCAGTTGATAATGCCTTTGCGAATAAATCTGCCAGATTATCACTTAATCGTATTTGCTTGACATCAATTTCACATTTTTCTTGGAGTTCGTGAGTATAAAAGAATTTAAGTGAAATATATTTGGTTCTGTCACTTTTGATATATCTTTCTCTGATTTGAGTGATACAAATAGTATTATCTTCATATAAAATTGTTGGGATATCATTGATCATAAAAAACTATATGTTTCTTGGATATGTTGAGTTATTGATCTTAGCCAAATACACACTCTATTTTCTTCATGAATTGCAATAATTTCTAAGTGATTTGAAGATTTGACAAATACATGCAGTTCCATATCGCTATCTGATATTGTCCTCTTTGACACTTTAGGACCTTATGGGTATAAATGTGTCGGACAAGGTAAAGGGAATCCCACATATAAATCGCTTGACAGACTTAATTTAAATCTGAGACCTGTAATAATACTTAAACTTTCCCTGATAATATACATTAGTATTTCAAGTAATAAGTAAACATGATTTCAACATATATAACAGGTTAAGAATTGAAACATGATTTCTATCTAAATAATGCATTACAGAGAACATGATAATATATTCATCTACAATTCTCTCATCTCCATTCGGCGTTATTAGGGAGAATTTATTTATATACGACGGAAATAATATTGGAAACCATCCATGTATAATAAAAGCTATAAAAACTTGAGGTCTAATATTATCGGTTCGGCGGAAAATCAAATCCGCTTGACATTGTTGACAAACGAGATCTTGAAGAGATTTGAAGGTTTCGGTTTGCTATTTAAATATAAACATTTTACCAGCAAAAGATCTCACACTCTTCATAGATCCAGTTGTTCTTCATCCAGAACGATATTATATTTGATAAAATTCTTTTGTTAATGATGTCCCATATTTGAATCATGAACCTTTTATACTTAAACCACTCATCTTTTCTTCCAAGACTGTAAATACCATGATAGGAGTAGATATATATCTTTCTAGTAAATCTAATATTGAAATTATTGCAGCATCAAGAACCCTCAGTACTCAATATGTTATCTCTCTTACAACCATGTCTCAGAGGCTACTGGCAAGAACGAGTGATGTTGATTATCTTAAAAATCAAATATCTGAGTTGCATCAAACGCTTGCAACTAAAAATAGAAAAAATAAAAATTTAAGATAAGAAAATAAGAAGCTGAAGAAATTTGTAGACTGGTATTCTCGTGACCTGAAAACACAAGTAGAAGAGCTGGAACGGGAGAGAGCTCAAATACAAAATCAACAACAGCAGTTAATGACAGAGGTTCAACGTTTACAAGAAAATAGGGATAACTGCAATTAATCTCACGAGTTTTTGAAATTATGCATTCAACATTTCTTGTAAATGAGATTTGAAGAGATGATAGTTTGTCTTGTTCTTATTTCTATCTCTATAAGAACCATCTTTAGTTTCATTTAATACGTATCAAATCTTCTTCTCATATCTATAATTCATCTGTATTTGCATTCTTATTCTATAAATTTTTAATGGCTCATCAATTTCCTTTCAATATTTCTCATGATTAATATATGAGATATCATTCACCTCAATTACAAGTTGTTCCTGCATCTTCCGTAGGTGCCATGTTGCAGCAAACGAATGATCTAGTTAATAAGTCAAATCGTGAAGCCGTTTATGAGCTGGTGACTCTTGGCACCCGATACTCCTATTCTATTGTCGGGTTTTCCAACTGATTACAATCCAAAAATCGTGAGATTGAGGAGTTTAACGAGAAGGTTTCCGTACTTCAACGACTTGTTCAAGAGTCTGACAGAAAATAGCAAACTTAAAGTAAGAGAATAAGGATTTAAAATCTTTAATTGTCTCTTCATTTGGACTGCCTAATCCTTTAGATAAGGATGACATGTTGATTTATGAAGAGTAAATGCATTTGAGAGATAAGACTAGAAGTTTCAAATTCGTATAACTCATCTATCAATTGAATAATAAAATCTTTCATTTTCAAATGCATTCCTTAAATTTATAGCAGTTCTTGTGATCTTTTCAGGAGTTCTAATAAGGTAAATTATCAACGTAAACTGCAATAATGGTAAATCCAAGTTCTGATAAAACACATGGACATATAGAATTATTCTCAAATTCTTCTTTCAATATATACTCGATGATTCAATTATACTACATGTGTCCGTATTGTTTTAACGCATATAAAGATCTTTGAAATTTTATAAAGTACATACTCTTAAATGTACTTGAATTAGATACTTCAAGTATTGTATATCTTTATATATGTAATGATCTAATGATCCTTATAAATATGCAGTGACCACATTCATCAATTGCATATCTAATCCTTTTGTAATAACCAAACCGATTAAAAATATGAATGTGATTGCATTCATAACAAGGAAATATGTTTCCTCATAACTACTCTCGGGTTTTTGCAGGAAATCTTGTGTGATAAATTGTGTTTTGTACCGTACAATTTTATTTTTCTCATTACGCTTTTGTATAAATACTCAATTATATCCAACAGGTATTACACCATTTGGTGTTTGGACAACAGGTCCATATATATCTCGCTTCACTAGTGAGTTTGATTCAGGTTCAATAGCTACTTTTCAGTTTGACCAATCATTTCTACGTTGAAATTCTTCGACAGTTCTTGACTCACTTTTTTCATTACTTCTGGTAATGTCAAGGGTCATCTTATATAAAAATATGTTGTCGACAACAGTTTTATTTCTATCCAGAATTTTTATTTTCAATATTCATGAATTGTCAATATTGATCTCATTGTTCCTCTACAGGAGAAAAGATTTCATGAAACACCTTTCAGGAGGTTCCTCTTTAGAAGTTATACTCTTCAGGAGTTTTCTTTTCAGGAATTATACTCTTCAGGAGTTTCTTTTTTTGTACAGAAAGTTTGGATAGATCTTATTACTTGTTTTATGAGTACGGTCTCTTCAGGAGCACCGATTTAATTTCTTTTTATTTTTTTATTTTGTACCAATAAGTTTTCAACGTTTCAGGTATGTCTTAAACTCATATTTTGCTATTTTAACAACTTGTCCTTTAGGGACTTTGATTAACAGTAGTAATATATGATTTTACAACACATTTAGTGTCAATAAATACATCCAGTAATTTATTTACAATACTTTACAAATAGTTAATTCTCTGAACTTCTGATTCACATTCATTTGTAAGATAATCAAATTTAGATAGGGTTTTATTATACCTAATAATTTCTTATCGTACTTCAGACATCGATTTTCATTATTTCAAAATATGATAAAAGTTTTACTATATAAAAATTTAGTATAATTAAATTAAGTACTTGGCCATACAACAAGTACGTGACCACCGTTCAGTCATACCACACCTATGATAAATATCTTCATCTTTCTATGAAAAATTATTCTAAGGGCCTTTATCATTCTCTGAGTTGAATCACTTCTGGTGATACGGTATATTATTATCCTTTTTAGTATTGGTTCTTCTGGAACTCACACATTTATAATTTTTCTACTATATCTACGTCCTTGGTTCATTTGAAAGGATATATCGTTCACTTGTGGGAATGATGTAAATCTAATATCATTAATAAGACGTAACTGATAATTTATTAACATAAACTTATTATTTAGTTCAATCATGGGAAGACAAAATAAGAGTTTAGATTATTTGTTGAATTTTCAATCTCGATATTTCTACTGCAGGAGCACATTCGAGGTATGAAAAATAGTATATTTTTTCTTTAACATATCATCATCAGTAACCTTCTCACTGCATAATTTTAATATTGAGTTGATTTTAAAGAGTGCAGAATATTCAATATCACTCTTAAAATCTTGTAACTTCAGGTGCAATAAATCATAATAAACTTTTGAGAGGATTACATCTTCTGGTACTCATATATCTCCCTTAAATCATTTCACACAATAAGATTATTTTTCATGAGATATACAGCACGGTCCTGCAGGGACACGTGATTTTCTTTTTTGATTATATGTCACAATTTCATCATATCCAAATAGATCTCATCAAGGATCCTGAATAAATAATTTTTTTCCAGAAATGTCAATAATAATAAATCTCAATATTTGATATTATATATATATATAAGTCACAAAAATAAATCTATAGATTTAAGAAATATATTCACATTATCATGAGAATAAAACTAAAATTTTATCATGTAATATTTAGCAATATTACCTTTAATATTTATCTCGATGACTGCAAATAATATATTGAAAAACTTACTTGAAGTAGAAGACTACTAGCTTCGATATCAATAGAATCTTGTGCTGATAACGTATTATAAAACTAAAAATGGAACTACTATTATTGCAAGATAAATATAAAAAAAATTCTTAAGAACTGAAACTTTTTTCGTTCTATATATTTTTCTTATGAATTTCATAACAACTGGAATCCATATATATAGGCCTTGAAATTACTATACAAGTTACTATGCAAGTCACTATGCAATATTTAAAAATAATAGTGGTGGGATTATTCACATAATTTTTGTAGTAGGATAGGGGGAGGCAGCCACCCCTCTAATTGATCATTCATTACATAAAATATATATTATAAACCTACTAAAATATTTATAACTTTTTAGTCTACAAAATTGATTGATATGATCTAATTCTTGATGGAAACTTCTATCTACGACCATCATAGAGTCTGTATTGAACTCCCTAAATGAAGGCTCTTCTCTAGATGATCATAATCAAAAACACAACCAGATCCCCATTTTAAGAGATCCTTTAAGGGGTGTTATAGTCACTCCACATATATGGGGAGCCATTGTAGCCCCCTATCCCCAACCTCGATCCTTCCATCTATGCCATTTTTTCTTGCAATTTCGTCTCTTTATCTCCTTCTCGACATTCGCCTTCCATTCGCAACTCCTCCATGGTCATCTTTGGTAAGATCTACGAACACCTTTGGGCTCCCATTTTGTCTCCCTCCCACCTCACTCTCTCTCTCTCTCTCTCTCTCATTGCCAATTGGGGTTTTCACCTCCCCCATTTACCATTGTTCTTGCTCCTATGTACTATATCCATATTGTCGACCATTCCATTCCTTTTGTGCACTCTATTTAGGTTTGAACATGATTTCGAACCTAGATGTTAGGGTCTTGAATTTCTCGATTATGTAAGTGTGATTTTTAGAGCATCTGTGTTGGACTCCTTAATCTGTTACTTGTGATCCTTTGATGAGTTTGATATTTTGCTGTGATGTGCATGACTAAGCTGTTAACCCTTGTGATACCTATGTGCTATTCATATCCTACCATGCCTATGTTGCTCATTGTTTATTAATCTGAGATTTATGTGTGATTTTTTTTGTAATGTTCATGATTGAGTTATTAAATCCCGTGATGCCTTTGTGATGTCTATATCATGCCATACCCATGTTGCTCATTGTTTATTAATTTGAGTATGTTCAAAATCTCAAAGTTTGTTTCTCTTGTGTATTCCTTGCTACCCCTTATATTTTGTTGTTAATATGATTGAAGGGTTATCAACTTGTTGCTTGAGTGTTGTATGCATTTGTTTGGATGAGTTGTTAAACATTTACGCCATTATTTGATTGTATTGGTTACTTATATATGAACTCAACCACTCTTTGACTCTGTTATGGCAGGGCATGCTATTTGATGGGTTGCATGCTCGGGATATGTTATGTATGTCCAATGAAATTTAACTTTGAAATACTTAGGTTTTTAGTATTCAATATTCTTTTCATTTGTATTTCAAATGAGTTTCTAATGAGTTTTGCAATAATGGTCTACTATATATTTATTTGAGTCTGCAACTCTATAAGTTAGCTTATCTATTTCATAATGTCTATCGAATGTTAGCTCTTAATTCTAAGTCTCATTTGGATTAAGCTGTTAATCTCATGCATGTACATAATGATCCTATTTCAATATTTTTGACTTAATGATCTACAAAACTTATGGTTGTAGACTTAATACGAACTTTAGACCTGTAGTTGGTCCATATTAATTAAGTGGAAGATACATATATATGACCTTTTCTTAAATGAACAACTTCTAAAAAAATGAGCTAATTATTTATCCAGTTTTATGACATTGTAGGTACATATCGAATCATGATAATTGAAAATATACTAGAACATCTTGATTGTAGCGTCCCCAATTTACGTTTGGGATTTAACGAAAACAGGAGTGTTAGGATAAGTAACACTTGGTTACTCACCCCCGTACTTATCGAAATTTAATGCAAATTGCAACAAAAAAATTCTGAATAAAATTAATTTCTAGTAATCACATGGTAGCATAAAACAAACCACAATATCCACATCATCCATTCTTAAAATAACATTATATCCTTACATCCATAAATTAGTTAGTTTTCTCAGCCAATTTACAAAAATATCAAAATTTCGACTTAGGGCCGCCTAGGCTCATTTTTCACTTTGGGAAACCCTTTTCTCTATGCTGGTGCCGGTCCCTACTACTAATTGGGTCAAAACATCTAGAGAGAGAGAACACTCCGGGGACGGGGACCCTTCAAGGTTTCTCCGGGTCTCTCGAGCAACTGAGATTTAACCCATATAGCCCATGATTGCCATTTAACCCTGCAACGAAAATCATATTCCAAAAAGAAAAGAAACATATAAGAATGAAATTTCTTTGGCAATCTCAGTAAGTACACACGTAACTTAATAAAATAATAGACATTATAAAATAATCACATACAAACTAGATAACTAGAGTATGTATTTATGGCATGCTTTATGTGACTCATGCATGACTTAGACTTATTTCTTATACGGACTTACACTGATGCCCTTTTTTGCCCAAACATACTTGCATCATGTATGGACTTTTCATTCTTATCTTAAAATTCTTATTCTTATAAGTTTTCACTTATATCCACTATTATTACTCGTAGTTGGACCATACCCACTATTATTATTCGTGGTCAGGCTATACCACTATAGTTACCCGTGATTGGGCCATATCATATCCACTATTATTATCCATGATTGGTCTATGTCACTATTATTACCCGTGGTTAGGCCATATCATATAAAGTTTCTTTATCTTATTTCTTAAATGTTTGTTATGACCCGTGACAACACTTACATGACGATATGTAACATGAACTTTTCTTCAAAATGGACGTCATGACTTATAACGACACATATGTGACAAAATGCAATATACATACAAACTTAGACTTGTGATATGCATGTTTTATGTTTTCGTAAAGCATATGATATAGAAAAGTATATCACAAAAACCTACATGCACATATGTCACTTAAATTCATAATATCAAAACTTAGCAAATAATACGTATGCAATTAAATAAAATATTAAATTTAAATTTAATTAGGGCTGGCCGAATTTTGATGGGAAATTCATTCTTAATTATTTGTTCATTTAACTTATTTAACTCAAGTCAAGGTTTTGCATTATCACATAGCGTAAACGTTTTTATTTGTTTCTTGGACATCTCTTTTATATATATATTATTTTATTATTTTATTATATTTTATCTTTTTAGCATAATAATTCTTTAAAATCCTCATAATATATTTAAATTTCTAAATTTACCATACTTTTTAAAAATCTCACTCAAATAATTCACTAGAAGTTTAAAATAAAAGAAAAACACAATTTTTGAAGTATTATCTACTCTGTTTCGCCACTTATTCCCAATTTCGTCTTTTATAGAGTTTTGATCTCTTAAAACTTAAAACACAAAAGTTGTAGCTATCTGTCTTATAATTCCATATACTTTTGAATCAATCAATTTTGATATCACATTAATAAGTTATGATCATTTTACTATAAGATGTTAAATCTGCTAATTTAACCCCCTTGAAGTTTGAAAGTTACTGGGATTGATCTATCATTTTTTTCCAAATCGAGACCTTACATTTTCACATATTCCTCTTAATATATAATCATAAAACATATTATTAAGGTTCTAAAATTTTTCTTATCATTTTTTTATAACAAAAACAATTCCATAAGTCAAGAGCATTCAAGCTACTACATAAACAATGTTTGAGCTTAAACAAACATCAAATAAGCATCAAACTAAATCTATAAATTAAGTCACTTATACTACATCAAGATTATGTTATGTAGTGCACTTACAAATTTTTCTAAAACTAGATTGGATGTCTTGGGTTGATCTTGCACCACTTTTCCTCCTATGCTCTCACTTAACTCCTTTTTGAAGTTTAGGTGTTGTGAGTGGAATTTTGGATATTTTTCTTGGCTTTTTCTCAAGGTGGCCGAATGGTTTCTTTAAAGGGGAAATAATTGAAGCTAAAACACCTATATATATATGCATAGGAGGCGTTGGAGGCAAGGGGTTTAAGGGGAAAACACTTTAGCAGCCCCCATTTAGCTGATTGTGAGGTGTCCCTATGTTTGTAGCTTCATGATCACATCGAATCCTATAGAAATTTGCTGAGATTTTTATCTAATGGTTAGGCTTAATCTACCTCTAAAATAATATTGATCAATAGCTCAAAGAATTACAACACATGGATATAAAAATAAATCAAAAGTCTGGAAAATCAAATGGAAGCTTCAACCGACCACTTGTCCTCTCTTTGCACCCCACGATTTCTAGAGCATTTCTTACCTTCTTGCCATATGTTTCAGTCCTCATTGGCACACTTGTGACATTTTGTAAGAATTTCCTTAAGGCTTGGTTGGCTATTGGTTAAGAATGGACGGGAAACTTAGTTGATTTGGTTGGTTCTATACCAATCAGATTTGTTCCCATTTCTCCCATGGTTATAGAGAAATCTTCCTTCTAAAAACTCTTCCACCACCAAGTACAAACCTTTTTGCACATGTCCAGAAGATAAACATGTAGAGAACCAATCAAATTCGAGCTTCTAAAGTAAGTCGGCGGTGTGATTCAATTTCGGGCTTCAGTTTATGCTCAAATCAGATTAGCTCGCTTCCAGTCCAAATAACTCATTGATCCACTTCGATTCTCCAAAAAATCCAAAAATAAAAGTTTTAGATCTGCCTCTTAAGGTTTTATAAGAATTCTAATCACCTCGTTTTGACCTCATATGAAAGAGTTATGATTATTACACAAAAACTCGATGGACCAGCCCGAGAACTCGTTTTGGCACACTAAGTGTTTGATTTTTGGTTCTATCACTTCCTCTTGAATTTCTCTCCTAAATTTTGAAATTTATCTCTTTCTAGCTACAAATTAAATTTGTCTAGTTGATACCTTGTTAAAATTCTTAAACGTCTATCCAAAATTTATCTTAGAATGCATCTAAGTCTCAAATTCTATTTCTATGAAAAATATTTCCAATAAGTACCTTAAAATAAATTCTCAAGGGAATATTTTATCTAAGAAAAATTGGGCTTTTACATTGATGATCTGTCATTGTAAATCTTTTAACATGTTTGTGTCGAAGAGAAATTTCTTTTATTTTAGTGATGCCATTCGTTTAGGTATAGTGTGATGCCAGTTGTTTAGGTAGGGGGTGTATTGATTATTTGGGTTGTATTGCATTGTTGTCATTGTATGCATTTTGTGATTTTTAAGGTTTATGTCTTCCTACAATCTTTCGCTTATGTGATGTGAATTTTTATTGGTTATATATTTGCTATTAAGATTGTTCTATGATGGATGTCTAATGTAAGGCTATGATAAGTAAGGTTAATTCATTGTATTTAGGCCAGGGACGCCATTGATATGGCGGGATAATCCGTGAACCTCAAAAGACCACCAACTGGCAACCGGAGTTCATGGTTTTGCAGTCGTTCATGCATGCCTTTTATCTTACGCATGCTGTTAAGTGAAAATAACATTCTTGAGCCCCTATTATTACACACATACTTTAGGGTGTTGAGTATTATTTTATATGTTATGTATTTATGTTTGTCTACAAATTTAAAATAAAATAAAATAAAATACTACTCAATAACTAGGTCAAATAGTAGCACTATTAGCTTGTCTTACTGAGCAAACAATCGTCGTAATGTATACCTAATATGTTATTATGGTATTAAAGCATGCCAACAAACTATTTATACTAAGGACAATAAGGAGTGGTGATTTCTCGATTGCCAAAACCAAAACTATAAGGTAAACTTGTTTATTAATTAAGAAAGTACTTTTCATTGACGTATTTGGGTTAATTTTGTGCTTGTGCTTATGTGTTATTTATTGCTTGTCAACTATATAGAATGGGTAAACTTGTAGATATTTTTATTGGTATGACCAGAAAATATCAGTATATAGGTAGGAGACAATAAAACCTTTAAAAATCGAATTTCATAAGATACAAATCTCAATAGACATCCAAATTAATAATCATCTAGAAATTGATTTAGGGAGACGTAGGCTAAACTATCGTGGTTAGTTGTAATTATTACGATAGTTGTAATTATTATGTATTTTGGAAAATCCTGAGCATGGCAAGCTCTTTTTTGTAATTATGATTAATTTCGACTCTTACTTTATTTCAATGTTTTTTTTTCTATAATTTTTTTTCTCCATTGCAAGAAAAAGAAGAATCATTCGAAAAGAAGATTGTTTATTAATCGTATTAAATTTTTAGCTACTGCATATCAAGATAAAAAAATAATTATACTGAATTTTTTGGGTTTAATTAAATTTAAAAATACAAAGAACAGGAAAAAGATAAAATAGTTAAGAGTTAACAATGAAAATGGAAGTGAGAGAAAAAATAATAAAGAAAGAATAAAAGAATTTATTTTAATAAAATAGAGAAAGGATATAAAATGAGATGTAGAAGGTTTTTGGAATGTAACTAAAATTTAGAGATAAAGGTTAGGGAATGTAAATTTTAAACTAAATTATAGAGACAAAGATGAGAAAGCCAATGTGAATGCTCTGAGAAACAATACAATTCTGTTTAAAATAGAGTAAAAACTAACTCTATACTTATTCTAAGACATAGTAGATGACACACTTTATAGATAAAAGTTCAATACACCCACTCTACAAACTAGAGATCTTAGAGAAAGTGTGTTTTATTTTTCATTATACTAAAACAAAATGTGAACATAAATTAAAAATATAGGAAAAATGGATTAACATAGATATGCATTTTTAAATTTGGAAGAAACAAGAAAATACCAAATGAGCGACTATAATAGCGCATGAGACTGCCACCCTTGGAGGATGGTGGACAATCAAATTTGAAGATGCCGGTGGTCTTGGTCCCAGAGGAGTCGTGCCTAGCAGCTAAAAGGAACCTGTAGAGGTAACACGTGGGTTTTGAGCTCCTACTTCGAATCGCATGTGTGGCTCACGTATCGTTCTGTTTGACGAAATTTTGCCTCCGTATGGAAGATCGGTTCTTTGGGAGTCTTACGGTGGGGCGTGTGGAGAACCCTAGGCAATAGATAGTAACGAATTAGCTGCATTTCCTAACCGATCAAGATCAAAAATCTGCAACTCGCCGGTGTGAAAACTACAACTAAACAAGAAGAGAAACAAAAATGATTGTACCATCCATCCGACAACCTTTTTGATAATATGAATCATATATTATTTTTGTATTTTTTTCAAGTTTTTTAATTTCTTTTAAATGTCTATGAACAGCTTGGGTTGGAATCATATATATATATATATATATATATATATTCTAACTCGCTTTATTTAATAAAGAGTTATTAATGTACGAAGACTAACATTGTTCGAATGTTAAACAAGTAGAAGCTCGGTTCAAATTATAAGTAGATTTGTGAACAAAATCATAGTGATCATCAAAACTTCTCGTTGCATACTTCCAACTAATATCAATGAATACAATGATGATATGAAAAATGTTAACTATAACTGCAAAAAATATAAGTTATTAAAATTAAAAAAATTAATAAAACATATTTTATGCATAAAATTATTTAGTACATATAGTATTAAAATATAATTTATTGATCACAAAAATAGCACAAAGTTAGAAAAGGACCCTTGTCAAGTGAAATCTAATGATCAGTTAGAAACAGTAGCATTCCGAGTTATTGTAGAAAAGAAAATATAGTTTTTAAAGAGAAGTCAAGCTCAAGGCTTTCGGGTTAAACTCATTCATTTGTTCTCTTGAATTAAATAACTTACAAGCAAGTAACATTGTAAAAAGGGTCATGCTCCTATGTCGTCTGCGTGGGACTTTATCGGCCAGTCAAAATCTTTTTTATATATATTTTTATTTTAAAACAATTTAAAAAAAATAAAAATATTATCAAAATATTAATAATTATTCTTTTAATCATTAAGTAATAAAAAAATAAAAAATAAAATAAAATTCATAAAATATCAAAATGAAATATAAAAATTGGTAGGCACTAACATTTTTCTTATAAAAACATTATGTTCTAAAATATAATTATCAAAAATTATGGTTCTGCTTGGATTTGGAGATGAGATGAATTGAGATGAATTTGGTTTATTTTTTAATATTATTATTATTTTGGAATTTGAAAAAGGTGTGTTGGAATTTGAAAAAGGTGTATTGGGATTTGAAAAAGGTGTATAAGAATTTATATTTTATATAAAAAATTATAAAAATATAATGATGAAATAAAAGTGAGTTAGATTAATTCAACCCACGTTCGAATCCAAACAACTTCCGTACGAATAGTTATTTTTTGTTTATACAGAAACGTGCCCTTTCGGCTATAGAATCTGGCATCCAAGAAGGTATATGCTTTTCTACCCTTCCTCTCTGAGACAAAGGTGTGATTGATTGATCCACATAAAGACATGCAAGGATGGGAGGGTCCCACTTATCACCGCCTACACATGCGGATTGTCTGTTCCTAATAAATAAACTTTATTGCGCACCGGAAAGGAATAAGGATTATGCGATGACGATGATTATAATAATTTTTAAAGATGATGATAATTTTAATGATAATATTGTGTGAAGCTTTGACTTTCTTGCTCAATCCTGATTGGAGCCTATGCTTCAAATATGTACGACAGAGGAAAACCTTTTTAGCTTAAAGACATGATGTGTTAATAGAATTAAGGTTTTTTTTTTCTTTTAAAGAGAAATCCCAACTTTCATTAGAAATAAAAAATGAAAAGAAACTTATAAATGTGATGTTATAATCAGATCTATCTTATCTTCCGTTAGCTTAACTGCTGACTTAACTAGACAGTGAACTTTCATATTCTCACTCTTTTTTACACATTAAACTTTCCAATTTAAAGAAGATAATAATAGTTTAGTATCTTTAATTCGCATGTCAATCACATCATTCCAATTCTCTTGGCTGTTGAGCTCTTTTATTACCTATACATTGTCTCCCTTGATGATTATCGAAGACAGGTGCAACTCTCTTGCTAGGACAACAGTCTCTTTGTCTCCCAGGATTTTCGCCAGCAATAGATCCAAGAAGGAGTGCTTTGAAATCTGCTGGTCCATCACAATCAAGCCAATCCCTATTCTCTAATTTTCTTTGCTCAGACTAGCATCCCAATTGATTTTAACATAACCTACTTGAGGAGGGTGCCATGGAAAAGTCTGCTCTGTCCTATTGGGACAAGTTTGCATGGAGAAACTTTGTGCTTCTTTGAAGTCCTTTAGTCCCTTGATTGCTGTTCTAATGACATGGTCTGGGAGCATAAAAGAGTCTTAAAAAATTAGTTCATTTCTTCTCATCCAAATAGCTCGAGCTATTGCTGCAAATTCTTCAACCACTTGTTTGCTGCAAGACTACATAAAATCTCCCAGCAACCCTTCAAAGGATTCTACCATCCCATTTTTCTTTTGGATACAAACAGGGCCTTGACCCCACACATCACCTGTAGAGGGACAATTCTAGATTATATGCAAAATATATTCCTCCTCTTTTCTACATTTGGGATAGAAGGGAGAAGCTAACATTTTCCTTTTAAATAAGTTTTTATTTGTTGAAAGAGAGTCAATGCAAGCATGCCAAAGGAACATTTTAATGGTATTTAGGATCTACAAACCCTACATCTTGGTCCATTTAGGTTGTGTCCAACTTCCAGATGTTTGGCCTCTAATATTCTCATTTAATTCCATTTGCCTATAGTAGGCACTTTTAATTGAAAAGGCCCCATTTTTATTCTCTATCCATATAAACTTGTCTTTTATATCCTGAATAATTACGAGAATTTTAGATATCAGCTTACTTTCATCTTCTTGGAAAACAATTTGTAAAATATCCATTCTCCACTATTTTGATTCCCAATTTATCAGTTCATGCACTCTAGTTCCCTCTTCTAACAAGTTAATGGGTGACTAAATCTTGTAACTTGAAGGTTTAGGTATCCATCTGCTACCCTAGACCTTGATATTACGGCCATCTCTAACCCTCCACACTGAGCCCTCTTTAATTAATTTCTTGGCAGCACAAAGGCTCCTTCAAATCATTGAAGATCTAGCCCCTATATTAGCTCTTAAGAAATCAGTGTGAGGGGAGTATTTGAGTTTCAAAATTAGTGCAACACTGATTCAGGATTTTGAATTATTCTCCATACTTGCTTGGCAAGTGCCAAGTTAAAGATCTCAAAATCCCTAAACCCCACTCCCCCAACAACCTTGGCATTTCCCATTTTGTTCCAAGCCACCCAATGGGTCTTCCTCTATTTTTTCATGAAGTTTCACCAAAAATTGCTCATTAATTGGTTCATTTCATTCACCAAATATTTGGGAAGCTTAAACACTCCAATTGTATAGGTAGGCAAGGCTTGCACCACTGATTTGAGCAAGATCTCTTTTCCAACCTGGGTAAGAAACTTGATTTTCCAATTACTCATCTTTCCCCAATTCTATCAAGAATATGCTTGAAAGATTTATGTTTTGATCTACCAACCAAGGCTGGCAAACCAATATAATTTTCATAAGACTTGTTGGTTTGAATACCTGCCATACTTAGGAGATAGTCCCTGATTATCCTTTTTTTATTAGAGCTGAAAAAGACGGATATCTTGGCTTTGTTTATCTACTATCCAGAAGCTGATTCATACAAGCTAAGGATATTATTGACTGTGGCCCATTCACTTGCATTAGCTCTACAAAAGAGCACACTATCATTGGCAAACAAAATAGGTGGTTGATGCTCAATCTCCCTCTACTAATTTTATAGCCATGGTTTTTTTTGTTGTCTTTTCCTTGAGTAATAAGAGAGTTGAGAACCTCGGCCACGAAGAGAAAAAGGTAGGGGGATATAGGATCCCTCTGCCTAAGCCCTTTAGAAGGAGAAAAAGTCTGTTGAGGATTGCCATTAATAAGAAGAGAATAGGAGGTCGTTGATACACAATTCATCACCAAGTTAATCCAAAAGGAGTTGAAACCTAACTTCTCCATAACTCTCCTTAAGAAGCTCCACTTTACTCTATCGTAGGCTTTGCTCATATCAAGTTTCATTGTCAAATTGCCTACTTTGCCTTTGTTCTTAACTGTTATTGAGTGAAGGGCCTCAAAAGTTATTATCACATTGTCTTGAATCATCCTACTAGGGATAAATACACATTGGGAGGCTGAAATAATATGGTACAAAATTCTTTTGACCCTTTTAGCAATTGATTTAGACACAATTTTACAAAACATATTGCACAGAGATATAGACCTATAATCTAAAACATTTCTAGGCTTTTTGACTTTGAGAATCAAAATAATAAATGTATCATTTATGGTGCCAACATTTTCTCCATGATTAAGAATTTTTGAAACAGCCCTAGTAATATCACTTCCTACAATCTCCCAATGAGATTAGTACAACACTGGAGAAAACCCATTTAGGCCAAGAGCACCCATAGGGTTCATTTGAAAAATGGCCTCTTTAATCTCCTCATTAGAGTAAGGTCTGTTCATCTCATCAGACACTCTAGGTTGTAGATAGCTAAGGCACTCATCAATATTTGTAGGATTTGTAGAAGTAAACAGATTTTGATAGAAATGAGTAAATACCTTTGATATTTCTTGCTTGTTGAAGCTTTCTATTCCATCTTGTCTGACTATGTGCTTTATCTCATTTTTCATATTTCTTTGAGATGCAAAGTTGTGGTAGTATTTGGTATTTTTGTCCCCATTTTTTAGCCACATTTGTTTCGATCTCTACTGCCATTTCAAGTTGTCTTGGACTAGGGATTGCTCTGTTTCTCTCTCAAGTGACTTTATCTCATTGTTTCTGTTCCCTGTATTCAAATTCTGCATCTTGGCTAACTTCTGAAACATAGCTTGCAACTCTTTTTTTCTTTCTTCAGCACATACTTATCCCATTGTTTTAGATTATTTTTACAACTACTCAAGTTCCTTTGGACTGATTGAATGCTTGAACTGGTACTTACTACTGTATTGTTCTAGTTAGCACATATAATATTTTTACAATTCTCATTGACATTCCATGCTGCTTCAAATTTGAAGATTCTTTCTCTTCTAGTATACTCTTCTTTAAGCAAATATTTTGACCCTTATTTTCTCCAATTCATTAATATTGGGCCATGATCTGAGGTTAAGACTGCTAGGTTGCTAAAATAATAGTTTCTAAACATTTCAGTCCATTTCACATTCCCTAGGACATGATCAAGTTTTTCTTTAGTGAATTGATCACTTTCTCTTTCATTACACCATGTATATTTCAATCCATCATATCATAGGTCGCTTAATTTACAATCATCTAAGCATTGTCTGATTAGTTGCATTTGATGGTAAGGTTTTTGAGTAGCTCCCACCTTTTTCCTATTACTCAGGATTTCATTAAAATCATCAAAACATATCCAAACCATATTTCTACTTGGATTCACTCTTTTCAAAGATTCCAGCCAAAAAATCTCTCCTGAGTCTCTGCATATCCATAAAAACTTGTAAGAAGAACCTCTTGATTCAGCTCATCATCATGAAGTCTCATGGATATATGGTGTTGGCAGAAAGAGTCCAAAAAGAGGTCTAAATTGCTATTCCACAAAAAGGCAAGGCCTCCACTCAAGTTAATACTCTCAACTACAAAGCTGGCATCAAAACCTAGCTAGTTTCTGACTTTCTCAACTTTATTTCTTCGACACTTTGTTTCATAAAGAAATACAAAAGTGGGAGGCTTTGACTTAACAAGCAAAAAAAGTTCTTCAACTGTTAGCGGATTCCCAAACCTCTGACAGTTCCACGATACACCCATCATGGTTGTTGGTGGTGCTACCATGTAGCCTCCACCAAGTTAGAGTCAAAACAGTAGCCATGGTCTCCCTCTTCAACTTTAACTTTCTTTGATTGGCCTTCATTACACTCATCAACATCTGCTTCTCTCTTTTTACTTTCTTTGTGGAACTGTTCAGTCATCTTTTGCTCATTTGGATGCATGCCTCTTTCCCTTCTCTTCCAAGTCGATAGTTTCTTGGAAATTTCTTCAACATTTACTATGGTTCTTTCCCTCTGGACTTCTTCCTCCATTCCCATATTTTGAACATGTCCTTTACTAGAATTGTCATTCCTTATAGGCTGCTTGCTCTCCATTTTTTCATTTCTATTTTGACAGTCCTCTTTTGATAACACATACTATTCTGTTTTAAAAAGATTCCTTTTTGCCTCTCTCTTTGAACTGATTGTTTCTTCTCAACTGATATTGGGGTAATTGGGGCTATGTTATGGAATTTGAAATCTCTCTATCTTGTTTCAGCTGCCTTTTGCTTTCCTTTTTCATCACTGGACTCCTCTTTACCCAATATTTCTTTGTGTTTGAAAACTCTTGGATTCCTTGGTTGTGCTCTCATCCATGCCCCGAATTGGTCATGGTTTTCTTTTATATCTTGTTCCTCCCCTCTTAGTTGTTGGCACAATTTTTTGCTATGAGCTAAAGTCCCACATTTGAAACAAAATGCTTTGAGTTGCTCATATTTAACTGACATCCAATATTTTTTGATGTTCAACTGTACCCACTTCCTGCAAAGCAAATGCCTAGTCATGTCTATAGCAACCCTTACTCTCAAGCATTCTCCCCAGGCCAAGCCATCTGCATCTGATTCCACCCTAATGACAGAGCCAACTGACTCGGCTATACCCCTACCTATTTCATCATTCAAAGACGCTAATGGCAAGTGTAATAGCCCTAAAAATCTTCATCTTAATTTAATTAATTAATTAAAGATTAATACACAAGATTAGTGGTAACTGGTGAAAGAACAAAATAGGCTTTAAAGAGATGGGCTTAGGAGTGAGACTTTTGAGGAAATGGATCAAGTAAATGGGCCAAGAGAGCAATGGTGAGTCCAAAAGCCCATAGAATGAGCCCATGGCCCATCAAGTCCATAGTAGAGACACTTGTCAATTTGAAGAAAAATCCTAGAAAATTATCCAAACACTTATAGGAAAATCCTAGTTGGTGGAGGTTGACTAGTAGTTGGATACATGCCATGTAGGATTGAGTGTAGGATCAAATGAAATGATTTTCCTACCATGGAATCTTGGAGGTACAAGACACCATCCTTTGACTTGCCAATTGAGATCATGGTGTGTAGGGATGTGACAAATGGCATGAGGAGAAGCATGGATGAAGGAAGCTTGGTGGTTTCGGTGGAAGGCAATCCGTGGGGTACATTGGAGAATCTCATGGAGTATGGCCACTAACAAGTGATAGGACAAAAGGAGAAGAGTGTGTAAGTAAATAAAGTACATGTGTAAGAAGGTATGGTAATGTGAAGAGAGGTATGATGTGGGTGTAGGTGATTGAAATGACAAAAACTAGGAAAATGATCAAGGTGGGTTTTCGGTGGAGCTTGGGTTGGCCGGATCATGCCTTGCTCAAATTCCAAAAGCATGGCTTTGGAATCACTTGGATGGACATATGAGAGGATAGGAGAATGATGATTGAGTGAAAAGCAAGAAAATGGATGCTAGAAGCACCAAGAAGCCGCCGGCCATAAGTAAGAGAAAGAGAAAGGAAAATCACCAAGGCATGGCCAAGATTTGATCTTGGAGTGGCCTAGAGTTATCAATCACTTCATCTATCATTAGCCATACCTAAATATGATGAGAAGTGTACCAAAGACCCTAGGGAAAAGAGCTGTCCATGTGACCTCTTATGCAATCCCCCTTAGCTCATTTTACTTGGTCACATGCAAACACTCTCGTTCTCTCTTCACCTCTCGGCCAAGCTCACTCAAGTCACTTCTACTTTTGCTTCTTCTCTTTTCACCACATAATTTGAAAAACCCTATAGTAGTGAAGCCAAAAAGCAAGAGTGTTGAGGTGACCAATTCATTGGAGAAGGTTAGTGATTTAATTCATGCAAGTTTAGGAAGAACACACACACTTGTGACACTTTGTTTGGTTAGAAGGAAATAAGGTTTCCTTTGAGTTTTATGTTCATGGCTAGTCTAATAAGAGATTTCATATATGTATTTTCAGATTTTAAGCTAAGGTCTAATAGGAGTGTGGTAAGTATACTTTCACCTTTTCCTTAACAATTCATGTATATAGTGAGGTGATCATGCTTGTTGGATTAATGGTTGCCATTGCCATGTTTGAATTGAATTGATTTTACTTGTTTATGATATGAATATTTTTGTGAGAATCTATATGATGAAATAAGTTTAGAATGTGAGAAGAGATGATGGATCAAGTGTTAGTTGCAAAAAGAAAGGAAAAGCATGATTATTTTATGAAATGATGAAATTGATGCATGAAGGATTTTAGTATTAAATATTAAATTTGGTGCTACTAAGGTAAAGTTTATTTGAGGAAACTAGTGATGAAATTTAATTATTCAAGGAGCATATTGTTTTGAGAAAATGAAAATGGACATGAGAGTAAATTACATGATTGACATGAATGGAAATGGTATATACTTGCATATGGAAGAAGTGAACACTTGTGTATGATGTATTGTAGTGTTTAATTGGAATTTTATGACATTTAAGGTTGAGATTTGGAAGATTAAAATTATATTGCTTTGTGGTGATTTTGTTTAGCTAAGCTCATAGAAGAAATTGATAGAGAAGGAAGTTTGAATAGACTAATGGGAGGAGTTCCCTAAATTAGAAAGGTGAATGGAGGAAATAGAAATGACTAAGTTTGGAAGTGAAAATGGTTACTTGGGGAGATACTAAGGTTTCGGTTACCCCTTGCTAAGGAGGGTACATGATTTAATTTGATACTTTAAAATTTATTGGAAGATAATTGGAGTCAAATGATGAATGAAAGCTCTAGGAGCTCCCTAGGAAGATTCGGCCATGATGGGTTGGAGATGGGCCCAATTCCCCACTTCAATCCTAGGCCCAATTTGAGTATAGAACATGATGACTAAGTAGGAAAGTTATGAAGTTATTCTAAAAGAGGGAGAAAGTAAATGAAATGTGATTGCACTCGAACTTGTCTCGGGTTTTGCATGAAAATAAGTATGCATGCATGTCCCATGCATAAGTTATGAAAAAGATGTTTTTAAAGTCAAGCATGTTTTTAAGAAAAAGAAAAGAAAAGAAAAGATTGAATTTTTTGAAAGAAAAGAAAAGAAGTAAAGTTTTATAAGAACCCTAAAGGCTGGGACGGGGAATTGCCCCAGTGGAACTCCCTGTCCACTCAGAAGTGATTAAAGTCGAGTGGAAGCCCTTGGGTCGACGAAGAACAGTCGGCGGACCGTGTATGGCACCAAAAGGTGTCCGGAGCGCGGTAGCACCTAACGCTGGTGGGTGCCCAAGGACGGATATGGTGTAAGGACCTGCCGTTTTAAAGTTATAAGACGCACTCACATTAAAGTGATGCGGTAACTAGCAGGGAGCACGCGGTACTAGGGGAGCCGTGTTGTGTCCCATACATGTTAAGTGAAAAGTCATGACAAGAAGGGCTTTCGAGCCATAAGAAAGATCTGTTCAAGATAAGTGGCGCCTAAGAAAGAATAAAAGATATGAAATGTTTTAAAGAAATGTTTTGAAAAGTAATGATGATACGAAAAGAAGTTTGAAAGAAGAAATCTGCATGAAAGTTTTATGAAAAGAAGTTTGAAAGAAGCAAGTTTGTTTAAGAGTTTTCATGAGCATGTGCATGAGTCAATCATTCATTGCATGTGCATTAGTTAAGAATGTTTTGTTCACTTATCTGTATATTTGAAATGTTCTGGTTTAAGTGCTAGTGTACTTGCTGAGATTTCTCCCGAAATCTCACCCCCCCTTTTTATTATCTCTACTATTGCTCCCTTGGGAACGATAGAAGTTATTGCAGGACATGATGGATCCCCGGATTACGACTCTCGAGAAGATGGGTCGGACCCTCATGGGCCCGACTAAGGTTGAGACTGCCGGGCCAGTGACCTTAGACCTGTTGGGTCAGTGGGCGGCAGAGTCGCTTCCTATGGTGACGTATTTTTTTGACGACTTACGCCCTACGGGGTGCTGTTTGGTGCTAGGAGTTGATGGGCTCCTCCACATGGGACGCCTGTTTACGTCATCCTCTAGGATGATGTGTGACGTAGGTCCAGGACTGAGTCTGGATAGCCTTCGTTATGGCCCAGACTTTAAGAAGATAAAAGAAGAACCCGCCTATTAGTATGGTTGGCGGAACGAGGAGTGGATCGGCAGCACCTTTATTTTGTAGTCACTGATGTATTTTGTGGAAAAATCTTCCCGTTGTTTTGGGAAGTACTTTTGTATAAAATTGTTTACATTGGTGACCTTATCCTGATATATATATGTGTGATGTTTAATTTGGGTTTATTTCGTTAACCATGTGATGTGCGACAAGCGTAACATTTTGTCGTTTATTGATGGCTTGACCTTTTCCGCTGCGATATAAAAAAAGAAAGGGAGAGAAATATATCTGTGTATGAAAAAAAAAATAATATGGCTCTCACACGTAAAGATGAGGGATGACTTCCTTGTGACGTTCGTCCCCGGCGTCGCAATTTGCGTACGAACCCAAGCGTAAGCTGGGGCGCCGACAGCGGTGGTATCAGAGCAGTTAAGTCTCTGGGTAAGAAACCACAAGTCCTAGGAAAAATAATCACATGGTGTAGGTTATGATCCTTTAGACTTAGGTCTGAATCTTTAGATAAGGGATTGGAGATAGTAGTAGTATACAAGTATGATGTGATGAGCACAAGAGTTAAGGTAATTCATACGAGGATTATGTGCTTTTCAGGGAAGAATGGCAGGAGGGCGACGATGTGCCCCTACTCCAAGACCTGAACCATTACTGAGAGTTAATGTTTCGAGTCCAATGCCGACCGTAGGAAATGCACCACTAAACTCGCCACCTCAGACCGGAGGAAGGGAGACCTTGAATACCCTGTTAGATGGCAGACAAGCGATAGCGGAAGCTATTCGCCAGATGACGGAATTAGTAAAGCATCAAATGGAGCAGAGCCGATGCCACCCAAACATCAGTGGAGGGACGGCAGGGTGCTCATATGAAAAATTTCTGGTGTATCGGTACCCGAATTTTATGGGGACTAAAGGAGCTATGAAAGCCGATCGATGGATTATGGACTTAGAACGCACCTTCGAGATCAGCGGATGCACTGAGGTGCAAAAAGTGAAATATGCTGGTCACCTATTACAAGGGGAGGCCAGACTATGGTGGGACACAAAGAGAAGGCTACTGAGACAAGAACTGGGAGAGAATGTAGTTCTCACCTGGGACAGGTTTAAGACCGAGTTCGATAATCGATTCTTTCCAGAGTCGATTAAACAACAAAAGGCGATAGAGTTCGCCACGCTAGTGCAAGGAAGCATGACGGTGGATCAGTATGCCGCTAAGTTTATGGAACTGACACGATTCGCCCCGCATTTGGTGATAACAGAGAAGATGCGAGCAAAGAAATTTCAGGATGGATTGCAGCCAAGGATTCGTAATCAAGTGGCTTGTTTGTGAATCGAAAATTTTCAAGAGTTGGTGAATGTGACGGCTATTGCTGAAGCCGAGCAGAGAAGTCTGATCAACCAAGCCCAGACTTACAAGAAAATAAATCTTCCATATTCTTCGGGAAAAGATATGGGTAAAAGGAGAAGTACTCGCCCCATGGATAAGGGGAAGGGTAAAGTAGACGGACCAAGAGGAACGGTCTCATTTCCACCATGTAGGACGTGCGGACGCCCACATAAGGGAGAATGTCGCGCTGCAACAGGAGCTTGCTTTAGGTGTGGTCAAGTGGGTCACCTAATCCGTGATTGCCCACAAACAGCCCCTGGCAGAATGACAGCACCCGAAGGAAAAGCAAAGGCCCTGGTGAAGTCCAAGGTGTACGCTATTACCCCAGGAGAAGTGGATGTGGATGACGAGGAGGCTATTAACGCCGGCATTTTCACTGGTAACGATCTTAAATTTTTATCTAGAATCAAAGCATAGATAACTTTCTTAAAGTAACCATGAGAAAGTTTTATATAGGTGAAATTATATTGATGCGTAATGTGGTGTATGCTTTATTTGATTCCGGCGCAACGAGATCTTTTATCTCTTATGATTGCGTGTGGAGGTGTAAGTTAGAAGTAGAGCCCTTGACTCAAAAAGTGTTGGTGACACTTCTTGATGGGAAGACATTTGGATGTCAGCGAATAGTGAGGAACTGCCCGTTAGAAATAGCTGGCGTAAGGTTCAACGCTGATCTGATAGTTTTCCATTTGTTAGGATTTGACGTGATATTAGGCATGGATTGGCTATCCAAGCATTACGCCAAAATTGACTGTCGCAAAAAGGAGATTACGTTCGAACTGTCTGAAGAAGATAAGTTGCGCTACGAAAGGGAAATAGTTCACTATATTTCTTCTATAGTGACAGCGAAAAGAATGACGAAAAGTTTAAGAGGAGGAGCTGAAGGATTTTTGATAATGTTCTTGAAAGCAGACGGAGATACCAAGAATATTGAAGAAATTCTGGTAGTAAAGGACTTCCCCCAAGTGTTCTCAGATGATCTGCCAGGATTACCCCCGGAACGTGAGACTGAGTTTACCATTGAACTTGAACCTGCGACAACTCCGGTTCACAAGGCGCCGTATCGGATGGCTCCAACGGAATTGAAAGAATTGAAGACTCAAATCGAGGAATTGTTGGAAAAGGGATTTATACGGCCGAGTTCATCGCCGTGGGGAGCCCCAGTTCTATTTGTGAAGAAAAAAGATGGGACAATGCGGATGTGCATCGATTACCGAGGACTCAATAAGGTCACTATTAAGAATAAGTATCCGCTATCCCGGATAGACGATTTGCTGGACCAACTGCAAGGAGCCACAGTATTCTCTAAGATAGACCTCAGATCAGGGTATCATCAGCTTAGGATTAAGGAGCAAGATGTACCCAAGACTGCTTTCCGAACTCGCTATGGACATTTCGAGTTCTTAGTCATGCCTTTTGGACTGACAAACGCCCCAGCAGCCTTTATGGATCTGATGAATAGAATTTTTCAACCGTACCTCGACAGTTTCGTCGTGGTATTCATCGACGATATTCTGGTATACTCTTGGAATGATGAGGAAGACAAGGAGTATTTGGAGACAGTGCTGAAAATTTTACAAGAACATTAGTTGTACGCCAAACTTAGTAAGTGTGAGTTTTGGCTCCACGAAGTTAAATTTTTGGGCCATGTAATTTCAAGCAACGGAGTTTCCGTGGACCCAGCAAAAATTGAGGCGGTAACCGAATGGCCTCAACCGATGTCTGTTCATGAAATACGTAGTTTCCTTGGCTTAGCAGGATACTACAGAAGATTCGTTGAAGGGTTTTCCAAGTTATCTGGTCCTTTAACGGCTTTGACAAAAAAGAATGTCAAATATGTCTGGAATGACCAGTGTGAGCAGAGCTTTCAAGAACTTAAGAGGAGGTTGACTTCTGCACCAGTGTTGGCATTACCAGAGCCTCACAAACCATATGTAGTATATAGTGATGCCTCAAAGTTGGGTTTGAGATGTGTATTAATGCAAGAAGGACGAGTAGTCGCCTACGCGTCCCGACAGCTTAAAGATCATGAGCGAAATTACCCCACCCACGACCTGGAATTGGCAGCAGTAGTGTTTGCGTTGAAAATTTGGAGGCACTACTTATATGGGGAAGAATGTGAGATATACACTGACCATAAGAGTTTAAAGTATCTGTTTAGTCAGAAGAATCTAAATATGAGACAGAGAAGGTGGGTCGAAACTATAAACGATTTTCGGTGTGAGATTAAGTACCACCCGGGAAAAGCTAACGTAGTGGCAGATGCTTTAAGCCGAAAATCTCAAGTGGAGGAACCATCCGTGCTGGCAGTTATGCAAAGTATGTTGGTTAAGAATCAGCCTAGAGAAGCGTTGCTGGCAACAGTTCAAGAGATTATTTCTCTAACCGAAGATGAAATTCAGGAAGGACAACGGCAAGATACTAAATTGGAAAAGATCCGAACAAATTTACTCAAGGGAAAAGGATTACCCCATTTTACCGTGTCTGACGATGGAACGTTGTACTTTGAAAAGAGAACAGTGATACCGAACAACTCAGAACTGAAGGAAAGGCTTATGAGGGAAGCACACTGCACCCCTTATACAGCCCATCCCGGAAGCACCAAAATGTATCGAGATCTAAAGGAAAGATTTTGGTGGGAAGGTATAAAGAAAGATGTAGCTGCTTTTGTGGCAAAATGTTCTGTGTGTCAAATGGTTAAAGCGGAACATCAACGTCCCGCAGAAATGTTACAACCTCTTCTGATTCCGGAATGGAAATGGGAATATATTTCAATGGATTTTGTAATAGGATTTCCAAGAACCTCGGTGGGAAAGAACACAATTTGGGTGATAGTGGACAGATTGACGAAGAGTGCCCACTTCCTACCGATTGCAAATACTGATTCAATGGAAAAATTGTCTCGGACTTATGTGAAAGAAATAGTTCGTCTGCATGGAGTGCCAAAAACGATTGTCTTAGATAGGGATCCAAGATTTACCTCTCACCTTTGGCAAAGTCTACAGAAGAGAATGGGATCAAACTTGAAGTTTAGTAGCGCCTATCATCCGCAGACTGATGGTCAGACAAAACGGACTATTTAGACTTTAGAAGACATGCTACAGGCGTGTGTACTAGACTCTAGTGGCGATTGGGAGAGTCTTTTGCCTTTAATTGAATTCGCCTACAACAACAGCTTTCAAGCTACTATCCAGATGGCACCGTACGAAGCCTTATATGGAAGAAAGTGCAGATCTCCTTTATATTGGGATGAAGTCGGTGAAAGCAAAGTGTTAGGGCTTGAGTATTTGCAAGAAGTTAAGACTCAAGTAAAGCTGATACGGGTAAGGATGAAAACTGCCCAAAGCAGGCAGAAGAGCTACGCAAATTGAAGGAGAAGACCCTTAGAGTTCGTAGTTGGCGACTGGGTGTATGTTAAGATTTTGCCAATGAAGGGAGTGGCCCGATTTGGCAAGAAAGGAAAATTAAGTCCTCGCTATATTGGACCATATGAAATTTTCGAAAGAGTCGAACATGTAGCTTATCGTTTGAATCTGCCAGTAAACCTACAAGGAGTCCATAATGTGTTTCATGTGTCGTCTTTAAAAAGGAGTTTCGGCGAGAAAACAGCGACGGTAATGGATCCGAGTACCATCGAATTACGCCCTAATTTAACTTACGAAGAATGGCTGACACAAATATTACCGATCGCAAGGAACAAGAACTAAGGAATCGAAAAATCTCCTTAGTAAAAGTGTTTTGGAATAAACCGGCATTTCAAGAAGCAACTTGGGAACGCGAAGATGTTATGAGGGCTAACTACCCTCATTTGTTTGAAAATTTCTAGTGTATTTGATTTTCGTTTGACTGAACTGTGTTGTGAATGAATGAATGCTTTGTTTGAATGTATGATCAATTGATGGATGTTTTGAGTGTTACATTTTTTTTGGATTACATCACCGCACTATAAGTAACCTTTTAATAAAATTTAACCAGGTTATGGCCAGAACTAGAAGAACCCCACGCATGTCAGTAGCTACTATAGCCCAATTAAGAGAGAGGAGAGAGGTCAGACAAAGAATTTTGCATAGAAGGCGAGAAAGAAAGAAAGTTTAGAGGCTTAGATACCTGGAGCGATGTGAGAGACATCGTACTCATCGGATGGACATAGGACCTAGAGGAAACCTTGTATTCCGTAGAGCTACACCGAGCGAAGAGCGACAACCCCCTAACCCCTGGATAAAGGGAGAGAGAGAGCAATTACGTAGAATAGTACGGAGAGAAGTGAGTGAACCAAACATGGAACCTTTGGAAAATTCTGATACCTCCAACGATCGCATAAGACAAAGAGTAGAAGGGATACCACGAGTGGAAACGGAAGAAGAAATAATGCACAGATTGAATGAATTAAAGATGAATCTATATTACGACTCGGACTTGGATGCTATATTTTATTTTTCTCAAGACTCTGTGACCGAGGAAAAAGGAGTACCCACTTATTCATCATCAGAGGAGTCCACTACTAATATTCCTCGAGGTATGATATAATTTATTATTATTCTCCATGTCATCGCATGCATTGATTTCGAGGACGAAATCTTTTATTAGTGGGGGAGGATGTAATAGCCCTAAAAATCTTCATCTTAATTTAATTAATTAATTAAAGATTAATACACAAGATTAGTGGTAATTGGTGAAAGAACAAAATAGGCTTTGAAGAGATGGGCTTAGGAGTGAGACTTTTGAGGAAATGGATCAAGTAAATGGGCCAAGAGAGCAATGGTGAGTCCAAAAGCCCATAGAATGAGCCCATGGCCCATCAAGCCCATAGTAGAGACACTTGTCAATTTGAAGAAAAATCCTAGAAAATTATCCAAACACTTATAGGAAAATCCTAGTTGGTGGAGGTTGACTAGTAGTTGGATACATGCCATGTAGGATTGAGTGTAGGATCAAATGAAATGATTTTCCTACCATGGAATCTTGGAGGTGCAAGACACCATCCCTTGACTTGCCAATTGAGATCATGGTGTGTAGGGATGTGACAAATGGCATGAGGAGAAACATGGATGAAGGAAGCTTGGTGGTTTCGGTGGAAGGCAATCCGTGGGGTGCATTGGAGAATCTCATGGAGTATGGCCACTAACAAGTGATAGGACAAAAGGAGAAGAGTGTGTAAGTGAATAAAGTACATGTGTAAGAAGGTATGGTGATGTGAAGAGAGGTATGATGTGGGTGTAGGTGATTGAAATGACAAAAACTAGGAAAATGATCAAGGTGGGTTTTCGGTGGAGCTTGGGTTGGCTGGATCATGCCTTGCTCAAATTCCAAAAAGCATGGCTTTGGAATCACTTGGATGGACATATGAGAGGATAGGGGAATGATGATTGAGTGAAAAGCAAGAAAATGGATGCTAGAAGCACCAAGAAGCCGCCGGCCATAGGTAGGAGAAAGAGAAAGGAAAATCACCAAGGCATGGTCAAGATTTGATCTTGGAGTGGCCTAGAGTTATCAATCACTCCATCTATCATTAGCCATACCTAAATATGATGAGAAGTGTACCAAAGACCCTAGGGAAAAGAGCTGGCCGTGTGACCTCTTATGCAATCCCCCTTAGCTCATTTTACTTGGTCACATGCAAACACTCTCATTCTCTCTTCACCTCTCGGCCAAGCTCACTCAAGTCACTTCTAATTTTGCTTCTTCTCTTTTCACCACATAATTTGAAGAACCCTATAGTAGTGAAGCCAAAAAGCAAGAGTGTTGAGGTGACCAATTCATTGGGGAAGGTTAGTGATTTAATTCATGCAAGTTTAGGAAGAACACACACTTGTGACACTTTGTTTGGTTAGAAGGAAATAAGGTTTCCTTTGAGTTTTATGTTCATGGCTAGTCTAATAAGAGATTTCATATATGTATTTTCAGATTTTAAGCTAAGGTCTAATAGGAGTGTGGTAAGTATACTTTCACCTTTTCCTTAACAATTCATGTATATAGTGAGGTGATCATGCTTGTTGGATTAATGGTTGCCATTGCCATGTTTGGATTGAATTGATTTTACTTGTTTGTGATATGAATATTTTTGTGAGAATCTATATGATGAAATAAGTTTAGAATGTGAGTAGAGATGATGGATCAAGTGTTCGTTGCAAAAAGAAAGGAAAAGCATGATTATTTTATGAAATGATGAAATTGATGCATGAAGGATTTTAGTGTTAAATATTAAATTTGGTGCTGCTAAGGTAAAGTTTATTTGAGGAAACTAGTGATGAAATTTAATTATTCAAGGAGCATATTGTTTTGAGAAAATGAAAATGGACATGAGAGTAAATTACATGATTGACATGAATGGAAATGGTATATACTTGCATATGGAAGAAGTGAACACTTGTGTATGATGTATTGTAGTGTTTAATTGGAATTTTATGACATTTAAGGTTGAGATTTGGAAGATTAAAATTATATTGCTTTGTGGTGATTTTGTTTAGCTAAGCTCATAGAAGAAATTGATAGAGAAGGAAGTTTGAATAGGCTAATGGGAGGAGTTCCCTAAATTAGAAAGGTGAATGGAGGAAATAGAAATGACTAAGTTTGGAAGTGAAAATGGTTACTTGGGGAGATACTAAGGTTTCGGTTACCCCTTGCTAAGGAGGGTACATGATTTAATTTGATACTTTAAAATTTATTGGAAGATAATTGGAGTCAAATGATGAAGGAAAACCCTAGGAACTCCCTAGGAAGATTCGGCCATGATGAGTTGGAGATGGGCCCAATTCCCCACTTCAATCCTAGGCCCAATTTGAGTATAGAACATGATGACTAAGTAGGAAAGTTATGAAGTTATTCCAAAAGAGGGAGAAGGTAAATGAAATGTGATTGCACTCGAGTTTGTCTCGGGTTTTGCATGAAAATAAGTATGCATGCATGTCCCATGCATAAGTCATGAAAAAGAATGTTTTTAAAGTCAAGCATGTTTTTAAGAAAAAGAAAAGAAAAGAAAAGATTGAATTTTTTGAAAGAAAAGAAAAGAAGTAAAGTTTTATAAGAACCCCAAAAGCTGGGACGGGGAATTGCCCCAGTGGAACTCCCTGTCCACTTAGGAGTGATTAAAGTCGAGTGGAAGCCCCTGGGTCGACGAAGAACAGTCGGCGGACCGTGTATGGCACTAAAAGGTGTCCGGAGCGCGGTAGCACCTAACGCTGGTGGGTGCCCAAGGACGGATATGGTGTAAGGACCTGCCGTTTTAAAGTTATAAGACGCACTCATATTAAGGTGATGCGGTAACCAGCAGGGAGCACACAGTGCTAGGGGAGCCGTGTTGTGTCCCATACATGTTAAGTGAAAAGTCCTGACAAGAAGGGCTTTCGAGCCATAAGAAAGATCTGTTCAAGATAAGTGGCACCTAAGAAAGAATGAAAGATATGAAATGTTTTAAAGAAATGTTTTGAAAAGTAATGATGATACGAAAAGAAGTTTGAAAGAAGAAATCTGCATGAAAGTTTTATGAAAAGAAGTCTGAAAGAAGCAAGTCTGTTTAAGAGTTTTCATGAGCATGTGCATGAGTCAGTCATTCATTGCATGTGCATTAGTTAAGAATGTTTTGCTCACTTATCTGTATATTTGAAATGTTCTGGTTTAAGTGCTAGTGTACTTGCTGAAATTTCTCCCGAAATCTCACCCCCCCTTTTTATTATCTCTACTATCGCTCCCTTGGGAACGATAGAAGTTATTGCAGGACATGATGGATCCCCGGATTACGACTCTCGAGAAGATGGGTCGGACCCTCATGGGCCCGACTAAGGCTGAGACTGCCGGGCCAGTGACCCTAGACCTGTTGGGTCAGTGGGCGGCAGAGTCGCTTCCTATGGCGAGATATTTTTTTGACGAACGCCCTACGGGGTGCTGTTTGGTGCTAGGAGTTGATGGGCTCCTCCACGTGGGACGCCTGTTTACGTCATCCTCTGGGATGATGTGTGACGTAGGTCCAGGACTGAGTTTGGATAGCCTTCTTTATGGCCCGGGCTTTAAGAAGATAAAAGAAGAACCCGCCTATTAGTATGGTTGGCGGAAGGAGGAGTGGATCGGCAGCACCTTTATTTTGTAGTCACTGATGTATTTTGTGGAAAAATCTTCCCGTTGTTTTGGAAAGTACTTTTGTATAAAACTGTTTACGTTGGTGACCTTATCCTGATATATATATATATGTGTGATGTTTAATTTGGGTTTATTTCGTTAACCATGTGATGTGCGACAAGCGTAACGTTTTGTCGTTTATTGATGGCTTGACCTTTTCTACTGCGATATAAAAAAAAAAAGAAAAGGAGAGAAATATATCTGTGTATGAAAAAAAATAATAATAAGGCTCTCACACGTAAAGATGAGGGATGACTTCCTTGTGACGTTCGTCCCCGGCGTCGCAATTTGCGTATGAACCCAAGCGCAAGCTGGGGCGCCGACAGCAAGCCATATAGTTGCACCCAAAACAGCTTAAACTAGAATTGAATATCATTCAAAGGCATCGATTCATCCATTTTTTGGATAGCAATTAGATTACGGTCAAAAAATCGAGGGCGAACGCTTAAGATCCTTTCTTTGTTTGCTATAAACTGAAAGGCCATTAGAAATATTTGATCCCCAAGTTCTTTAAATTTGACCCACCTTGAGAGTTGCCAAACTTGGGTCATTGTTGAACGAAAAGCTTCACTATTTATACTCTTACCTGACATGACTCCTACTATGATGTTGAGCCTCTCATCGTTCACTATCTTTCGGATCTTTCCCCTTGATCATGATGACCTCGCTTTTTTCAGTCGAAAGCGTCAATTTTTTTCCATCTTCGCACTAACTCTTCGTCCATTTGATTCCACTGGCTTTAAGAAACTAGAGTTCCTTGCGAAATCGAGGAAACTATCGCCTTACTCTACTTTCGAAATGAAAGCTACAAAGAAGGACCAATTTATTAGAATTAAGTTGAAATAAAATACTAAGGTATCTTTTAAATATTGAAACGATTTCATTTAATTTTATTTTATCTTATTTAATTTTATCTTATGATCATTTTTTTTAAATTTTTTAAATTTTAAATAATCATAATATTAAAAAATAATATTTTATTTAATTTTTAACTTTCATTTAAAATCATTTAATTTATTTTTCTTATTTAACCGAAGCCGAAAAGTGATGTTTTTATATTCCAGTTGTCTTCGAAAAATTCCATTCAACGTGACAGAATAACCCCAACTAAGCTGGTTTGCTTGATTGTTTTGTTTATTCTGAATAAAATATTATATTTTAAAATATCATTTTCTAAGATTTAATCATTACGATAATGTGTCTTCACTTATATTTTTTTCATTTTGAACTCTAAGTTTTTAACATTTAAATAGATTATAACTGATACAATGATTTGAGGGACAATCCCAGTTTAGATAACTGTGATTTCATCATTTGCTGCATTCCACACCCTACAAACATGTCCATAATCTTTCAAATTTGGCTTGGCCCCTATGGACATATGGACAGAGGGATCCCTTACCCGCTGTAGATTTTTTTTTTGTTATTATAATTATTATAGTTATTTCTTTTTTGTTTAGAGTTTAGATAACTGTGATTCCATCGTTCACTGCATTTCATATCTTATAAATATAGATAAATGATATTTACAATTATAAAATATATAAATATTGCATAATTATTTTGAAAAAAAGTAAATAAATATAGACCTATATGAAAAAAAAAAACTAATTTTTTAATAGTGGACCACACTTTTTTTCAAAATATTTATACAATGTTTATCCATTCCACGATTATATGTAACATTATTGACAAACTTGTTGTCCATAATTTTTCAAATTTGGCTTGGCCCCTATGGGCAGAGGGATACCTTACCCGTTGTTTTTTTTTTTGTTATTATTATTATTATTATAGTTATTTGTTTTTTTTTTTTTTTCTATTTTGAACTTTTAATGAATTCTTTTCTTGTTTCTATTTTACTTTTTTTTTTAACTTGTGAAAAATGTTGGGTATTTTAATTTTAATTTTTTTAAAAACCATTAATTTTTTAAAAGAAGATTGCTAGCCTGACATTCACTAACATGTGATATCAGTATGTTACAAGCCGATTCTCTTACTAGAAAACTAATAAGTGAAAATAATGGAAAATGAGTGAAAATGGCAGTACTAGTTTTGAAAATAATTATGTTACAAAGTAAATTTACTAATTAATATGATTTCATATGATATGTTAGACCTACCTTACTATAAAAATTGTTTTATATTCTAATGTATTACATCAAGTAATGTCAGTTTATAAATTTACTTTTATTTAATCTCTTTATACCTAAAATAATTATCTTCTAAATTCAGGGCAATAACACTAGAGTAGTTAACATATAAAAGTAAGTAAAACTCAGCATGTGAGGATTGCACTATTGTAAGAGGACATACCACATTCGAGGACAAAGGGAAGGAGAAGAAGACAACATTTCCTTAGCAAGTGGAGTCCAAAGATGATCTTCTTTGATTAGTTGGTGGAAAATAAGAAGGTAAGATTTACAATGTATAGATAGTTCAAAGAAAGAACAAGCGTCACCACATAGAAAGCCTAGGAGATACATGGGCATTTGACATTCTCCACTATGTCTCTTTCGGCATCACTGACATATGGGTGGAGTGACAGGTGTTGCGTTCCGGATCACTATTGTCGGCGCCCTAACTTGCGCTTGGGTTCGCACGTAAATTACGATGCCGGGGACGAACGTCACAAGGAAGTCATCCCTCATCTTTACGTGTGAGAGCATTATTTAATAGTATATTTATTATTATTATTATTATTATTATTCTTTTTTTTTCTTTTCTTGCAGCGGAAAAAGTTCAAGCCAGAAACATTCGACAAAGCGTTTACGCTTGTCGCACATCACATGGTTAACGAAATAAAACCCAAATTAAGCATCATATACATATACATCAAAGTTAAGGTCACCAATGTATATAGTTTATACAAAAGCACTTCCCAAAACAACGGGAAGATTTTTCCTCAAAATACATAGGTGGTACAAAATAAAGATATTAACGATCCCCTCCCCTTTCCGCCAAACATACTAATAGGCGGGTTCTTCTTTTATCTTCTCAAAGTCTGGACCGTATCGAAGACTGTCCAAATTCAGTCCTGGGCCTACATCACACATCGTCCCAATGGATGATGTAAATAGGGGTCCCATGTGGAGGAGCCCATCCACTCCTAGCACCAAACAACACCCCGTAGGGCGTAAGTCATCAAAAAAGTACGTCGTCATAGGAAGCGACTCTACCGCCCACTGACCCAACAGGTCTAGGGTCACTGGCCCAGCAGTATCTATCTTAGTCGGGCCCATGAGGGTCCGACCCATCTTTTCGAGAGTCATAATTTGGGGATCCATCATTTCCTGCAATAACTTCTATCGTTCCCAAGGGAGCGATAGTAGAGATAATAAAAAGGGGGTGAGATTTCGGGAGAAATCTAAGCAAGTATACTAGCACATTAACCAAAACATTTCAAATATACAGATAAGTGAACCAAACAGTCTTAGCTAATGCATATGCAATGAATGACTGACTCATGCACATGCTCATGTGATCTTTCATACAGATTTGCTTCTTTCAGACTTCTTTTCATATCATTTCTTTAAAACATTTTGCGTCTTTTATTCTTTCTTAGACACCACTTATCTTATACAGATATTTTCTTATGGCTCGAAAGCCCATCTTGTCATGACTTATCACTTAGCATATTTGAGACACAACACGGTTCTCCTAAGCACCGCGTATTCTCTGTTGGTTACCGCATCACTTTAAAGTGAGTGCGTTATATAACTTATAAAACGGCAGGTCCTTACACCTTATCCGTTCTTGGCACCCACCAGCGTTAGGTGCTACCGCGCTTCGGACACCTTTTGGAGCCATACACAGTCCGCCGACTATTCTTCGTCGACCTAGGGGCTTCCACTCGACTTTAAACACTCCTGAGTGGACAGGAAGTTCCACTGGGGTACTACCCCGTCCCAACCTTTGGGGTTCTTATAAAACTTTACTTTTTTTCTTTTCCTTTCAAAAACTCAATCTTTTCTTTTCTTTTTCTTAAAAACATATTTGGACTTTAGAAACATGCTTTTCATGATTTATGCATGAGACATACAACACTTACTCATTTTCATGCAGAATCCGAGATGAACTCGAGTGCATTTGTATTTTATTTTCCTTTCTTCCTCATTGGGATAAACTTTACAATTTCTTACTTAGTCATCATGCTCTAACATTCACAATTTGGGCCTAGGATTGAAGTGGGGTACTTGGCCCCTCTCCAACCCATCATGGCCGAACCCTCTTAGGGAAATTCCTAGGGTTTTTCTTCATCACTTGACTCTAATTATCCTCCAAGAATTTAAAGGGGTCAAATTAAAACATATACCCTCCTTAAAAAGAGGTAACCGAAACCCATTACCCACTAGGTAGACATTTTTATCTCCAAACTTAATTCATTCTACTTTCTTCCTTCACCTTTCAACTTGGGGAAATTTCATTCTATTAATTTATTCAAAGTTTCCTTCTCCATAAGTTTCTTCTATAAGCTTAAACTAAATAATTCTACCACAAAGCAATATAATTCAATCTTCTAATCTCAACCTTAAATATCATAAAATTTTAATTAAACATTTCTAATCATCATATGCAAGTGATTATTTCTTTCCATATGCACGTATACACCTTTTCAATTCATATTAATCATGTATCTTATTCCCATGTCCATTTTCATTTCCTCAAGACATATTTTTCTTAAATAAAACAAATACATTACTAATTTCCTCAAATAAATTCTATCTTAGCAACACCAAATTCATAAGCTTAATACTATAATCCATCATGCATCAAGTTCATCATTTCATATGATACTCATGCTTTTCATTTTCTTTTTGCAACTAATACTTGATCCATCATCTATACTCACATTTTAAGCTCATTTTATCATAGAGATTTACACAAGAATATTCATATAAAAGACAAGTATAATTAATTTAATCCAAATATGGCAATACAATCATTAATCCAACAAGTATGATCACCTCACTATATACAAGAATTGTTAAGGAAAAGGTGAAAGTATACCTACAATATTCCTATTAGATTTTTGATTAAAATTTGAAAATACATACGTAGAATCTCTTATTAGAGTAGTTATAAGTATAAAGATTTAAAAGAAACCTTATTTCCTTTTAGCCAAAACAAAGGTGTTACATGTGTGTGTGTTCTTCCTAAGCTTGCATGAATTTAGGCACTAACCTTCTCCAATGTGTTGTCCACCTCAACACTCTTGATTTTAGCTCCACTAATTTAAGATTCTTCAAATTGTGTGATGAAAGAAGAAGAAACAAAGGTAGAGGTGATTTGGGTGGTTTTGGCCGAGAGGTGAGGAGAGAGTGAGATAGGAGTATGCTTGCATGTGTCCAAGTGAAGCAAGCCAAGGGAAATGGATATGGGGTCATACGGCCAAGCCCTTGCTCTAGGGTCTTTGGTACACTTTTTACCATGCTTAGGTATGGCCAATGATGGATGGAGTGATTGACAACACTAGGCCATTCCAAGATCAAATCATGGCCATGCCTTGGAGGATTTTCTTTTCTTCTCCCTCACTTGCTATGGCCGGCGGCTCCCTTGAGTGTTTAGCACTCATTTTTTTGCTTTTCACTCAATCATCATCTCTCCATCATCTCATGTGTCCATCCAAGTGATCTCAAGGCCATGTTTCTTGGGAATTGAGCAATGCATGATCCGGCCAAGCTTTGCCTCCACCGAAACCCACTTTGCTTTATCTCCTTGCTTTTGTCATTTCCATCACCTACACCCACACCATACCTATCTTCACATCACCATACTCTCTTACACATTGTACCTTATTCACTTACACACTCCTCCCTTGTCCTATCAACTTGTTGGTGGCCATACCCCATGAAACTCTCCCAAAGTGCCTCACGGATTGCATCCACCGAAACCCCCCCTTGCTCCTTCCTTCCATGCTTATCTTCATACCACTTGTCACCTTCCTACACACCATGACTTCTATTGGAAAGTCAAAGAATGGTGCCTTGTACCTCCAAGATTCCATGGTAGGAAAATCCCTCCATGAGATTCTACACTCAATCCTACATGGCACATGTTTACCTACTAGTCAATCTCCACCAACTAGAATTTTCCTACAAGCCTTGGATGATTTTATTGGGTTTTTCTCCAAGTGACATATGTCTCTACTATGGGCTTGATGGGTCATGACTCACTCTATGGGTTTATGGGCTCACCATTACTCTCTTGGCCCATTCACTTGATCCATACCTCAAAAGTTTCATTCCCAGGCCCATCTCTTTAGAGCTTATTTTTACAAATTACCACTAATCTTGTATATTAGCATTTAATTAAATAATTAAATTAAGATGAAGATTTCCGGGCTATTACAACTACGCATTTTCCATTGTTCAGGGTTGCAAAGACTTTCCTTTTTCCCGCATTGCCTCCTTGTCAAGAAGGCAATCCTCTCTTCCGATCCACATGGACTTGTGCAATCAATCTCCATTGTTCCACCTTAGCTATTGAAGCCATGTTGACCAATTTTTGGAAGTTCTCTATTCTTAAGAAAGCCACTTGATTACGGAAATGAGGTTGCAAACCGTCTTGAAATTTCTTTACTTACATCTTTTTCATGATGATCAGGTGAGGTGCAAACCTTCCTGATTCCATAAAACGAGACAATGTACTAATCAACTGTCATGTTCCCTTGCATCAAGTTTGCAAAATCCAGGGCCTTCTGTTGCTTAGCTGTTTCCAGGGAGAAACGATTGTCAAATTTTGTCTTGAATTGCTCCCAGGTAAGTGCGAATTTTTTTCCCAATTCTCGTATTAGCGACTGTCTTGGTGTCCCACATATTGGACCTTCTGCTATTCTTTGCATCCACTAATATCGAAAGTCCTTTCCAGGTCCAAGAGCCATTTATTAGCTTGCAATGGTCTTTATATTCACATGAAATTCGGATATCTATATACTAAAAAGCTTTCATATGAGCACCCTTGTTCTCCTCGGTGAGATCCCTATCTATCATTTTACCCTTATTCCATTTGATTTCGTACCACTTCATTCATTTGGCGAACAGCCCCCATTATCGCTTGACCTCATTCCAATGGAGGGTTCTCCACTTCTTGCTCTCTTCTTAGAGAAGTATTCCCATGCTGGTTTCATGCCATAGTACATTCTTTCTCTTGAAACGTACAAAACCAACATAGATCAATCTCTTTTTGAGAGTTAGATTAACCTCCATTACTCAGTACTAATGTCGACTGCGTGATTCCCTTCTATAAAATCATAAGCTATAACTACATAAACAAATCTAGTTAGAAGTACAATGTATTCCTAGCACAATGGGTGGATTTACCCAGAGAAGGAATCGCTCTGATACCAACCTCTGTGATGTACTCACTAATCATACCCGCCAAAGGGACAATGATTGTGGGATCAGGATATACAACATAAGGTCACACATCCCTAATGTCCATAATAGATAACATGCAATGTACCTAAGTACTAGCAGTATGCAACAAATTCGCAGTGGAAAAATAAAGGTCAAATGCACGGTTTGAAATAACATGATTCCCCTTTGTATCGCGTGCTCATATTAGTTACCACACCATCATCAGTCTGTGCACTGTGATGAATATGTCTTAAATAGAAACTTATCATATTAACTCGACAGTATTTCATTGGATTACATGTCATATGAACCCACTAGTATTTCATTAAAGAATCTCACTCCGAGATTCTTTAAAATTATTTCATTCAAGGTAAGTCAATGATTCTTTGTCAACTCAGGAGTTACTACTTTATTCTTAAATACTCTAGAGTAGATAGAGGAGTTCTACGAAGACAATTTCTCATCCTAGCACTTGGGATTGTGATAAAAATTTTAGACTCATTTCTTTCAAAATACTTTTGAAAACACTTCTCTTTTGAAAACACTTCTCCCAAATACATGTGACATGAGACTTAAGATATACGTTCTTATACTTGACATATGACACATGAGATGCTGTGCATGAAGTAACCAACCATATTATGTTCAATTCATCGAATGATATCATAGAACACTTGAGATATCAAAACACAAACATGGAACTATGAGATCTAGCCTTAGCCAAACCTTAGAGGTCTAAGAACATGGAAAATCATCAATTAAACACGCTTTAAATTTCAAATGTATTGTTTAGAAATCAAAGTATAGTAAAACGAGGCATAAAATCATAGCATTTGACCAAGATTTGAAACTACCAAAACATGATATGGCCAAATACATAAGCTTCACAATTTACTTCATTGTTTTCATCCAAAACTGAAACATTTGAGGTGATTTCTGTCATTTTTATCTTGAGCTGAATCATACCATTCATTCCATAATCATATTCCAAGATCATATAAGCATATTCAAGCAAACAATTAAGAAATAACAACCAAAACAATAGTAACAACAAAAAGGGTCTACACAAGCATATACATATATTAACCAAAAGCAAGTTAAGTGTATACTTATAAAAATCCATGAAATAAAATAAAAGCAAGTTGTAAGTTGAAATATAACTCATTAGAATGAGTATCACAAAACCCTAACTTGTGTTATTGAGTGTGAAAAGGGTTTTCTAGGATTCCTACCATTTAGCCTCTAGGGTTTTTAATCAACAAACCATTCGTTTTACTTGTATTTTCATACAAGAGTCAAAATAGGATAAGAATATATGATGTGGGTCAAAAATGTGAGGGATGAACACCTCTCACCATTTGGCTTCATTGATTTCTAGAAAACCCTAATTCGTTCTTTGAAAAATCGTGAAGAAAACGAGTGTGTTTCACCATTTTAGAACTCCCTTGAGATTTGAATCTCATCTGAGTTAGAATCATGATGTGTGTGTGCAAAAACTTGAGATACACCGAGCTTTATCTTCGTCTCCCTTTGGAAGTGCCAAAATCTCCTATCATGAACACATCTCCCTTGTTTGGATGGAAAGAAATTGTGAGAAACTGTGGGAATCTTCAAGTGAGAGTATGAGAATTGAGTGGAGAGGATCAGGGAACATGCAATTTCGAAAATGGCAAGAGGAAAAGCCTATAGGCATGTACTCCACCCCGTTTGTAGTTGGTCTCTTCACCTTATCTTGTGTTTGCCTCCAAAACCCTAGTATGAGTGACAAGTGACATATTTTTGTTTCTTCTCCCCTTCTCACCTTGGCCAAAAATGGCTCTTAGAATCTCATCATTGGAGTGCATTGGAAAGGGGCTTGCATGGGCAGCGTGTAGAGCTTCTCCCTTGGTCAAAAATCCCACTTCTTTCCTTTTATGCCATGCCCTCTCCTTAACAAATAAATATTTCTGAAGGGTACTTGCGTAAAATACTTCACGTCTCTTACTTTTCCCAACAAACAACTATTGGCATGAATGACAAGTGGCATAGGTGTGTGTTTTGTCCATTGCCTTCCACTCTCTTCTTCACTTTTCCGATTTTGTTGCTTTATTTATGTTCCTTCTTCCCAATGTGACTCTTCATGTGCCATTGGTTCAAATTAGAAACTAAGTGACAATTGACAGGTAATGGTTGTGTTTGGACTGATATTGGCCGAAATTACAAGGGTAAATTAGTCCTTTGTACAAAATTCTCTTCATCAAACTTCGAGAAACTTATTGCATGTTTGACTTGAAAAAATCTGAAGATATTTGAAATCCTCTTGTATCCCTTTAGTTTCTCTATGCAAATTACCTAGAACATCCACTTTTATTTTTTCTAGGCTCCACTTTCCATAAGCATCAACATAGGGATTTGAAATTGGGTCGAAAAAATGGGTCTAGGCATGTGGGGATGGGTTGGTCGAAAATCTCCTAGTCTTCTCTAAGTCATCTTGTCATTTGATTCTTCTAGAAGGTCTCTAGCATGCGTGACAAGTGGCAAACCCCTTTACGGTAGGCGTGCAAGCCATCTCTTGACTTCCCCACACTTCTCTCTCTCATTTAGTCCACTAACTTGACTAGATACATAGTGTCTCACATGTATGACACATAACACTGCTGACAAGGGTTTGGGTCATGAGCTTTGGGCCATTGGACTTAGATTTTCTTATAGGGGCTGAAATACACAAGACATTTTAGGGCTAGCTCTCTCTTGGGTTCAAGCTTCAGATTCAAAATTCTAAAGCCTCTTATTCACTAAAACACTAAGGCCCTTAAAATGCTTAAAATGCTATGGTAACTAAATAAGTTATCACATCCTCCCCCCTTAGAAAAGATGATGTAGAAGGAAGCCTGCATAATTTTTTATAATGATAATGATGTTACCTTTGGAAGGAAGCTTGCGGAGGTCTTTGTATTGGATAGAAGAATAGCCATCTAAACAGTTGCCATTTGTTTTAGCCAAAGTCAAGTCTAAAATTTGGCTATTAATTAGAATTTTGATTAAAATTGGAATCATTGAAGAAATTAGTCAAAATAATAATATAATATATGTCTTTTAATAATAATTTTATTTCCACGCACACCGCAGATACATATTCCTAATTTTTATTGTTGATTATTTATAACTAAAATATGGGTTAATAGATGAACAGTGCCTCTCCAAATTTGGAGAGGACTGTAGAACTACTGTAACTCAAAATTTTAAAATTTAAGTTAGATATTTTTAATGAGTCCAATATAGGTCATTTTGGTAAACGTTAACTCTGTTGTAATTCACATTTGACTAGACTAATACCAATGCTCTAAGATGGCATAGAAACAAGGATGTGTATGCACTAAGTGGTGCAACTATGGAGGAAGGAGATGTTTGGAAAAGGAGATGATCATTGAGATCATTCTTTATAAAATAAAAAAATAAAAAAGATTAGGAAATAATAATTCTTCAATAGCATAGAAATAATAAAAATACTTCTTATAATAATAATAATACTAATAATACTAAGTAAAGTATTATTACTAATAATAATACTTCTTCAATAGCATAGAAATAATAATAATACTTCTTATAATAAATACTAATAATACTAAATAAAGTAATCCAATGTGGAAATCGTCACTACATGTAAGCTAAAATAGAAAAAGCGACTACTTGCAGTCAAATCTGGCTGGATTTCTTAGTAGATAGCAGTGCTCTTTAGTCTTTATAACAAATTAATGCATGCTCTAGTGGTTGAAGATTGTACTGTGGTGAGATTGACTTCATCAAACGCAAGGAGAGAGAAGCTCTCGCGACTCCATTACCCCCACCCTCTACGCCGTCTGGGGGAGGTCAGAGCTACGTTTCCCATTTTCTTTTTTCTTTTGATCTATTTTCCGGCTACCATGTTTTGTACAATTTTGATGGTGGTTTTTGGGTGTTGTGTTTTTTAATTGTCGTGATGCAGGTTGAGGTAGTTCCGATAGTCGAAGCCCACCAAGCGCTCTGCCTCCATTCTCCCCACCTGCCGATCTAGCAGTCGACTGGAGATTTTGTCGAACGAAAGAGTGCATGCTCTGAACGCACGAGGTTGCTATGTGATGCGCCTTGCTATTTGGTGAGATCTCTTCTGCTGTGTGTGGCTCTTCGTAGATTCAAGAACTCTAAGTTACTCAGAGTTGTGGATTCTTATTCCTAGCGTGGCATGTGTGGTCCACACGCCACCATAGCCAGATTGTTTTTTGGGTTGTTTTTGTGTTTTTGTTATTTAGTTTGTTGTTAAGTTTCTCTGTATTTGGTTTGTATAGAGAAAATTTTATATTTGAGAAATAGTCTCTCGAACTTTTTAGTCTGTGAAATTATAATTTTTTCCTCATTTACAGGAGAAACTTTAATAAATGCCTCACTTAGAGGCAGTGTTTAGTCTCTCAAATTTAGTCTGAGAGAATTAAAAGTTTGTGCTTTCAACTGATGTTAGTTGACTTGTAAACTGAATTATCTCAGTTCATATGGGTCACATTGTAGTTTCAAGTTTCTGAATTGAATGAAAGTAGACCTATTTTTCAAAAAGAGATTGTAGTGTGGTGACTTTAGGCAAAGTTCTAATTCCTACAAAATTGCAAATATGTGCATATTTTTATTTTACATGAATTTCAAAATTGTGGAAGAAAACTACATATATTTTTATTATTCATTACGAAATTTAAATTGTAAATTCAAAAATAAACTTATAAATTAACGTAGTTTAATGTAATGCGATAGGTCTATTTAATAGTAAAATTATTTTTTATAATTGATGGACTACATCAAGTAAATAAGTCTGTAAATCTACTGTTATAACATCTCTTCGCAGGTACTTGCTTATAAACAACAACCGGAGATATATTTACCTGACCAAATACCTTAGGAATTAAACAGATTTGAATATACCTGTGCCAATCTTTTATATTAAACAGATTTGAAAATATCTTATATATATACATATATATATATATATATATATATTATATGCATGGTTATGTAGATGCTTAATAACTAGTAAACTACGCAAAATTTGGTTCTCAGTTATAGCCAAAATCTTCTGAAATATATGGATAAATAAAATATCTCCAGTTTTAATAGTTAGGATATTATATATTTTTGGCTTTGATTGTTATTTTATAATATCTAATTTTTGAAAGTTTGATACAATGTAGTTACATTTCGGGCTGCAAATTCGGTTTAAAATTTGGGCCTAAAAGGGCGGCTTGTCAAAAAGCTTAGGCTCGGATTAACTTAGGCCCAGGCCCATTGTGAGCTCGTTAAGTTAAGAGGGGCCGAGTGGAACAATCCTAAAGCATTTCTGCAAATTTGAACAAATAGGCTATGATTAAATAAAAGGAAAAAAAAAGATTTTGAAAATAGAAAAGAATATAAAATCCTATGGTAACCCTGTCAATTGTCAGGTAGTGTCAGGTTCATGTCCAATTATTCATATTCATCTCGATTTTGAGTTAACACTTCACACAAAACAATATTAACTTCAGAATAGTGATACACATATAATTTTTTTTATAATTATATTATAAATGAGAATTATTTTTATAAAATAATATATAAAAATTTATATCACTTTATAAAAATACCTCTCATTTATAATATAATTACAGAAAAATTATAAAAAAGATTGTAATTATATCATTCCTCAATAACTAAACATGAAAATACTTGACCCATGTCGAAATGACCCATTTGATCCATTTGAAGATAAAAAAAATATTAAATTACAACAAATAGGCTACGATCAAATAAAAGAAAAAAAGAATTATTGAAAAAAGAAAAGAAAATCCTCTGTAAACACTGTCAATTGTTAGGTAGTGTCGGGTTCATGTTCATTATTCAGGTTCATTTCGATTCTGAGCTAACACAAATAGCTAAACAAAAAAGAGAGCGCTACCCATGCTAACACCCGACCTGAGTCCGAATTTGATCCGTTTAACAATAAAAATAAAAACAAAAAAATAAAAATACTCACAAAGATTTGATCATACGTGTAATAGCCCGCAATAAATTTAAGAGATGAATTTCTTTAAACTTTAAAAATCTTGTGAAAATTTTCAACTCATGAATTAAGTCAATCACTTAGATTTAGTATGTCAACATAGTCAGTTATATTATCATCCACTATAGTCTTAGAAATATGATTTTATTTATTTGAAATACTTGAAAATGTCAGAATGAGATAAAAATTGGACTATTGGATTTACAGATCTATGACTTTATGGTGCAATAAAATAATTTTTGATTTTTTGATAAAAATTTATTTGAAAATGCATTTTGATTATTTCGAGACTCTTTGCAGACAACTTTTAGTAATGATTTGTACTTTTCGGTTATTAGATTATTTAGAATTTTACAGTGTAAAGTTTATTATTTTATTTTTTGAAGTGAGTAGTAGTCTTGATAGTAGTACCTAAGAGTAGTATTTTCAAAATCACAGTGCAGAAATGTCCAAGTTCGGTTAGGAAAGTTTTATCTGAACACTTGACAAGATTTCAGTCACAATTGGTGAATGGTATAGGATACTTGACACCAAGAGGAACAATGGGATGAAAAAAGTGAAGGAAATTATGTTTTGTAATCATCCTATCTAGCAAAACTCTATTCTATCCAATTATCGAATTTGTACCAAACCAAAGAGGATATCAACACTGGAAAAATCCTAAATATTTAGAATTCAATTGAAATCTCAAAATTTTATTTGAAATTGAAATCCTAAATGGTTTTTCAAACCCCCAAAATTTGCCTCTAAACCCTACATGGATCAGCTTTTAGGTTGTGCATGCTATTAAACACTCAAATTTATGTTATGATATTATTATTTATTTTCTTAAATCTTGTGAAATTTATTAAGTCAAGAAAATTAGATTTGGACTTGATAGCAATCCAAATCCTAGCCAAACCCCATTGAAAACCTAAAAAGAAGCCCATCAGTTAAGGTCCATTAAGACTTATGAAATTGATCCACCTAAGCAAAGCTTGTGGAGGAAGTTTCCCCTGCCATGATAGCCCAAACACTATCCAAAGTAGCCCTACATAGTACATGATATGAAAGCCAAAGGCCACCTCACTACTCCCTCTTAGATGGTAGCTTAAGGCAGAAAATCATGGGCTAGTTTTGACCCTTGTTTTGGTTCAGATACCCATCATTCTAAGGCCCCATTTGGATTCATTGATGAGATGAGATAAATTCTGAAAATGAATAAGATATTATTAAAATATTATTTTTTAATATTATAATTATTCTAGAATTTGAAGAGGTTGAATTGGGATTTGAAAAAGTTGAATTGTTTATTATATTTTGTGTGGAAATTTGAAAAAGTGTAATGATAAACTTGAGATGAGATAAGTTTTGAATACAAACGGAGCCTAAGTGTCACTAACATGCCTCCTAACACTCCCTCGAAAGTGTGAGAGGCGTCCAAATCCCTCCCCCATTCAATTCATCACTTGCCAACTCTTTTTCTTGGAGTGAAAATGAGAGAGACTCTTTGGTTGATTTTTTTGCTCACTTAGCTTGACTTTTTGAACCATTCTTCTTTGAGTCTCCTTCACAAAATTTGGTCTTCTTTGAATCTAGTTTATGTAAGTATATTTATATTGATTTTCATGTCCATTTGATTGATCAAAATTGGTTTAAGTATGGAAAGGTCTAATGTTTAAGTATGGGATAAAATGAAAATTTACAATTCAAATGGTGGTTTAGGCTTAAGAGATTTGGAGCTATTCAACTTGGCTATGCTTACAAAACAAGGATGGAGATTACTTTAAAACCCTAATTATTTTGCTGCTAAAGTGTTGTCTGTAAAATACTATTCCAATGGAAAATTCTTACAAGTAAAGGTGAAAAGGACCTCTTCTTTCATTTGGAGGAGTGCCATGGCAGCAAGACCAGAACTAGAGTCTGGATTGATATGGAGCATAGGAGATGGTTCTAAAGTTAAAACTTGGTAGGACAAGTGATTTCCTTCTCCATCTTCTTTCAAAGTTTAAAGTCTGTGTTCTTCTCTGCATCCAAAGGAAAATGTGGCTTCCTTAATTGATCATCATACAAAATCACAGAAGCTAGATTTGTTAAAGGAATTGTTTACTGCAACTAAATGCAACTAAAGCTCATATTATACCTCAAATTCCTATCAGTGTGTGCAACAGGCCAAACAAGCTAGTGTGGAGATGTTTTCAAAATGAAATTTTTTTGGTTAAAGTGCTTATCATCTCCAAGTTGAACTTCAACATTCTTCTTAAAATAAATCCTCTTCAATAACTGTTAAAGAAGAGAAGTGGCAAAAGTTGTGGAAGTTACTAGTTACAAGTGTAGAAAAGTTAATTTTGTGGAAAGCTTGTCAAAATTTACTGCCAACCAAAGGTAACTTGTCAAAGAGGAGAGTGATTGATGATCCATCCTGTCCTATTTGTTGTTTAGCAATGGAAGATGTGCTATATGCTTTATGGGGATGTCCATCTGCGCATGATGTCTAGTCAGTCTGTTCCATGATTCTACAGAAGATGAATGCTAATTCTCATGATTTTAGAGAATTGGTCATATATATATGCTTGTTGAATTGGAGGAGAAATATTTAGCTAAATAGAAATGGTGGATTTGAGAATTTGGAAAAGAAGGAATGAGTTGATCTTTAAACAAACATTCTCTAATCCATCTTTGATTGTGAAACAAGCAAAATAGGAATTGGAGGAGCTGAATTCTCTAAAATAGATACTGTCTATTACATCCTAGGGCATTAATCAAAGTGGGCAACCTCCTTTGAAGGTGAATACAAAATTAATTGGGATGTTAGTGTAAGAAAGCAAGATTGCTCAGGTGGAATTGGAGTGGCTATTCATGAATGGCTAGGTAGATTCATGGCCACAATGAGAATAAGAAGATCGATGTTCCTTGATCCATATTTGGTCGAATCTTACGCAACACTTCAAGCAGTTATTTTGGCAGCCAACATTGGTTTTACTCAAATCATCCTTAAAGGAGATGCTCTCCACGTGGTTAATGATCTTAAAGGGGACGGATAGAATTGGGATCAAGCTAGTCTCATTTCAATGGGTACTAAGGCTGTTTTAGTAAATTTTTAGTCTTTTTTGGTTCATCATGTTAATAGGGCATCCAATGTGATTGCCCATACTCTTGCAAAAAATGCTTTCACCATTGATGATGTTTTGGTAGAGCTTGGAGATGTTCCTAGTTGATCCTTTTGAATGAATGAAATTTCATTTTATTCAACAAAAAAAAAAACTATGGAAAGGTTAGTTTGGACAATAAACTAGATAGTGTATGATATTTTGATGATTTAGACCATGGGTATTGGGGAATGCAAATATAAGATTATCTTCGTGCCGCCCTGTTTCTCAGTAAGGAGCTTGACAAGGATTCATGGTAGCCAGGGATGTCAACTAGTTAACAACACCCCATATATTTTTGTTAAGTCTAGACGAGTTTTCATAGATCAAGTACGCGGTAGTGAAATAAGTCATAGAGGAATAATTAAGGGATTAGTTGGAGACTAATACTAAATGTATTAGGGGTTTATGCCATTAATAATAATAATAATATATATGAGCCATTGTCACTTACTCTTAAATAATTTTATACATAGTCATAAACTAATCATGTATATTGAAATACAACAAACCGATCATGGTTTGTTTCCTAACCAAAATATATCTCTAAATAAATACAAGTAATATCATCGGAGACATGTTTCTGAATCTACAACTTGAGTGATTCAAAGCTTTTTCCTCAACAGAATCTGCTTGCCCTATATTTGCATCACGATCACATGTAGGACCACCATAGTGAAAATTCTAACAAATATCAGTAGGTGAAAACCCATGTCAGTAGTACCAATGAGAGACAATGGCGAAAAACATGCATGCATGATTTCATGTAAGTAAATTCAAAACCACAATTGTGATGAATCACCCTTTGGGCATAAATAGATGTATTCATAGGTCATGGCAAAGAATTGGCGTCTGAATAAAACTCAACTATATAAGCAGGGTGGGGAGTTACCCTTTCAACAAAAATCATGTATGTATATCATTACCGAGGCAAAGAATCACCCGCTTATCAAACTGCATAAAATCTGCAATTTGTCATCATGTAAATCACAACAGTAAGTCAATCCATCCGTTCAACTTGGAGACTCACTCTACTCGACCAAAGCTTAAGCTTATTCGCCAAATCCAAACCAACCAACTCGAAGAATCACTTAACCTGATTAACAAATCTGAAGACAATACATTTGATAACCTAGATAATATCTCTATTGATCAACCAACATGAAGAATCGCACATGATCAACCTGGAGAATATTTCTACCCTGGTTATCAAGTAAGGCGAACGTGAAGTTGGTCCACCCTAATTATCACAGAGAATTTCTATACTAGTATGAAACTCGTGACAACGTGCTACAGGAATCCTCAACCTATCTGTGAAGATCGACACACGCTAAGACTCAACACATGGAAACCACAACATCATTCATTTGGATTATTCAAGCTCATCAACTCAAAATCATAATGTATAGGTAACCGGTAAACATAATAAAGAAGTTACATTATTTTCATATAGAAAGAGACGAGTTACATAATATTTAAGGTATAATCTTACAACGTACTCATGAAAATTGTGTAATGTTCTTAAAGAAATTCGACAAATTTTATGAATCCCTAAAAGATCTTATGAAACAAGCGATCGATTTGGTCTTAGTTGGTTAGCATCTTTGGATCTCGATCCACGATGGAGATAGAATTGTCTTTTTATTTAATTGACTCACTTAGTAGTATAATTTTATGGAATAAATTGCACCATTGGAGTCATAGAAAAAGTTTTAAATTTCTTGGGGGAATAGTAATTGTTCTAGAGAGCACCACGTGACATCTGATTTAGACAACTGTCAAATTGTCATGTAGGATGTTCAAATCCAAAGATCACTAGTAAATATTTTTAAACACATAGCACAATCTTAGCCATCAACTTTAAAATCCCAGCAACAGTTGTTAAAACAAGTACAAGTGTGTAAGTGATGTAGTGTAGATCAAGCCTTGTGTGATGGCCTATTTTCTTCTATTGATTTTATTATATTAGAATAGCTATATTTACTTTGAAATTGTTATAGTTTATTTGTGAAAATTTTCGTGGTAATAAAATTTCTATGGAATTAGAAAAAGAGATGAGACCTTAAAATTTTTCTAGGGAGATTTTGAGTTATAAGAAAATTTAGTTGATTTCAAACCAAAAGAAGATACTTGGCATGATGAGATTGGCCTTTGTAAATTCAAAGAGATATTGTAAAAAAATTGGAGTTAGTCGGTCAAGTGGTATAAGTAAGAAATATACCACATGATAAAATTGGATTAGTTCATTTCGGACAGTTTCGACGTCGTTTGGTAATTAGGTCATAACTATTTCATATGATCTCAAAATAATGTAATTCAAGATTTTATAGAACCCTAAGAGATATATATAACTTTCATGTTTTGAGTTTTAAGAGATATTCACTGGATCAAGGATAAAATCTGGTTGGAAGTTGACTAAACCAACTTAGTCGTAGAAAAACATAGCACCGACTTAAGCAAGTGAACTTGCACCGCCTTTGTCTTGTCTTCTTTTTGAAAACTATTTAAATTTAATCCCTGAGCATGACACCTATATGGACATGTGGCTAGAGAGGGTTTTTCCCTAGAAGGCATCGGATGACAATAGAAAACATATAGAAATCGAAATATGCATGTGAGGAAATTCTAGATATTCCTACTCAAGTAATAAGATTATGTATATCTAATAATCTTGTTAAGCTCTTAGGTGGCACAAGGAGAGACCATATACGTGTTTCTTGCCAACAAAGTCTAGGATTAGAACAAATGATGAGACTAAGTTAAGTAGGACACTTGGCCAAAGGAACAAAGGACCATGTATCTTAAGCCAATTCTTTTCCCTTTTGACTATATATTTGGTCGACCATTCTAAGGAGTAGATTTTTTCCCACTTGTTTCCCCACTTAAGCTCAGTCACCCTAGACAAGAAACCCTCCACCCTTTGTTTAATCTACTAACTCTTCCCTAAATCTTGAACAAAGGAATTTTGGATATATTGTGAGGGGAGCTGCTAAAGCCAAGTCCAATTGCAAGTGAAAAGTTTTAGAGAAATTTGTAAGTGTACAAATTAACATAATCTTGGTATTAGATTACTTATATGATAGTCCTATAATTGCTCTTTTTAAATATAGCATGATAGTATATGTTAGCTTGATTTAAGCAAGCTTGGATAATTCTTGCAAGAAAATAAGAGAAATTTTACTAGGAAGCAAGATATTATTATAATACTCCCTTCCTATAGGCTAAGGGATGTCACTTAATTTTTTTAAAATTTCAATCCGGCATGAGATTCTTGATTTAATAATAAAAATAAAATAAAATTTATTTTATAAGACTGAAGATTTAATAAAAATGTCTTAACAAAAGATTATCTTAAATAACTGAATTTAAACTCGTGTCATAAAGATACTTATTTTTAGAAAACTTAAACTTTAAATAACTGCTCAATCTACTCCTGGATTGTGTCGGTGCCCCTCGCTTATGCTTGGGTTCGCACGTAAACGGAGATGCCGGGGATGAACGTCTCAAGGAAGTTCACCCCTCATCGTTACATATAAAGGCATTATATATATATATATATTTATTTTGTTTTATAAACAACGCAAGAGTAGTAATTTAACAAAATCTCGCAGCGGAAAAAGGTCAAGCCAAAATCTCCGACAAGGCATTTATGCTTGTTGCATATCACATGGTTAACGAAATATAAACCCAAATTAAACATTATATACATCAAAAGTTAAAGTTACCAATGTTAACAGTTCCACAAAAGCACTTTCCAAAACAATGAGAAGATTTCCTCAAAATACATTGGTAATACAAAATAGATGCATTGACGATCCGATCCCCCCCTTCTCCGCCAGACATCCTAGTAGGTGGGTTCTTCCTTTATTTTCTTAAAGTTAGGACCGTAACAAAGAGGGTCCAAATTTAGGCTTGGACCTACGTTACACATCATCCTAGAGGATGATGTAAATAGGCGTCCCATATGGTAGAGCCCGTCTACTCCTAAAACCAGACAACACCCCATAGGGCGTAAGTTGTCAAAAAGGTAGGTCGCCATAGAAAGCGACTTTGCTGCCCATTGACCTAGCAGGTCTAGGGTCACTGGCTCAGCAGAAGCCGTCTAATCGGGCCCTTGGGGGTCCGACACATCATCTCTAGAGTTGTAATCCGCGAATCCATCTTCCCCTGCAATAACTTCTATAGTTCCAAAAAGGGCGATAGTAAAGATAATAAAAAAAAGGGGTGAGATTTCGGGAGAAATCTCAGCAAGTACACTAACATTTTAACTGAAACATCTCAGGCATACAGATAAGTGAACCAAACAATCATAACTGATGCATATGCGATGGATGACCGACTCATGTGCATGCTCATGTAAACTTTCATATAAACTTGCTTGTTTTGGACTTCTTTTCATATACTTGCTTTTCAAATCATTTCTTTAAAACATTTCAAATCTTTTATTCTTTCTTAGGCGCCACTTATCAGATACTGATATTTTCTTATGGCTCGAAAGCCCATCTTGTCATGACTTATCGCGTAGCATATATGAGACACGACACGGTTTTCCTAAGCACCGCGTGTTCCCTACTGGTTACCACATCACCTTAAAGTGAGTGCGTCATGTAGCTTATAGTACGGCAGGTCCTTACACTTTACCCGTCTCTGGCACCCATCAGTGTTAGGTGCGACCATGCTCCGAACACCTTCTGGAGCCATACACGGTCCGCCGACTGTTCTTCGTCGACCTAGGGGCTTTCACTCAATTTTAAACACTCCTGAGTGAATAGGGAGTTCCACTGGAGCACTACCTCATCCCAGCCTTTGGGGTTCTTTTAAAACTTAAATTTCTCTTTTCTTTTTCTTAAAAACATGTTTGACTGTCAAAAACATGCTTTTCATGATTTATGTATGGGACATGCAACACTTACTCATTTTTATGTAAAACTCGAGGCGAGCTCAAGTGCACTCATGGTCCATTTTGTTTTTCACCAGGATGAACTTTACAATCCCCTACTTAACAGTCATACCCTAACACCCAAATTTGGGCCTGAGATTGGAATAAAGTACTCGGACTATGTCCAAACTAATGGGGCCAAACCCACCTAGGGTTTTCCTAGAGTTTCTCTTCATCATTTCATTCCAAGTATCCTCCAAGCCTTAAAGGTGTTTAGTTAACGTATGTACCATTTCTAAAAAGGGTTAACCGAAATCCTATTGTCCAATAAATGATTATTTTTACATCCAATCTTGTTTCATTCCAACTTCTTTCATTCACCTTCTTAACTTAAAGATTTTCTACTATTAAGTCCTTCAAAATTCCCACCTCAACCAGTGTCTTCTATAAACTTAAACCAAATAATTTCACAAAATAATCAATATAATTTATTCCTCTAATTTAACCTTAAACATCATAAGATCCCAAATAAAAACTATTAGTCATCATACAGATGTTATCACTTCTTTTCATATGCGTACATACACCACCACAATTCATATTAGTCATATACTTCTCTTTTTCTTTTCTTTCATGTGAATAAGTAATTTGTCAATTCTTTATTTCCTTATGACAATATCCTATTTGAATAAGTCAATCATACTACATATTTCCTTAAGTAAATTTAATTTTAGCAACACCAAATTTTATAAGCTTAATACTAAGATCAAGCATGCATTAGCCTCATCATTTCATATAATACTCATGCTTTCCATTTCTTTTTGCTACTAATATTTAATCCATCATTTATGCTCATATTCTAACCTCATATTAACTTAGAGATTTACACATGAATATTCATTTCAAAGACGAGCATTATCACCAATCAATTTAATCCAACCATGGCAATACAATAATTAATCCAACAAGCATGATCACCTAGCTATATATAAGAAATATTAAAGAAAAGATGATAGTATACTTACAATACTCTTATTAGATTTTTGCTTATAATCTGAAAATATACACATAGAACCTCTTATTAAACTAGCTATAAGCATGGAGATTCAAAGAGAAACCTTATTTCTTTTTAGCTAAAACAATGGTGTCATGTGTGTGTTTGATCTTCCTAGGCTTGCATAAGTCTAAGCACTAACCTTTTTCCAAGCAATATCCACTTCAAGACCCTTGATCTTAGTTCCACTAACTTAGAACTCTTTAAATTATGTGGTAAAAGAAAACGAAGCAATGGTGAGGGCAAATGGATAGCTTAGGCGGAGAGGTGGAGAGAATGGGGTGGAGATGTGTTTGCTTTGTGTCCAAATGAAACAAGTCAAGGAAAGTATGCATAGGGTCACACGGCCAAACCCTCCCACTAGGATCTTTGGTACACATTTTACTATTCTTAGGTATGGCCAATGATGGATTGAAAGATTGACATCACTAGGCCATTCCAAGATCAAGTGTTGGCCATACCTTGGAGGATTTGATTCCCCCCCCCCCCCTTCACTTGCTATGGCCGGTGCCCTCCTTGGGTGTTTGGTCTCCATTTTCTTGCATTTCACTCAATCACCTTTCCTCCATCATCTCATGTGTCCATCCAAATGATCTCAAGGCTATTCTTTTTTGGGATTTGGGCAATGCATGGTTCGGCCAAGGCCTTCCTTGCTTCAATCGAAACCCTCCCATTTCCTTTGTCTCCTTCCTTTGTCATTTCAATCAGTTAGACACACCATACCTCTCTTCACATCACCATACCTTCTTACACTTTGTACTTTATCCACTTACACATTTATCTCATATCTCATCAACTTTTGGTGGCAACAATCCATGAAAATCCTCCAAGGAGCTCACGACAATGCCTCCACCGAATTCCCTTTCTCCATTCATCCATCATTCTCTTCATGCCACTTGTCACACTCTCATGCAATATGACTTCTATTGGAAAGTCAAGGGATGGTGCATTGTACTTCCAAAATCCCATGATAGGAAAATCTCTTCATGAGATTCCACACTCCATCTTACATAGCCACTTACTAGTCAACCCTCATCCACTAGCAATTTCCTACTAGTCTTGGATGACTCTCTAGGGTTTCTCTACAAGTGACATGTATCTCTAATATGGGCTTGGTAGGTCATGAGTTCATCTCATGGGCTTATGGGCTTACTACTACTCTCTTGGCCCATTCACTCAATCCATGCCTCCAAGGTTTCACTTCCAAGCCCATCTCTTTTGGGCTTGTTTTTATAAATTATCACTCATCTTTTATATTAGTGTTTAATTAAACATTTAAATTAAGACGAGAATTTTAGGGTTGTTACAGATTGCCTGCTCATACTGGTCATCTTCCTCACCTGGGTGGTTTTAAAAACAGGAAATAAACTAAAATGAGTCGATGACTCAATAAGGAATCCACTACAACGTAAGATAATCCCATAGGAAATTTTTGTAAAATTTCTATTGAAGTCTGAAAATATGATTGTGTATGCTAATGCTCATGCTATGCATGACTGAACTATCTGATTTAACTGACTAACTGACTTAAACTGACTGGTCTGAATTAACCGACTGATCTGACTAAACTTACTAACTGATTCAACTGAACTGACTTAGCTGAACTGATTTAACTAAATTGTTTGGCCAATACACTTAATCCTGTGTGCAAATTTGTGTACTGGCCCCACGTCCCGCTGCAGCAAGGAGAGCCGCTGATAGTATTCTAGCATCCTATGGTGGACTACGCTTAAATTCGTGACTTGCATATCTACCTTGATCTGATATGCATTGGTACCCTGCATCTAAATGACCATCTGAAATAACTACTGATTTACTGAACTGATTTAACTGGATAACTGCTTAATTAATTTCTGATATGACCTAATCTTATACTTGAATTTAACTTAGCTTATATGATGAGATGCATATCATATATATTAATATAAATAACTAAGCTCATTGAACCTAAGCATGATGCTGAATGACATGACTGTGTACCGTGCTGTGCTAAATGACATGTTTGTATGACATGAAGGGTATATGAAAAGGGCTATCAAAGAACTGACTTTATTAATTATATAAGCTATATGTGCGTATCCTAATTTTTGATCAAATTCACTTACTTCACTGTGTTGCTTTCTAAGTTCTCCTTTATAAGTCGATGTTACCTAACGTTTCTAAATTAACGTACCGTAACAATCTACTGAATTAATACATATTGTGAAGAATGATTTAAATTTTAATAAATATTATGTGTTATATAAAAGACATTAAATACTAATATTATAAAACTAATAAATATTACTAACATATTTCACTTTAAAAATATACTTTAATAAAATAATCAAAACTATATTTAACACGTCAAATACTTCTATTTAATTAAATTCATTTTGTATTAAATGAATATAGAAATCAATGAACACTTATATTTTAAAATATTTAAATACTAATAACATATTAATACTTAGAAAAATACTTTGAACTATACTTAATTCTATCAAAATAAGTTGTGAAAATCTAAATCCTTAAAATAGGTTTACCTTCTTATAATTAACATAAGTACCCATCTTTATAATAAATCTAATAATTATTAACAATGTTTAAAATATTATTAACATATTTATTCAATGTTATAACAAATCTAATAAACACCAATTTCATATCATTATTAAAACAATAATATCATACATATCCTTTTCAAATATAATCTAGTAAATAATATATATTCATTTGAGTTCAAAAAAGACAGTTGAGATTTAGTTCATAAAATAAATTTAATAATACTTAATATAAAAATTCTTATAAATTATTATTGTTATAACTTAATGTATAATAATTTAACACTAATAATATACTATAATTTAGTAGGAAAAACATATCTGATTTAAATCTATTAATGGTGCTGGAATTTGACTTATGAAAATATATCTGATGAAACCCAACGTGTAAAATAAACTTAACGTTAATTCTAGTAAACTAATAGATGGTAGTATATTAAAATATTATTTGAACGAATATATATTTACTAAAACTTAAAACACGTTAATGGCTCATAGATATTGATTCTAAAACAGGGGGTTGAGAGGCATGGCTTACCGAGGAAGAAAGATGTGCGACGGCGCTGGGTTGAGGTTGAGGGCAGCAGTTTCAGTCCGCAGTGGCAGAGCTTCAACGCGACGAGCTAACAACAGTCCATCTACCGGCACTTTCTAGGGCTTTTTGGGTGGTTTCCGACGAGAGGAGTTATGGGTGTCTAGGGTTCCCACGTTTGGGTCCTTCTACAGTGGTTTTCAGTGGTTTCTAGCCAATGAAGGCGACGCATAGGGTTGGAGACATGCGGGTGTTAGGTGATGGTGGGAAGATTGTTGCTCTGTTTTTAGGTGTCAAAACAGAGGACAAGTTGTGAGATTTTCGGTGGTTTAGGCATGGAGGTTCAAAATGGATTCCAAAGTCGACAATGGTGGTTGGCTCTCGTATGGCTGGGCAGTGGCTAGCCAACGGTGGTGCAGGGCAGAGATGCGTGCGGAAGTTAGGTGGCTCACGGTGGTGTTAACTTGGTGGTGTAGTGGTTCACTATGGAGGAAAGCAGGTGCTCTGCTTTCGGTGGTGCAAGCCCTTGGGGTGGTCCGCATGGCTGTGCAGGAGACGTGGACAGAATTCCCATGGAGATTCACTGCGTGGTTGCCGTGGTTTCATCGGTTTCTATGTGGTGCAGGTGTTACGGCAAGGTGGTGAACGAGAGTTGGATGAATGGAGCTGCGGGTCGGACTGGCTACTTCGGCATGGGGAAGACCGTGGGGGGTCTGGGTAGTAGGTGTTGGAGCTGCTGCGCCCTTCGGGTTTTGTTTTCCTCCAGAGTAACAAAAAGAAGGTATGTATTTATAGGTGGAAGGGAAACCTAAGAAGGATAAAGGAATAACATTTGAATATATCGACCAACTCATCCATGAATTTAGGGATTGTGGAGAAATTTAAATGAAAAAATAGGGTAATGGGCATGGGATGCGAACGACGTGTATGGTTTTAAGAAACTACCGAATCAAATCCGTTGGTGATAGTTAAGAAAGAATAATTAAAAATAACTATGTTTTAATACATATTTCAAAATAATAATAATAAGATTGTACTTCATCTATTATAATCTTAACAACTATACTAAAATTAAATATATAATGAATCCAACTTAAAATATAAACAACATATTAATTCATATAATCCAATCAAAAGAAAATGCTATATAATAGAATTGCAGAAATAATACATAAAATAACCAAATAAATAAAAGAAGAAATAAAATAAATAAGATAAACAAATAAATAAAATAAATGAATGAATTCCAAATTTAGAATCGGGATGTTACAATTATCTTAGAGAATTATGATGGTGAGAATGAATAAAAATATGTAAAGTTTAGATGACAAAAGAAAATGGAATTAGAATTTAAGGGTTTCGGCTTCAACCTGATATAGGCTAAAATATTTTATGTTTTATCATTTAAGCTATGGTTATGTTGATCATTTTTGTAATAGTAAAATATGGTATAGATTCTATTGAAAAACAAAGGTTTAGTCATGAATAAAATTATGAAATATAAGTCTTGAATAAAAAAAGAAAATTAATTAATTGAAATTAAGAGGTTTCGGCGTGGAGGCTAGGGAATTGATTTATGAAATTCTGGAATTTATAAAATAAGGAATAAGTATGATTAAGAATAAAAGAAAAGAACTTTTATATATGGTGATCGGCCTACACTAGTAAACCTAAGATTAAATTTATTTTATTTAATTTCTTAAGCAAAAAGATTATATTTTGATTGACATATGATATGTGATGTGAATTTGTGACGTCTCCAATTTACGTTCATAATTTAATGCAAATTAAAGTGTCAGGTTAAGTAACGTTAGGCTACTCACCTCCGTAATTATCGAAATTTAATGCAAATCGCAGCAAAAAAATTCTGAATAAGAATTTTCTAATGATCACATAGTACAATAAAACCACAATATCCACATCATCCATTCTTATAATAACATTGTATTCTTACATGCATAACCTAGTTTGTTTATCTGTTATATATATAACTTATTCTTAAAATCTAGACTAACTTCATGTCCATCTAGACTCCTCTGAGTTTTTTTAAGTTATTAGACTTTCATTTTCTCAATCATCAATCCTGCTACATAATTTTTTTTCTTCTAAAAATAGAAATATAAAAGAGTGAGATTTTTTTGGAAATCTCAGTAAGTACACACATAACTTAATAAAAACATAGATATCATGAAATAATCATATACAAGCTAGACAGTCAGAGTATGCATTTATGACATACTTCATGTGACTCATACATGACTTAAACTTATGTTCTTCATGAACCCATTCTATGATACTTAAACTTTTATTTATTTTCTTTTATAACATTGTGAGTCTTACTTGTTTTGTATCATCGACAGGTGTCTCCATCAAATATTACTTATTTCGTATCATTGACAGATTTAGGTCCCTGTTGAATTTCGTATCATTGACAGGTTTAGGTCCCTGCCGGACTTCGTATCATTGATAGGCTTAGGACCCTGCCGGCTTTCGTATCATTGACAAGGTTAGGTCCTTGCCGGCACGTCAGTCATACGGGCATATCGTTGGTCCCCGTCATGACGTGACTGACTTATTAATCTTTCTACTTATAAAGTTTTCTTAACGTAATTTTTTAAAACAGACTTCATTACTTATGATGACACATATATGTGATGTAATGCAACATACGCATAAATTTAGACTTATGACATGCATTTGCATAAACTTAGACTTATGACTTGCATATTTTATGTTCATATGAGCCTTATAACATGTGAGAATATTTTACAATAGCATACATCACATGCACATATATTTATGTCCCATCAATTTATAAAATCAATGCCTATTATGATAAACTCGGTTCTGACTTTAATCCTAATTTCATCATTGATTAAGTTCTTATCTCTTAAAAGTTAAAACATAAAAGTTTTATATATGTCTCTTAGCTTTCCATAGCCTCTTGAATAAGCTAATTCCAAAATCAAATGAACAAGTTATTCAGTTTATCAAAATGTGTCAAATCTGCCAATAATAATCCTATGAAGGTCAAAATTCACTAGAGTTGCTTTTTCATTCTTTTCCATAACAAAATCGCATGTTTTCACATAATTATCTTCATATAATATCATAGAATATATTTCTATGATAATATCATAGAATATATTACCTCATAACTTTCCTAATATTTTTCAATAGCAAAAACCACTCCAAAATTCAATATGTTTCAATTTAACTAATAAATAAAGATTAAGCTCAAATAAATATCAAATATAATCCAATCACCAAACTACTTATTCTATGCCAATATTAAGTTAATATATGCACTTCCAAAATTTTCCAAAACTAAATTGGATGTCTATGATTGGTCTTACACCATTTCTTTTCCAATGCCCTCAATTAGCTCTCTCTTGGCACTTAGGTGATGTGAGTGAATTTTTGTATATTGTTCTTGGTTATTTCTTACTATGGCCGACTGGTTTCTCTCATGGGTAAATAAGAGAAGCCCATGCATTTATTTATAGGCATGGGAGACGTGGGATGCAAGGGAAGAGAGTTTGGACATTTCAGCACACCCTCAGCTGATTGGGGTGATATATCCTCTACACTTGTGATCTCATGATCACCCCTAATCCTATGGGGATTTTTTGATATTTTAATCCTATGATTGAGATTAATACACCTATAAAATGATCTTGATTAATGGCTCAAACAATTCCAATACATGGGGATAAAGACAATACAACATCATAGGAAATCTTCCAATGGGTGTATCTGTCGACTTGGCCACCCCTAGGGGTCAGCCACGTTCCAGTTTAAATAAGTCATTGATACAATTTGGCTCTTTGAAAAGTCAAAACATGAAAATTTAATATCAAACTCTTAAGGTTCTATAGGATTTTGAATAACTTCATTACAAAATTAGATGAGATAGATATGATTAATTCACAAAAACACGTCAAAAATCACCCGAGAACACCCAATTCGAGTTATCCATTTGTTTTCCTTTGTTTTATTGCCCACCAAGACTTCTAGATGAAGTATTATCAACTTGCCACATGTTCCCCTACATTTCAAGAGGTTTAGAAACCTAAGAAATCAATTTGATCTTCGTCACATGGCAATGTTGGTGCATTTTGCTTAAGTCGGTTACCAGTTGACTTCTATTCGTGTCTGTTCACTTCACACTAGATTTAGTCCTTGATCAATTCCTTATCTTCAAATACCCAAAACATAAAAGTTCTAGATCTCCTTCTCAAAGTTCTATACGAACTAGAATCATCTCATTTGGACCTTATATGAATAAGTTATGATTATTACACTAACACTTATTGGACCAGCTCGAGAACTCATTCCGGGCACACCAAGTGTTTGATCTATGGTTTTATCACTTCCTATTGGGTTTCTCCCTAAATTTCAAAAATTTATCTTCTTCTAGGTCCAACTTGATTTCTCTAGTTTATACCTTGTGACACCCTCAATTTACGATCATAATTAAATGCAAATTGAAATGTCAGGGTACGTAACGGTAGACTACTCACCTCCATATTTATCTAAATTTAATGCAAATTGCAACGAAAAATATTGAATAAAAATTTTCTAATGATCACATGGTAGCATAAAAACCACAATATCCACATCATCTATTCTTAAAAATATCATTGTATTTTTACATGCATAACCCAGTTAGTTTTGTATGTCATGGACACAACTTGTGACACCCCCAACTCACGTCTGGGATTTAACGTAAGTTAAGGTGTCAGGATAAGTAATACTAGGCTACTTACCTTCATACGTATCAAGATCTTAATAAATAAAATATAGGAATTTTATTATACACAGCAGATAAGGTCAATTATAAAAATTTCTAAAGATCACAGATGACAAATTTTATCTTTCAACTTCCAAATTCTCCATTCATTCATCTAACATTGTACTGTTATATATATATGCCCCAGAATAGTTATCAACGTTAACAAAATACTATTACATATCAAAAGACTATCCCTATAGTTAATTGGGTTCCTTCTTAATTTCGGAAAATTTCATCCCATAATGGAACATATCCAATCTAAGACAACAGTCTTGCTGAAGATATTGTCCCTATGGTGTCGAATAAACTCCACATATAGATAGGGAACCATCTAATCCCAAAGTCAAACAACAACCTATACGCTGCTCCTCCTCAGCAAAAACGGGGGCGCTGTGATACCAGAACTCTACTGGCTGATCATATATAGAAAATTTCAGGAATGCAAAAGTGAAATCTACATAAGGACTGTATTTAAAGAGTCCCTCAGGACTCATCAGAGTCTCCTGCGTCATAGGGCCTTTTCCCCTATTGGCCATCTATTGCCCAGATGACTAACACAAGAGGGGGGGTGAATTGAGTTGTATTTAAAAAAATAACAATTATAAATCAAATATATAATATAAAATATAAACAAAATATGAAACAATAATAAATATAAAGAGTAAGGGTAAGAGAGAAGCAAACTCAGTATGTTAACGAGGTTCGGCTCCACTGCCTACGTCCTCGCCTCAAGCTACCTCTTGAGGATCCCCAAATCCACTATTCAATCTCCTTTAGGTGGAGATAGAAACCTATTACACCTTTGAGCAGGACCGCTCCAAAGAATCCGTGTAGAACACCCTCTACACTTCCAATCACCTTACACTTGGTGATTTAACTATTCCCCGTGTAGAACACCTTCTACACTTCCAATCACCTCACTCTTGGTGATTTAACTATTTCCTGTGTAGAACACCTTCTACACACACAAGGGTTATACACACCCTTTTACAAATACAAGAGTTGATAGTAGGTAGACTATCAAAGTACACTCCTCAATGAGTGAGATAGAAACAATACAGCGCAACCTATATCTCTCTCAACAAGAACAAGAATTAAGACTCAAAACTTTAGAAAAGAGAGAATGAGAGCTTTGAAGAAATAATGCAAAACTTAAACAATAGATGTGTAAGCTCTTGTTGTGAATTTTGCAAAACTCAAGTGAGCTATTTATAGGCAAATAATTTTTCAATTTCAAATTTGAAAAGATTCCCATGTCAAAAACATTATCATTTACTTTTCAAAAATTTCAAATCTAATATTTTTACTTTTTGCATGTGACAAAAGGAGCACACTTTACTTTTCAAAAATTTCAAACATAATCTTTTACTTTTTGCATATGACGAAAGGAGCACACTTTACTTTTCAAAATTTTCAAATAAAGACATCTACCTTTTGCATAAGTCAAGAAAAGCATCCACCACTTTTGAAAATATTCAAATAAAACATGCACATGTGAAAGATGACAATCAATCATCTTAATATTTTCAAAATTCAAACCTTTAATCATGTCATGCACATGTGAAAGACGACAATCAATCATCTTTCAAAACTTTCAAATTTAATTTTCAAAATATTCATGCATATGTGGAAAATGTATTTTAATACTTTATGATAAAATATTAATTTTGAGTCTTAATCCTAATTTTGAATTTTTAAGAGATTTATAAAATTACTCTATGATTTTAATGTGAATTTGTTCCCTTCTTGCTCATGCTTGCTTCCTTGATGTGCTTGATTCTATTGTGTGGACAACTTGAGTTTGAGACTCCTTTATTTTTTGAATTCATTTGTTATCATCAAAATCCATGTGTACATTTACACGAAACTTGAAATCTTGAGTTCAACAATCTCCCCCTTTTTGATGATGACAAATACTTGATAGAACCTGAAACCTGTATTAATACTTAAACTCCCCCTGAGAATGTGCGTTAGTTTTTTAAGCAAAAATATAAATATAATTCCAAGCATATATAACAAGTTTAGCAATTTAAACAATGTTAATGTTCTAGTCTAAAACTTCTCCCCCTTTTGGCATCATTAAAAAGGAATCATAATTAGATCAATAAGATATATTCCTGCAATAACCAATAGATAAATAAAACGCTGCGTTAGTAGAGACTGTAGAGAATTCGGTGCGTAGCCACACGTGTTCGACAAAACCTGTAAAGGCTGGAGGCCTAGTTTCGGTAATTCGGTGCGGAAGGAGATTTTGTAAAGAGCTGAATAATTGAAACCACCCGTGCCTGACAAAACCTGCGAAGGCTGGAGGAGTAGCTTTGGCAATTCGGTGCAGAGATTTGATCCGCTTGATGTTGCTGAAAAATGAGATATTATCATGATTTGTAAGCTTGTCTTGTTCTTATTTCCGTTTCTATAAGAGCAATCTTTAGTTTTATCTATTTCGCATCAAGCTTTCTTCTCATCTTTGCAATTTGCTTGCATTCTCATTCTACAATTTTTTAATGGCTCGTAGATTTCCCTTCAGTACTTCTCTTGATCAAGATTTGAGGTATCCTTCACCTCAGTCTCAATCTATTTCTGCATCTGTCGTGGGTGCCATGAAGCAACAAGAGACTGATTTAGCTAATAAATCAGATCATGATGCCATTTACGAGCTTGTGGGTCTCGGAACTCGATAATCATCATCTATCGTCGCGTTTTCTGCTCGGTTGCAGTCCAAAACTCGCGAAATTGAGAAGCTTAGCGAGACTGTTTCTGTACTTCAACGACTTGTTTATGAGTCAAACAAAAAAATAGTAGAGTTAAAGCAATAGAATAAGGATTTGAAATCCTTACTTACCTCTTCATTTCGATTGCCTAATCCTTTAGACAAGGATGGCATGATGATTTATGATGAGCAAATGCATTTGAATGATGAGGCTAAACGTCTCAAGTTTCTGTAGGTCATTTAAGATAATGAAATAAAAGTATCTAACAGATATCCATGGCATGCATCATTCCTATTTCTCTTCTAATCATGCATAGTCTATCTTTTGGTAGGGGTTTTGTGAAAATGTCTGCCAATTGATCATGTGTACTAGTGAATTTTAATACAATATCGCCCTTTTGCACATGATCTCTAAGAAAATGATATCTAATTTCAATATATTTGGTCCGAGAATGTTGTATTGGATTCTTTGAAAGATTTATAGCACTTGTATTATCACATTTGATTGGAATGTGATTGTACATAAGTTTAAAATCCTCAAGTTGTTGCTTCATGTAAAGAACTTGAGCACAACAACTACCCGCAGCAACATATTCTGCCTCAGCAGTAGATAGTGCAACAGAATTTTGTTTTTTTACTAAACCAGGAAACTAGTGCACGACCTAAGAAGTGACATGCTCCACTAGTGCTTTTTCGATCTATTTTACAGCCAGCATAATCTGCATCTGTGTAGCTGATTAGATCGAAAGATGTGTGCTTAGGGTACCATAACCCTAAGTTAATTGTACCACTAAGATATCTAAGAATGCGCTTAACTGCAATTAAATGTGATTCTTTTGGAGATGATTGAAAGCGTGCACATAAGCACACACTAAACATAATATCTGGTCTACTGGCTGTCAAATATAATAAGCTACCAATCATACCTCGATATACCTTCGAGTCAACTGGTTTACCGGCTTCATCTTTATCAAGTTTAGTGGATGGGCTCATTGGTGTTCCAGTTTCCTTAGCACCTTCCATCCCAAACTTCTTCAGCAATTCCTTAATATATTTCGATTGATTGATGAATGTCCCACTTTTTGCTTGCTTAATTTGCAATCCGAGAAAGAATGTAAGCTCTCCCATCATGCTCATTTCAAATTCTTCCTGCATAGTCTTAGCAAAAACTTGGCACATATTTTCATTAGTAGCACTGAATATTATATCATCAACATAAATCTGAATCAAAAGAATATCATCATTTTCGTATTTAATGAAATGAGTTGTATCAATTTTTCCTCTTGAAAAGCCTTTTTCAATCAAGAAACCACTAAGTCTCTCGTACCACGCTCTAGGAGCTTGTTTGAGTCCATATAGTGCTTTTGTGAGTTTGAAAACATGATTTAGAGAAATATGATTTTCAAAACCTGGAGGTTGCTCAGCATATACTTCTTCATTTATAAAACCGTTTAAGAAAGAACTTTTAACATCCATTTGAAAAAGTTTGAAATTTTTATAATAAGCATATGCAAGTAGCATTCGAATAGCTTCTAATCTTGCGACTGGTGCATATGTCTCATCATAACCGATTCCTTCTTCTTGATTGAAACCTTAGGCTACAAGTCGACCCTTATTTCTAGTAATGACTCAGGACTCATCTTTCTTGTTTCTAAAAACCCATTTTGTTCCAATAATAGTATGATTTTTGGGTTTAGGAACAAGTGTTCAAACATCATTTCTTTTAAATTGATTAAACTCTTCTTACATAGCTAAAATCTAAGATTCATCAAGAAGTGCTTCATCAATATTTTTAGGTTCAATCTGAGATAGAAAAGCAGTATGATTGCAAATATTTCTAAGAGATGATCGAGTACTTACACCTCGTGAAGGTTCTCCTAGAATTTATTCCGCTGGATGATCTTTCACATGTTTCCACTATTCGGTTGCATCTTGTACTAAGTCTTGATGATCTTTCCTTCTATTTCCATAATCTTTCATTTTGAATTATTTCCAAATATCACACATCTTTTTTCTTTAGAAGTGAAGTCAATGAATTTAGTTTTGTCTTCTGTCACGTATCTTGAGCATCCGTTGTCTAAAAATCATTTATTTTTACCTGTAGAATACTTCATGCATACCTACAAAAGCAATTAAAAATAATTTCCGGTACCCAAGTTCTTTGGGTCCTTTATTTATTAGTATTAGAAGAAACAAGATATTTAGGTACCCATATGGCCCTAATAGTCATTGTATGTTTTCTTCTAATAGGACAAGCAAGATAATTATGACCATTTCTATTACAAAAATTGCAAATAGCATGTGACATATATGAAAACTTAAGTGATTATAATAGTATCATTTTTTAACAAAATTATTTTTATGAAAAGAATTTTGAATATTGGACTTTGATGTAGAAGGATTATCAAAAAAGTTTTTATAAGGTTTGTATTTTTGTTTTGGCATATATCCCAAGCCTGCCTTATCAAAAACACATCTTTGACTACCAAGAAGTTTTTCAAAATTTCTTTTTCCATTCGTAAAGTTTTCAATAATATTTTCTAAATCAGTTTTCTTTTTCTTCAATTCAAAATTTTCATCTTTCAAAACAATATTTTCTTTTCTTAAAATATCAATTTCGTTTGTTAAAGAAGAATTTTTCTTTTTCAAAACAGTATACTTGATACCCAATTTTTCAAATTCCTCATATACCTCTTCTAAAACATTTTGCAATTCTTCATATGAAGGATCTTCAATATTATCAAAATATGTTACCTCAATGTCATCTTTAACCATAAGACAAAAATTTGCTGATTCTCCATTGCTTGCTTCACTATCTGAGCTACTTGAATCATCATTCCACGTAGCTTTCATTGCTTTTTTGCCTTTGTTTCGATCTTTCTTTAGCAGAGGACAATCTGGCTTGATATGACCAGGTTTATTGCATTTATAACAAATTAAAGTGTCATTTTTACCTGAATCTTTCTTGGAAAACTTATTGAAGGATTTCCTTGGAGGAGTTTTATTTTTCTTTAAGAACCTCTAAATTCTTCTTATTATCATCGCAACTTCTTCATCTTTGTCGTCATTTTCCTCATCTTCATCACTTTCACTTTCATGTAGAACAGCTTTAAGTGCCAAACTCTTCTTTGAATTTCCTTCTTCTTCTCCTCTTTTCAATGTGTACTCATGGGTGATAAGTGACCCGATGAGTTCATTCACTTCGAGCTTTTTGAGGTCTCTAGCTTCAAGAATCGCTGTCACTTTTGACTCCCAACGTTTTGGTAGAGAGTTGAGAATTTTTCTTACTATCTCCACTTTGAAATAAACTTTGCCAAGAGCTGTCAAGCTGTTTATGATGTTAGTAAAACGAGTGTGCATACTAGAAATAGATTCATCATCATTCATCTTAAACATTTCATATTCATGAGTAAGAATATAAATTTTTGATTCCTTGACTTGAGAAGTTCCTTCATAAGTAACTTCCAAGTTATCCCAAATTTCCTTTGCTATAGTGCAAGTCATTACTCTATTAAATTCATTACCATTGAGAGCATTATATAATAAATTCATAGCAGTTAAATTCAAAATATAAAGTCTATCGTCTTTACGATCAAACTCTTTTTCTTCCTTTTTGACCTTTACTCCATCAACTACTTTTGTTGGAATATAAGGTCCATTTACAATGCATTTCCAGATTTCTCGACCTTGAGCCTGAAGGAATATTCTCATTCTAACTTTCCAGAATGAGTAATTGTCTCCACAAAAGAGTGGAGGCCGACTGCTAGATTGACTTTCACCAAATGAAGCTGCAATGTTAGCCATAAGATCTTAACTCAAAAGATAGTTAATCTTATAATAGAGCTCTAGCTCTGATACCAATTGTTACTGACCATAGGCCGCACCTATGTCACCTAACAACTGTACCTACCAGACTAGCCGGCCACCGTCTCTACCGGTGCACCGTCACCCATGGTCGGAGAGTCTTGCTTCGGTGACACAGTCACAAGCGAGAGTTTCCATGAGTGATCTGCCTGTATGAATAGTACTTGTCAACTAGCTCTGATACCAATTGTTGCCCAAATGACTAACACAAGAGGGGGGGTGAATTGAGTTGTATTTAAAAAAATAACAATTATAAATCAAATATATAATATAAAATATAAACAAAATATGAAACAATAATAAATATAAAGAGTAAGGGTAAGAGAGAAGCAAACTCAGTATGTTAACGAGGTTCGGCTCCACTGCCTACGTCCTCGCCTCAAGCTACCTCTTGAGGATCCCCAAATCCACTATTCAATCTCCTTTAGGTGGAGATAGAAACCTATTACACCTTTGAGCAGGACCGCTCCAAAGAATCCGTGTAGAACACCCTCTACACTTCCAATCACCTTACACTTGGTGATTTAACTATTCCCCGTGTAGAACACCTTCTACACTTCCAATCACCTCACTCTTGGTGATTTAACTATTTCCCGTGTAGAACACCTTCTACACACACAAGGGTTATACACACCCTTTTACAAATACAAGAGTTGATAGTAGGTAGTCGATCAAAGTACACTCCTCAATGAGTGAGATAGAAACAATACAGCGCAACCTATATCTCTCTCAACAAGAACAAGAATTAAGGTTCAAAACTTTAAAAAAGAGAGAATGAGAGCTTTGAAGAAATGATGCAAAACTTAGCAATAGATGTGTAAGCTCTTGTTGTGAATTTTGCAAAACTCAAGTGAGCTGTTTATAGGCAAATGATTTTTCAATTTCAAATTTGAAAAGATTCCCATGTCAAAAACATTATCATTTACTTTTCAAAAATTTCAAATCTAATATTTTTACTTTTTGCATGTGACAAAAGGAGCACACTTTACTTTTCAAGAATTTCAAACATAATCTTTTACTTTTTGCATATGACAAAAGGAGTACACTTTACTTTTCAAAATTTTCAAATAAAGACATCTACCTTTTGCATAAGTCAAGAAAAGCATCCACCACTTTTGAAAATATTCAAATAAAACATGCACATGTGAAAGATGACAATCAATCATCTTTCAAAATTTTCAAATTTAATTTTCAAAATATTCATGCATATGTGGAAAATGTATTTTAATGCTTTATGATAAAATATTAATTTTGAGCCTTAATCCTAATTTTGAATTTTTAAGAGATTTACAAAATTACTCTATGATTTTAATGTGAATTTGTTCCATTCTTGCTCATGCTTGCTTCCTTGATGTGCTTGATTCTATTGTGTGGACAACTTGAGCTTGAGACTCCTTTATTCTTTGAATTCATTTGTTATCATCAAAATCCATGTGTAGATTTACATGAAACTTGAAATCTTGAGTTCAACACCATCATATCATGTATATAATTTATACATACAAGAAAGAAACATAAAATTATAAAAGAGTGAGATTTTCTTAGAAATCACAGTAAGTACATAATTAGCTTGATAAAGCATAGACATGGTCATCATTAACTTTTTTAGGAAAAGAAACTAACAAAACATGATCAAAAACATATTTCATGTGATTTATCTATAACCAACATAGGTTTATACTCTTATGACATTTTATGTTCCTTTTTCTTAACTATCAACATCGTCTTAAAAACTTATTCAATTATTATCCTCAATGGACGTTACGTATCGCCGTCCCCATCGCAGATAACTCTTTTACAGCATATTTATTTTTTATTCCTAATAGGCGTTACATATCGCATCTCCATCGTGTATAACTCATCAATCACTTGGGCGTTACGTATCTCCGTCCCCATTATGATGAGTCTCGTGTCAATCTTCCGGGCGTTACGTCTCGCAGTCCCCGTCTTGGCATGGAACACACGTAGCATAGCGGGTGTTACGTCTCTCCGTCCCCACTAATCATATCACTTCCACGGGCGTTACGTATCATCGTCCCCATGATAATACATAACACTCTTATCATATGACAGATGTTATGTATTGCCGTCATTATTGGCATGTCAGTCATCCGGGGGTAACGTCTCGTCGTCCCCGTCACGAGATGACTAACGTATCCATATCTCTTATTCTTAGTTGTTTCTTTTTTATTCTTAGGAATGTTTGTCAAGTACATGATGTACCACTTTTCTTAAATCTCACAACATACTAGAACATGCATGCACTCTTAAATTATCCCATGCTCACATATGTATGTATCTTAAATTCTGCAAAGTGTTTTACATAAGCTAAATACTTAGATAACACATATCATTTCTTCTTATTTCAATGTCCACTTTTATCCAAACAAAAGCCTTAAATTTCAGCAAAATAGGGTATCTAGCTCGAGTGAAGTATCGAGCGAGAATCGAGCGAAGTCTCAGGTTGGAACTCGCTTGAGCAAAATATCAAATGAACATTAAGCAAACTGGGTATCTCGCTTAAGCGAGGTATCAAGCGAGATTCAAGCGAGTTCTTGGGTTAGAACTCACTTGAGAAAGACATTGAGCAGTGTCAAACGAGGGTTTACAGTTGTTCTTCACTCGAACCTTCGGTCAAACGATGGTCGAGTGAAGTTATAGAGCATGGGGTTTTTCAATCCAAAACTCGCAATATTTTCACATAAACTTGATTTTTACTTAATATAACATAGTTTTAGGTTCTTCTAATTTCATTTAACACATTTCCATTAACAAAACCACTTCAAATAACACTTAAATTTATTATAACACTTTAACAAGAATATAAGGGTTCAGTACCAACATGTATAGTCCAACCATTTAAATAAACCATCTCCATACTAAAGTTAAGCTAGAATATGAACTTACACACTCTCTAATTTTGGTTGAAGATGATCAAACCAAATCTTTGCAAGCTTTCACCTCAAAACACCTGCTAAGCTTACCTAAGATGTATATGGAGGTTAAAGGACTAGAGAAGGGTTTTTCTTTGATTTCCTTCAAAGGGATTTGTGTGCTACCTTACCAAAGAGAGTTAGAAGACTCCCAAATGTCTATTTATAGGGGTGGTGGTCGGCTCATGTGAAGGAAAGAAGAGGGAAACTTGGTAAAGACAATAGGTTTCTGGTTTGCATGGGATGAGGTGTCCCTCTTAAGCTTTTTTTCATGACTAACTAAATCCCCCAAAAATCTAAAGCTTTGCAGCTGAAATGATCATGCAATGTTCAGTATTTGAGATATTTTTGAAAACCATTTGATCAATGGTTGGGGTAGAAGCTTATGGGATAAGGGATGAGGTGGCATCTCACCTAACCATGCATGCATCTCCCTTTCCAGCCTTCATCTGGTTAGCCACGCCCCTTAGCCTTCCCCTAAGCCATTTAGTTACATGATAAACCCCTTAAAACTCTTCTTAAAAAGTTCTAGAAGGCACCTTCTTGATTTAGTTAGGGTAGAATTCCATTTGGATCTATATTCTCCAACTCGAATTCTGTTTATGCTCAGTCTAAAGTTATCCACTTGCTCCTAAAATTAGTCATTGATACTGTTCAAATATTCAAAAACCATAACATAAAAGTTTTAGATCTATCTCTTAGGATTCTATATAAATTAGAACCACCTCATTTGGACCTCATATGAGTAACTTATGCTCATCTGAGAATGAGTACCAAGTGTTTGATATTTGAGTCTATTACTTCCTCTTGCATTTACACCCTAATTTTTGAGAATTCAACTCCTTGTAAGCTAAAAATGAAATTCTCTAGTTGATACATTGTTCCAAATCTCAAAGATTTCTCCATAATATATATTTCTTTATTCATGATCTCATTTATTCTATACCCAATACTCTCATTTAAGTCTCCAACTCTATTTTCCTAAAAAATATGCCCAATATATAATCCTTTAAAGAAATCCAAATAAAACTTTATCTTAGAAATTTCGGGATATTACATCACTTATTCTCAAAATCTAGACTAACTTCCTGGCCATTCAGGCTCTCCTCTAACCTTAAATCATCGGGCCTTCACTTTTCTCAGTCATTAATCCTACAATATAATTCATACAAGAGTGAGATTTTCTTGGAAATATTAGTAAGTACGCACGTAACTTAATAAAAGTATAGACATCGTGAAATAATCACATACAAGCCAGATAGTCAGAGCATGCATTTATGGCATACTTCATGTGACTCATGCATGGCTTAAATTTATGTTCTTCATAGACCCATTCTATCATATTTAAACTCTTATTTCTTTTCTTTCGAAATATTGTGAGTCTTACTTGTTTCGTATCATCGACAGACGTCCTTATAGAATATTACTTATTTCGTATCATCGATAGGATTAGATCCCTGTCGAATCGTACTTATTTTGTATCATCGATAGACTTAGGTCCTTATCAAATTTCGTATCATTGACAGACTTAGGTCCCCACCGAATTTTGTATCATCGACAAGTTCAGTTCCTTGCCGGCATGTCAGTCATACAGGCATATCGTTGGTCCTCGTCATGACGTGACTGACTTATTAATTTTTCCACTTGTAAAGTTTTCTTAACGTATTTTTTAAAATAGACTTTATGATTTATGACGACACATATATGTGACGTAATGCAACATACATATAAACTTAGACTTATGACATGCATTTGCATAAATTTAGACTTATGACATGCATATTTTATATCCATATGAGCCTTATAACATGTGAGAATATTTAACAAAATCATACATCATATGCACATACATTTACGTCACATCAATTCATAAAGTCAATGTCAACTATGATAAACTCGGTTCTGTCTTCAATTCCAATTTCATCCTTGATTAAGTTCTTATCTCTTAAAAGTTAAAACATAAAAGTTGTAAATCTTTCTCTTAGCTTTCCACAACCTCTTGAGGTTTCCGTATAAAAACCTTATGTTTTCACATAATTTTCTTCGTATAACATCATAGAATATATTTCTAGAGTCTCATAATTTTTCTAACAATTTTCCATCGCAAAAATCACTCCAAAATTTAATATGTTTCAATTTAGCACATAAATAAAGATTAGACTCAAATAAATATTAAACACAATCCAATCACCAAACCATTTATTCTATGCCAAGATTAAGTTAATATATGCAGTTACAAATTTTTTCAAAGTTAGATTGGATGTCTATGGTGATCTTGCACCACTGCTTCTCCAATGCCCTCAATTAGCTCTCTTTTGGGACTTAGGTGATGTGAGTGGGTTTTTGTATATTGTTCTTGGCTATTTTTCACTATGGACGACTAGTATCTCTAATGGGGAAAGAAGAGAAGCCCATGCATCTATTTATAGGCATGAGAGGCGTGGAGAGCAAAGGGAAAAACTTTGGCATTTCGGCAACACCCTTGGCTGATTGGGGAGACGTGTCCCCTATAATTGTGGTCTCATAATCACCCCTAATCCTATGAGGATTTTCTGATATTTTAATCCCATTTTTTAGATTAATCCACCTATAAAATGTTCTTGATCAATGGCTCAAAGAGTTCCAACACTTGGGGGTAAAGACAAAACAACATCATAGGACATCTTCCAATGGGATGTATCTGGCCAGTTGGCCTCCCCTAGAGGTCAGCCACATTATAGTCCAAATAAGTCCTAGATAAAATTCGATTCATCTAAAAATCAAAACTTGAAAGTTTAATATCATCCTCTTAAGGTTCTATAGGATTTTGAATAACTTCATTACAATATCACATGAGAGAGATATAATTAATTCATTGAAACATGTTAAAACTCACGTGAGAATATCCAATCCGAGTCCTCCATTTGTTTTTTATTGTTTTCTTACCTACCAGGCTTCTATATGAAGTCTTATCAACTTTCCACATGTTTCCCCACATGTCAAGAGGTTTAGAAACCTAAGAAACTTGTTTGATCTTCGTCACATGGCAAGGTCGGTGCACTTTGCTTAAGTCGGCTACCAGTTGACTTCTATTCCTATCCTTCCACTTCACACCAAATTTAGTCCTTGATTAATTCCTTATATTCAAAAACCCAAAACATAAAAGTTCTAGATCTCATTTTTACAGTTCTATACAAATTAGAATCACCACATTTGGACCTTATATGAATACGTTGTGATTATTACACTAATAGTCATTGGACCAGCTCGAGAACTCATTTCGGGCACACCAAGTGTTTGATATTTAGTTTTATTACTTTCTCTTGGATTTCTCCATAAATTTCGAAAATTTCTCCATAAATTTCGAAAATTTCTCCATAAATTTTCGAAAATTTCGAAAATTCGGTGGTCCCCACCGAATTTTGTATCATCGACAAGTTCAGTTCCTTGCCGGCATGTCAGTCATACAGGCATATCGTTGGTCCTCGTCATGACGTGACTGACTTATTAATTTTTCCACTTGTAAAGTTTTCTTAACGTATTTTTTAAAATAGACTTTATGATTTATGACGACACATATATGTGACGTAATGCAACATACATATAAACTTAGACTTATGACATGCATTTGCATAAATTTAGACTTATGACATGCATATTTTATATCCATATGAGCCTTATAACATGTGAGAATATTTAACAAAATCATACATCATATGCACATACATTTACGTCACATCAATTCATAAAGTCAATGTCAACTATGATAAACTCGGTTCTGTCTTCAATTCCAATTTCATCCTTGATTAAGTTCTTATCTCTTAAAAGTTAAAACATAAAAGTTGTAAATCTTTCTCTTAGCTTTCCACAACCTCTTGAGGTTTCCGTATAAAAACCTTATGTTTTCACATAATTTTCTTCGTATAACATCATAGAATATATTTCTAGAGTCTCATAATTTTTCTAACAATTTTCCATCGCAAAAATCACTCCAAAATTTAATATGTTTCAATTTAGCACATAAATAAAGATTAGACTCAAATAAATATTAAACACAATCCAATCACCAAACCATTTATTCTATGCCAAGATTAAGTTAATATATGCAGTTACAAATTTTTTCAAAGTTAGATTGGATGTCTATGGTGATCTTGCACCACTGCTTCTCCAATGCCCTCAATTAGCTCTCTTTTGGGACTTAGGTGATGTGAGTGGGTTTTTGTATATTGTTCTTGGCTATTTTTCACTATGGACGACTAGTATCTCTAATGGGGAAAGAAGAGAAGCCCATGCATCTATTTATAGGCATGAGAGGCGTGGAGAGCAAAGGGAAAAACTTTGGCATTTCGGCAACACCCTTGGCTGATTGGGGAGACGTGTCCCCTATAATTGTGGTCTCATAATCACCCCTAATCCTATGAGGATTTTCTGATATTTTAATCCCATTTTTTAGATTAATCCACCTATAAAATGTTCTTGATCAATGGCTCAAAGAGTTCCAACACTTGGGGGTAAAGACAAAACAACATCATAGGACATCTTCCAATGGGATGTATCTGGCCAGTTGGCCTCCCCTAGAGGTCAGCCACATTATAGTCCAAATAAGTCCTAGATAAAATTCGATTCATCTAAAAATCAAAACTTGAAAGTTTAATATCATCCTCTTAAGGTTCTATAGGATTTTGAATAACTTCATTACAATATCACATGAGAGAGATATAATTAATTCATTGAAACATGTTAAAACTCACGTGAGAATATCCAATCCGAGTCCTCCATTTGTTTTTTATTGTTTTCTTACCTACCAGGCTTCTATATGAAGTCTTATCAACTTTCCACATGTTTCCCCACATGTCAAGAGGTTTAGAAACCTAAGAAACTTGTTTGATCTTCGTCACATGGCAAGGTCGGTGCACTTTGCTTAAGTCGGCTACCAGTTGACTTCTATTCCTATCCTTCCACTTCACACCAAATTTAGTCCTTGATTAATTCCTTATATTCAAAAACCCAAAACATAAAAGTTCTAGATCTCATTTTTACAGTTCTATACAAATTAGAATCACCACATTTGGACCTTATATGAATACGTTGTGATTATTACACTAATAGTCATTGGACCAGCTCGAGAACTCATTTCGGGCACACCAAGTGTTTGATATTTAGTTTTATTACTTTCTCTTGGATTTCTCCATAAATTTCGAAAATTTCTCCATAAATTTCGAAAATTTCTCCATAAATTTTCGAAAATTTCGAAAATTCGGTGGTCCCCACCGAATTTTGTATCATCGACAAGTTCAGTTCCTTGCCGGCATGTCAGTCATACAGGCATATCGTTGGTCCTCGTCATGACGTGACTGACTTATTAATTTTTCCACTTGTAAAGTTTTCTTAACGTATTTTTTAAAATAGACTTTATGATTTATGACGACACATATATGTGACGTAATGCAACATACATATAAACTTAGACTTATGACATGCATTTGCATAAATTTAGACTTATGACATGCATATTTTATATCCATATGAGCCTTATAACATGTGAGAATATTTAACAAAATCATACATCATATGCACATACATTTACGTCACATCAATTCATAAAGTCAATGTCAACTATGATAAACTCGGTTCTGTCTTCAATTCCAATTTCATCCTTGATTAAGTTCTTATCTCTTAAAAGTTAAAACATAAAAGTTGTAAATCTTTCTCTTAGCTTTCCACAACCTCTTGAGGTTTCCGTATAAAAACCTTATGTTTTCACATAATTTTCTTCGTATAACATCATAGAATATATTTCTAGAGTCTCATAATTTTTCTAACAATTTTCCATCGCAAAAATCACTCCAAAATTTAATATGTTTCAATTTAGCACATAAATAAAGATTAGACTCAAATAAATATTAAACACAATCCAATCACCAAACCATTTATTCTATGCCAAGATTAAGTTAATATATGCAGTTACAAATTTTTTCAAAGTTAGATTGGATGTCTATGGTGATCTTGCACCACTGCTTCTCCAATGCCCTCAATTAGCTCTCTTTTGGGACTTAGGTGATGTGAGTGGGTTTTTGTATATTGTTCTTGGCTATTTTTCACTATGGACGACTAGTATCTCTAATGGGGAAAGAAGAGAAGCCCATGCATCTATTTATAGGCATGAGAGGCGTGGAGAGCAAAGGGAAAAACTTTGGCATTTCGGCAACACCCTTGGCTGATTGGGGAGACGTGTCCCCTATAATTGTGGTCTCATAATCACCCCTAATCCTATGAGGATTTTCTGATATTTTAATCCCATTTTTTAGATTAATCCACCTATAAAATGTTCTTGATCAATGGCTCAAAGAGTTCCAACACTTGGGGGTAAAGACAAAACAACATCATAGGACATCTTCCAATGGGATGTATCTGGCCAGTTGGCCTCCCCTAGAGGTCAGCCACATTATAGTCCAAATAAGTCCTAGATAAAATTCGATTCATCTAAAAATCAAAACTTGAAAGTTTAATATCATCCTCTTAAGGTTCTATAGGATTTTGAATAACTTCATTACAATATCACATGAGAGAGATATAATTAATTCATTGAAACATGTTAAAACTCACGTGAGAATATCCAATCCGAGTCCTCCATTTGTTTTTTATTGTTTTCTTACCTACCAGGCTTCTATATGAAGTCTTATCAACTTTCCACATGTTTCCCCACATGTCAAGAGGTTTAGAAACCTAAGAAACTTGTTTGATCTTCGTCACATGGCAAGGTCGGTGCACTTTGCTTAAGTCGGCTACCAGTTGACTTCTATTCCTATCCTTCCACTTCACACCAAATTTAGTCCTTGATTAATTCCTTATATTCAAAAACCCAAAACATAAAAGTTCTAGATCTCATTTTTACAGTTCTATACAAATTAGAATCACCACATTTGGACCTTATATGAATACGTTGTGATTATTACACTAATAGTCATTGGACCAGCTCGAGAACTCATTTCGGGCACACCAAGTGTTTGATATTTAGTTTTATTACTTTCTCTTGGATTTCTCCATAAATTTCGAAAATTTATCTTCTTCTAGGTTCATATTGAATTTCTCTAATTGATGCCTTGTGACGCTCCCAATTTACATTCATAATTCAACGCAAATTGAAGTGTCAGGGTAAGTAACGCTAGACTATTTATCCCCGTATTTATCTAAATTTAATGCAAATCGCAACAGAAAAGTTCTAAATAATAATCTTCTAATGATCACATGGTAGCATAAAAATCACAATATCCACATCATCTATTCTTAAAAATATCATTGTATCTTTATATGCATAACCCAATTAGTTTTATCTGTCATGTACATAACTTATTATCAAAACCTAGATTAACTTCTTGACCATCCAGGTTCATTTGAGTTCCTTAAGTCATTGGGCCTTCACTTTTCTCAGTCATTAATCCTGCAACATAATTTTATAATTCCAAAAAGGAAAATATACAGGAGTAAGATTTCCTTAGAAATCTCAGTAAGTACACACGTAACTTAATAAAAGCATAGACATCGTGTAATAATCACATACAAACCAGACAGTCAGAGTATGCATTTATGACATATTTCATGTGACTCATGTATGAGTTAAACTGATATTCTTCATGGACCCATTCTATCATACTTAAACTTTTATTTATTTTCTTTCGTAACATTGTGAGTCTTACTTGTTTCGTATTATCGACAGACGTCCCATCGAATATTACTTATTTCGTATCATCGACAAGTTTAGGTCGCTATCGAAATTTGTATCATCGATAGTTTTAGGTCCTTGCCGGATTTCGTATCATCGAAAGGCTTAGTTTCTTGCCGGCATGCCAGTCATACGAGCGTATCACTGGTTCCCGTCATGATATGGTTGACTTATTAATCTTTCCACTTGTAAAGTTTTCTTAATGTATTTTCTTAACACAAACTTCATGACTTATGACGATACATATATATGATGTAATGCAACATACGCATAAACTTAGACTTATAACATGCATTTGCATAAATTTAGACTTATGACATGCATATTTTATGTTCATATGAGCCTTATAACATGTGAGAACATTTAACAATAGCATACATCACATGCACATACATTTACATCACATCAATTCATAAAGTCAATGTCTACTATGATAAACTCGATTATGACTTCAATTCCAATTTCATCCTTGATTAAGTCCTTATCTCTTAAAAGTTAAAACATAAAAATTGTATATCTTTCTCTTAACTTTCCATAGCCTCTTGAAGTTTTCATATAAAAATCTTATGTTTTCACATAATTCTCTTTGTATAACATCATAGAATTTATTTCTAAAGTCTCATAATTTTTCTAGCATTTTTCTACAGCAAAAATCACTCTAAAATTCAATATGTTTCAATTTAACACATAAATAAATATTAAGCTAAAATAAATATGAAACATAATCCAATCATTAAACCATTTATTCTATGCGAAAATTAAGTTAATATATCACTTACATATTTTGCCAAAGCTAGATTGGATGTCTATAGTTGGTCTTGCACCACTGCTTCTCCAATGCTCTCAATTAGCTCTCTTTTGGCACTTAGGTGATGTGAGTGGATTTTTGTATATTGTTTTTGGCTATTTCTCACTATGGCTGACTGGTATTTCTTATGGGAAAAGAAGAGAAGCCCATGCACCTATTTATAGGCGTGAGAGGCGTGGGGAGCAAGGGGAAAAAGCTTGGGCATTTCAGCAATACCCTTGGCTGATAGGGGTGATGTGTCCTCTACACTCATGGTCTCATGATCACCCCTAATCCTATGGGGATTTTCTAATATTTTAATCTTATGGTTGAGATTAATCCACCTATAAAATGTTCTTGATCAATGGCTTAAAGAGTTCCAATACATGGGGGTAAAAACAAAATAATATCATAGGACATCTTCCAATGCGATGTATCTAGCCACTTGGCCTCCCCTAGGGGTCAGCCATGTTCCAGTCCAAATAAGTCCCTGATAAAATTTGATTCTTCTAAAACTTAAAACATGAAAGTTTAAGATCATTCTCTTAAGATTCTATAGGATTTTGAATAATTTCATTATGAGATCATATGAGAGAGATATGATTAATTCACCGAAACATGTCAAAACTCACCCAAGAACATTCAATTCGAGTTCTCCATTTGTTTTCCTTTGTTTTTTATCCATCAAGGTTTCTAGATGAATTCTTAACAAATTGCCACATGCTCCCACATATGTCAAGAGGTTTAGAAACCTGAGAAACCAGTTTGATCTTCATCAAATGGCAAGTTCGGTGCATTTTGTTTAAGTTGGTTACTAGTTGACTCATATTCCTATCCGTCCACTTCACACCAAATTTAGTTTTTGATCCATTCCTTATCTTCAAAAACCCAAAACATGAAAGTTTTATAAGTTATGCTCATTATACGAAAACACAACAGACCAGCCCGAGAATTCATTCCAGGCACCCCAAGTGTTTGATATGTGGTTCTATTACTTCCTCTTGAATCTCTTCCTCAAATTTTGAAAATTTACCTTTTTCTAAGTCTAAATTTAATTTCTCTAGCTGACACCTTGCTAAAATTCTCAAAGGTTCATCCAAAATAACTCTAAAGAAATTATAATTAAACTAAGCATTAAAAAAAACAAGTAAAAATTCGGATTATTACATTCCTTGTTACAACTCTCAAAGGTTCATCCATAATTTATTCTGTAATGCATAATTTCACATTTTCATAGCTCACAATTATCATCTAAGTCTTAAATTCTATTTTATAGAAAAATATACTTCCAATAAATCATTTTAAAGTACTCTCAAGTAAATGTTTTATCTTAAAAAATTTGGGTTATTGCAGAATTATTTGTGCTACGTGTTGATTATGCAAGTATTATATGTCATAAGACCTATGTAAGCATAAAGCATGCATGCAAATTGTCTAAGAGTACTTGCATACCCATGTTCGTCATTAGTTTTTACGTTAAGAGTCATGACGTTTGTTTTAAGAAATTACGAAAATGAATTTTATAAGTATAAGGAAGAAATAAGAAAAGAATAAGAAATTTAAAAAGTCATGTCATAATGGGGAATGCGATATGTGACTCTCGTATGACTGACGTGCGGACGGGGACGACGATACGTAATGCCCATTGAATGATAAGAAGTCATGTCATGGAGAGGACGATGATACGTAACGCCCGTATGACTAATATGACTGGGGGTGAAGGTGATACGTAACTACTATATAACTGACGAGAATATGAAAGCTGACAGTGAAGATGATACGTAATTGCTGTCATACTAGGACACCTGACAGTGAAGGCAATCCAATCTGTCATCGTGGTTAAAAGCTAAGACTTATAAGAATAAGAACGAAAATATGAAATTAAGATTTTCACGAAAAATATACGTCACGACACAAAAAGTATCACCTGTGTCCACTAAGTCTTTTTATATAAGGTGAATAATTCCAATGTAAGTCATGCATAAGTTATGTACAAGTCATGATTGATAGGTCTTATAGTTATATCATATGCATACACATGTTATTTTTGAATACTATTATTGCTTTATTATGTTACTTGTGCATTTACTGAGATTTCCTTGAAATCTCATTATTTGAATATTACCTATTCTTACTTTCGGAATGATAGATTTGATTACAGGTAGTTATGATCAGCTAGAAAACTCGGACTCTCCAAGAGATTCTAGTGAGTCTTGAGGGGTTCACTGAATTCTCTCCTTTCGTTGACCCACTTTTTAATAATTATAAATCTTCTATTTTTGATCATATGATGGAGGACATAAGGCAACACACATCTTTTATATCTGAGGACCGGTCAGAAATAGGTCATTGCTTACTTTTGAATTCTAATGGTTCTTTGTCTATAAGTAGTGTGCTCGTAATACCATTAGGAAAATTTCTCTAGTGCGAGTTTGAAATCCGTATGAATAAGTTTCGATATGAGAATGAATATAAAGAAGTTAAGAAAGAGTCTGCTTGGTGAAGAGGCATAAAGGAAAAATGAGAATATATGTATATGTATTTTGGTCCTTTGGACCTCTAACTTATGTATAACTGAGACTTGATGTTTTTGGAAATATATTTATGAGTTTTATTTATGTTGTACCTTGTTATCTATGTGCAAAGTTAGACTTCTTTGCATTATTTAGAAATTAACCTTATTTTGTTGCATTACTCATTACACATGATTAGTAAGCTAGGTGCATACAAGCTATATATATGATATGTATGAAGAATATATAGCCTTGTATTACTTATCCTGATACTTCAGTTTACATTAAATCTTAAACGTAAATTGGGAACATCATATGTCATCATACTCACTTGCACCACTCATTATTCCATCCACTCAAACATTATTTAACCAACTAAAAGAGGGTTTTAAGCCTAATAAAACCATAAACCTAGTAGTGCAAACCAAAATCCCAAATGATTAAGGGAATCAAAACCCTAAATCTTTCGAACCCTAAAAAACCATGCACTCGATTTTGATAATGTGATTCACTTTTGGTTTAAGCTACTTCCACAAGTAACCCCCATTAAAGTACACACATTGACACACACTGACACACTCATCCACTTCCTTACACCTTGTTACTTGCATTTTACTAAAAAAATTAGATTTGGCAAAATTCTAACCTAAACCCTCTTTAAACTCCAAATGGAAGGCATTTGTCACACCCCCTTAGTTTAGCCAAAACCATCTACTTACGTCAAGCTTATTTCACAAGAATTTCCCCCACTTGATTGACCACACTAGGGTTGACATCCACTCTTGAATTCAGCCCAAATAGATCTATTTATGGCAAGTAAAACACTCAAGATCAGCCCACTCAATTTCACCCCATTCGGAAGCCAAGGTTCTAGCACAATTTAGCAGATTCCATTCTCCCTTTTGCAAGCAACGGTCACCTCAATGCATCACAGATTCAGCTTCCAAGTTAGCCCTCTATATACCCCCACTACACTCTCACTTTTCTCCCACACTTGCAAATCTTTCCCTTGCTTTCCTAAAGAGAAGTTGAGAGAGCTAGAGGTGAAAATGTTTGGGTAGATTGTGTTTCCTTGTTCCAACCCATTGTAAATTATTTTCTTAGCTAACGTCTCTTATGTTTTTATTAAGTATTGAGTCTACCTTACTTTGGAGAGTATTGGTTATATTTTCTTAAAGGTTTGATGGATGAAAGTTGGTGTTTATGATGGAAGGGTTTGGTTTGAATGATTATTGAGGGACCTTTGAAGTTTTCTAATGTTTGGATAAGAACTATGGAAACTTTTGCAGTTCCGTTCTGTCGACGCCCCAGCTTGCGATTAGGATCGTATGCAAATTGTGACGCCGGGGATGAGCGCTTCAAGGAAGTTTACCTCTCATCTTTACATGTAAAGGCATTATATATATATATATATATATACGCGTTTTTTTTAAACAACACAAGAGCAGTAATTTAACAAAATCTCGCAGCGGAAAAAGGTCAAGCCAAAATCTCTGACAATGCATTTATGCTTGTTGCACATCACATGGTTAATGAAATATAAACCCAAATTAAACATTATTTACATCAGAAGTTAAAGTTACCAATGTTAACAGTTCCACAAAAGCACTTCCCAAAACAACGGGAAGATTTTCTCAAAATACATTGGTAATACAAAATAGATGCATTGATTCCCCCTCCCCTTCTCCGCCAGACATACTAGTAGGCGGGTTCTTTCTTTATTTTCTTGAAGTTAGGACCGAAGATGGTCCAAGCTCAGACTTGGACCTACGTCACACATCATCCCAGAGGATGAGGTAAACAGGCATCCCATGTAGAGGAGCCCGTCTACTCCTAAAACCAGACAACACCCCGTAGGGCGCAAGTCGTCAAAAAAATAAGTTTCCATAGGAAGCGACTCTACTGCCCACTGACCCAGTAGGTCTAAGGTCACTGGCTCAGCAGAAGCCATCTTAATTGGGCCCTTGGGGGTCCGACACATCCTCTCGAGAGTCGTAATCCGCGGATCTATCTTCCCCTACAATAACTTCTATCGTTCCAAAAGGGGCGATAGTAAAGATAATAAAAAGGGGGTGAGATTTTGGAAGAAATCTCAGTAAGTACACTAGCATTTTAACTGAAACATTTCAGGCATACAGATAAGTGAACCAAACAATCATAATTGATGCATATGCAATGGATGACCGACTCATGTGCATGCTCATGTAAACTTTCATATAAACATGCTTCTTTCGGACTTCTTTTCATATACTTGCTTTTTAAATCATTTCTTTAAAACATTTCATATCTTTTATTCTTTCATAGGCCCCACTTATCAGATACTGATCTTTTCTTATGGCTCGAAAACCCATCTTGTCATGACTTATCGCGTAGCATATATGAGACACGACACGGTTCCCCTAAGTACTGCATGTTCCCTACTGGTTACCGCATCACCTTAAGGTGAGTGCGTCACGTAGCTTATAGTACCGCAGGTCTTTACATCTTACCCGTCTTTGGCACCCACCAGTGTTAGGTGCGACCGTGCTCTGGACACCTTCTGGAGCCATACACAGTCCTTCAACTGTTCTTCGTCGACCTAGGGGCTTTCACTTAATTTTAAACACTCCTGAGTGAACAGGGAGTTCCACAGAGGCACTACCCCGTCCCAACTTTTGGGGTTCTTTTAAAACTTAATTTTCTTTTTCTTTTTCTTAAAAACATGTTTGACTCTAAAAACGTGCTTTTCATGATTTATGCATGAGACATGCAACACTTACTCATTTTCATGTAAAACCCGAGGCGAGCTTGAGTGCACTCATAGTCCAATTTTTTTTTTTTTTTATCAGGGCGAACTTTTCAATGCCCTACTTAACAGTCATACCCTAACACCCAAACTTGGGCCTAGGATGGAAATAAAGCACTCGGCCCATGTCCAAACTAATGGGGCCGAAACCATCTAGGGTGTTTCCTAGAGTTTCTCTTCATCATTTCATTCCAAGTATCTTCCAAGCCTTATAGGTGTTTAATTAATATATATACCATGTGAGACCCCGCAGTTTTACATACCTTTAATTTACTTATATTTTGTTATTGGATATTTTAAGTTATTTTAATAAATTAAATTGTTATCTAAATGTAATTTCGGGTACGTTTTATTTACGATCAGAGTTAGTTATTTGTGAAATCTATCATTTTAATATTATAGTGATTTAAAGATTATTATTGGTTTTATCATTTAGATTGTTATCGATATTATTGTGATTTATTGGTTTTAATTTTATTATAGTTATAAGTTTTTGTGAGATTTTTAAATAATAGTGCTTTTAATTATTGTAATTAATTGTTGCTACTGATCTTTCTATCTGAAATGATATATTCAGTATTTTTAGTTTTAATTATTATAAAATATGGTTTGATTTGCTGTACTTTTATTAAGGAGCATTGATTCTATTTTATCTGACATTATCTGGTTTATTGATCTTAGATTTATTAAATTCTTAAGTCTTATTATGTTTATTCTATGTTGGTTGGGAAGCTTATGAATAGCTCCAAAAATACTATGTTATGCAGGATTATTTTATTAACTTGATTTTAGTTATTTGAAATAGTACGAGATTTTTAAAAGTGCTTTAAATATCTGATTTAAATGTATGGATCTATTCCTTTTAAATAATTGAATGAAGTTCATCATTTTAAGTATTGATAAAAATATTATGTTGAAAAATAAAATAAGTCGAAATAATATTTTATTTCATTAGTTTGAGAATTTTAAGTTAAGTTGACGTTATATGCTTTCAAATCAGTGTTTTAAATTCATCTGTTGTCCGTTTGAAGACCCAACAGCGTCGGGCCTATAAATAGCGCGAAAAGGGTCGAACCCTCTCATTTTCCCCTCTCCCTTTTCCTTTTCTCTCTCTCCTCTCTCTTTTCTCTCCCACGTGCTACAGTAACCGTGGGAGGAGCTATGCGGTTTTCAGCTCGTGGCGGCGCCACCTCCGGCCGCCTAGCGTCACCTCCTGCCCCACCTGAACCGTCACCCTCTGGCGACTCAAACCCCACTGGTGGTGTCGACCACCGCAGCCCCACGTCTCGCCGGCAGCCCCAAACCCGAAAGTCGTTTGATCCTCTACGCCGAACCTTTTCGGCTCCCATATCTCTGCCACCAGCCACCATATCATGACACCACCCCCGCCATTTGATCCGCCACCCATAGACGACCTACCACCAGAAATCTTAGCCCCAACGGAGCACCCACTCTCTCTCTCCTCCCTTGGAATCGAAATGGGTCTCCAAATGAGTTTTCCGTCTCCGCGCTGCCGTCCGGCCACCGTGGCTCTCACCACCACTGCCAAAAGCTTCCCCTACCTCAGTTTATCACACCCCTAAAACAGTTTTCCCATCCATGGCCGCACCTCCCTTGTACGGGGGAAAATCCGAAAATGAGCCTCCACCACTTCGAGCTAGATCCGCCGCCTTCCGGTGGTTGCACCGCCTCACCGATACCGCCACGAGATTTCCCATCCTCCAAGGAGCATTTTCCTTAATTTTGGTATCAAACGGAGTACCCGAACCCAACCCGTCACTTCGCCGTGCCTGGAGATGAATAGTGCACAATTCACCCGCTTGGAATCGGGGATCACCGCGATGTTCGATTGGCATCCGTTTATGCACTGTAAGTAACAGATATTTGTTTGAATGTCTGATTGACAGTTAATCTCTGTTTGGTTTGCTTGATGTGTGTGTTAGTGATGATGAGTAATTTGAGAGTAGATTGGTTGGGCCTGAGGCCATTTAATAGAGATTGGGATTATTCCAAGTCAATCTCACTGTGGTTGAATACTTGGTGAATGGTAATTGTTGATGGTATAATGTTTTGGTTGGATGACTCTAGTATTTTAGTGATTATTGGAGATAAAATGTTTTGAGTTGGACGACTCGATTATTTTAATGATTATTTGTGGTAAAATGATCTGATCAGACGATTTGACTACTTTAGTGATTATGAGTGATAAAATGATCTGATTGGATGATTCGGATATTTAGTGATTATTGGTGATAAGATGATCTGATTGGGTAATTTGATTATTTTAATGATTATTAGTGATAAAAAGATTTGGTGGAATGACTCCGTTACTTTTAGTAACTATCGATGTGTGTTCTTGGATTCCCTTGATGTATAGATTGAGAAATATTTGGGAATAGAGAAAATAGTATATGAGGATCATCTGTTGAAGAGAATAACTATACATACAATGTAAATGTGGTGATTAATGATTGGTTGTGATATGATTATTAAGTTATGAGAAGATCTTAAGAAAATATGCGTGTTTTGGGTAAAGAGAAAGGAGAAGAAAAGTTAGGTTTGATCCCGTTATAAGTTGCATCCTTAACCCCTATGAGATAGTGTTGGTTGGATGTGATGTGATTTAAGGTCTTGACTATGTCTTCATTGGAATATGCACAATGTGTGAGATAGAAGATAAATTAAAGATGAGTGTCTGTTCATATGTTAATATGTACACGATATGTCTTGTGAATGTATGATCATATGTTTCATGACTCATATGGTTTGCATAAGAAGTCACATGTCACATGCATGTCCCATGCATGAGCACGAAAAGCATGTTTTGAGTCAAGCATGTTGTTAAGAAAAAGAAAAGAAAAGATTGAGTTTTTGAAAGAAAAGAAAAGAAGTAAAGTTTTATAAGAACCCCAAAGGCTGGGACGGGGTAGTGCCCCAGTGGAACTCCCTGTCCACTCAGGAGTGATTAAAGTCGAGTGGAAACCCCTGGGTCGACGAAGAACAGTCGGGAGACCATGTATGGCTCCACATAGGTGTCCGGAGCGTGGTCGCACCTAATGCTAGTGGGTGCCCTATAAGCGGTGCTGGCCTCGGCCTCGCCATCTGATAAGTTTGTAGTCGCTCAGAGAGAAATCTCCGAGCGACGAATAGCGCGAAAGGGCGCGAAACGTATTCACTTAGGTCGACTTGGTCGCCGGGTGTGACGGTAACTAGCGGGGAGTACACGGTGCATCGGGGAACCGTGAGGTGTCCAAAATAAGAAGTCATGACGAAATGAAAAGGGCTTTCGAGCCATATATGATATGATATGATAAGTAGCGCCTAAGATAAGAAAAGACGAAAAGCATTTTTGAAAAGATGACTTTCGAAAAGAAGTTCAATGAGTACATATGAAAGAAGTCAAGTTATATGCTTATGAAAGAAGTCAAGTACATGAAAGCATTTTTATGAAAAACAAGTACATGAAGCAAAGCATTGAAAAATGTCAAGGATTTCGAATGTTTTTACATGAAAGTGCGTGTGCATAAGTCATGTTGCAAGTCTCATATTCATGGTACATGCACCCATTGAGTTTACTGGTATATGCTGATGATGTTCTGTGATGTGAAATGATTGTATGTTGTTTGCTATCTGTTGCTTACTGGGATTCACATCTCACCACGGTGGATCGCGCCCACCCTACGGTCCCCCATTTTTCGGGATCGTAGTTTGTGATTGCAGAAAACGAATTTGGCTCAAGATACAGACTTCACAGGAAAGGAAATTTGTTGAGAGGATGAAGATCGAGATTATGATCTCGAAAGTAGTATTTGTTTATCTTTTGTTTTTGAAAGACTGTATAATCCCCTGTTGTAGAAATTCTTTTAAATTGATTTGTAATTTTTAAAGAATCTCTGGTACTAGAACGGCTGACTTTTATTTATTTTCCGCTGCGAATATTTATTGTACACTTGGTGCATGCTTCACACACTCTTCAAATACTATTCGATGGGATGATTGATCCATGAGATGATCGTCTTGATGTCGCGAGTCCTTCTAAATCCCAGGGGGGATTCGTGGGCGTCACAGGTGGTATCAGAGCAGTTTGGCTCTGGGTAAACCCATACGTTACCTAGGAACTGTACCAGAGAATTGTGTCGTTTTAAACTTGGCTGTTTGTTTTATTGTTTGCATAGTTTATGATATTTTATCATCCTCTAGTTCATTTTCTACCAAGTTATATTTTGAAGGTTTTAAATACTTGTTTCGTTGTATTGTGTTATTTTTTTAATGAGCCTTTTGTTCATTATCTTTGGATTTATGTTGGTTTTGGTAGATCGATTTAAAGTATTATATTTTGTAGTTATGCGATAGTTGAGTTGCCTTTGGTTTCAATGAGTATCTTATTTTAGTGGTATTTTATTTGGAATTTCATTCCATGAGCTACTTGTAAATGACTTTGGTTTGAGTGATTATTTTGTTTTTCACGTATTCTTACTACAACCCTTTTCTTTCATATGATTCTGGAGATTTGAATTTCTTTGAGGGAAGAATTTTAAAAGACACTATTACCCTCATAAACTTTCTTGAGATGCGCTTTAAGACGAGTTTATGATTCTATTTGTGACTTTGTTTTCCCTACCTATTTCTTTTTAATTCAACCATTGTCCTTTCAAGGATAAGCTTTTGTTGACATGGTTTTCGACAAGAGTGGGCTTGTTTTATTGAGTTGTTAAGATTTATTCATTTACTTAATTATTTATTTACCATGGTTCTTTTCTCTTAAACTTTGAGATTTCTAAATCTTTGAAATTTCAAAAAAAAAAAGAATGGTGATAAGAAGAAATTCTACAATCATGAGATCTCTACAAGAAACTTTTTATAGTTGGTTTTGAAGTGAATTTCAAAATTTTATTTGCCATATCATTTCCTTTCCTTTCTTGTAATTTAAGATTCTTGTTCTTTAATGAAAACTTTTAGTGAAGTTGTCTTTGATAAGCAAGGTGGACTTGTTTTATTAAATTGCTACTCCATATTTAATTGTTTATTTGAACCTTCTCTTTGTATTTTCATGTGATATTTACGTGAATTACATGGGTTTCACTCAATGTTTAAGTATACCCTAATTTTGGTATAAAGTGATTTCGTTTTGGAGAAATTGTTTATATTTATTAAATTATTCATATTTCTTCATCAGCTTTTTTATACGTTATTTACGTGTAATACTTGGATCTCATTTAGAGTTAGAGTTTTAAGTTCTATTGTCATTCTGAGGAGGTTGTTGAAATTATATTTTGGTGGAACTTTGTAAGTGTTGAACCCTTAGCGTTTGGTACAACAGCATAGTTTCTTCTTTTATAATATTGAAGGTAGTAGTTGATCAAATACGTGGTTGGGGAGAATTTTGGTTTGTTGATGGATATTTTCTAACCAACTGATAGTAGTTGGAAGAGTGTATAAAATTTTGGAGAGTGTGTGTGTACCCTTATGATGATTCCCTGGGATGAGTTGAATATTGACTCGATGCATTGATATTGAATTTAAGTAATCTTAACCTTAGGTTATTTGAAGAGTTGATTGGGTGGAACAATCTAAATATAGATACTTGGCTAAGTTGTTGATTGACAAGATTGTAATAGTATTTTCAGGAATTAGTTGTGACTTGAGATCGCATAGGAACTGAAAATCTTGAGGCTATTCCTTCCTTGGGAGATTAGACGAATGGTCGGAAAGATGTGGTTTTGCTCAATCTATAAAAAGAGTAATGAGTCACTATAAAATAAGATGTGCATTAAAGGGTTGAAGATTCCCATTGCAAGACTTGTCGTGAGTTTTAGATGAATGTATTATTTGAAGACTTAGTATCGTTAAAATCGGAAGAAGTTTAGTATAGAAGTTAGACAGGAAACGTTTAGACTTTAGGCTGATTTTAAAGATATATGTGGAATGATTTAAGATTGAGACTTTCTTTCCTTTGAAGTTAGTCCTATGAAATGGTAGCATTATAAAGGATCTTAGTCTTGGGTTTCTCTTTTTGGTGAGTTGATTGGACAGCACAGTTTGAACGTGAGAATTGATGAATTCATTGGTAGGCACTTGATAGCAACTGTGGTGGTTATCTTTAAGGATCAGTTGTAACTTGAAGTTACCTAGGAATCTAAAATATTAAGGGTTATCCTTTTACTGGAAATTGAACGTCCAGCTGGGAGAATACAAATCTAGGTAGTTAATCTATTATGAGAGTGATGAGTCATACAGATGATAAAAGTAATAAGGTTTGGGAGTGTGGTACTTAGCGCTTGGTAGATTGGATATTTGAGTTTCAAGGATTGTCTGGCAGTTTTAGACATGAGGTAGTATTGGAAGACTCATTAATATTAATTTTGGAAGAGGTTTATTAGTAGTGAGTCTAAGCTTTAAGTTGATCTTAAGAGATTATTGTAGAAATACAATGATTATTTTATTGGAAGAATTTAAGAAATATGCCATGGTGATTTTGGTAAGTATACTTTCACATTTTCTTTAATATTTCTTATATATAGTTATGTGATCATGTTTGTTGGATTCATGATTGTATTGCCATGCTTGGATTAAATGGATTTGTGTTAATGCTTGCCTTTGCTATGAATATTCATGTGTAAATCTCTATGATAAAACAAGATTAGAATATGAGTATAGATGATAGATCAAGTATTAGTAGTAAAAAGAAATGGAAAGCATGAGTATCATATGAAATGATGAAGTTGATGCATGATGGATTTTAGTATTAAGCTTATAAATTTGGTGTTGCTAAGATAGAATTTATTTGAGGAAATTAGTAATATAATTGATTTATTTAAGGAAGATATTGTCTGGAGGAAATGAAAAATGGACATAGGAAGAAAATATATGATTAATATGAGATGTAATGGTGTATACATGCATATGGAAAGAAGTAATCACTCATATTTGATGACTAGTAGGATTTAATTGGAATCTTATGATGTTTAATGTTAAGACTAAAGGATTAAAGTATATTGCTTGTTTGTGGAATTATTTAGTTTAAGTTTATAGAAGACACTTGTTGAAGAGGAGACCTTGAATGAATTAATAGAAAGAAATTTCCTAAGTTTAAAAGGTGAATGGAAGAAGTTGGAATGAAATAAGTTTGGAATGGGTGGCTTAGTAAACAAAATATTAGGTATCGAGGAGTGAAAGAGCATAATAGAGAAATGACAAAAAAATGTAATATGGTATACATGACCACCAAGGTATGTTGCAATGCTGGAAAGGTCTTCTATTTTAAGTCGATAAAGCTCGAGCATGTGGTGATTTGTTTAAAAGGGTATATTTTTAGGATTTATTTTATGTCACATTAAGGGTTTGATTTACTCGGATGAATAAGCATGGAATGTAAAAAGGCAAAGTGTGTTGAGATGGTGATGCATATGTGTTTGGTGGAAATGTCATGATATTGAGGGAATATGTTATTTTGTGACATCAAATCTATGGACATTGTTGTTGAATCTATAGATCAAGAGCATAATGTTTGAGTATTATTATTAAGTTTAGATGGATGATGATCCGATTTAGATAAGATGGGTGCTATGAAATTTGGAAGGTTAAATAAATTATTAGGTGAAGTTAAATATAGGAGGATATAATGGTATGATTTTCGATTTCCTCATAGAGAAGTGAGCATACTACTTGGTCTGAAGGGAAGGGACTTAAAACTATGATACCTAAATGCCACTAAGGTTCCGGTCAACCCCTTGTTGTGAAGCTAAAATTATGTAAATAGTTTTATTTAGGTTTAGTGAAGTATATGAAAGAGAATAGAAGGAGAAAATCCTAGATGATAGACAAAGAGGATCTCGGCCTAGTCATGAGGAAGGAGGTTGAATACCCCACTTAACTCATTAGATCTAACTATGTGCTTATACATGAATGACTAATCGAATGATGTGGTGTTTGTGTGGAAATGTCTAAGTGTGCACTCAAGTTCGTTTCGAGTTTTCCATTGTTAGCGTTAGGAATTTTTTTAACTAGTTGTAATAAGGTCCAAATAGATATAGGGACTTCGTACCACACGGCTATTCTGGGAATTCTAGACTCACAATGCCAAATTGAGATACGCAACTATGATGAAAGCACTCAGTGGAATGAATACGTCGGAACAACAACATCCAAGAGCAAATGATGAACGGGATGGTATGTGCGTTGCAGAGATCTCCAACGTTGTAGCCTAGCAAATTTCGAGGACGAAATTTCTTTTAAGGGGGGGAGGATGTGAGACCCCGCAGTTTTACATACCTTTAATTTACTTATATTTTGTTATTGGATATTTTAAGTTATTTTAATAAATTAAATTGTTATCTAAATTTAATTTCGGGTACGTTTTATTTACGATCAGAGTTAGTTATTTGTGAAATCTATCATTTTAATATTATAGTGATTTAAAGATTATTATTGGTTTTATCATTTAGATTGTTATCGATATTATTGTGATTTATTGGTTTTAATTTTATTATAGTTATAAGCTTTTGTGAGATTCTTAAATAATAGTGCTTTTAATTATTGTAATTAATTGTTGCTACTGATCTTTCTATTTGAAATGATATATTCAGTATTTTTAGTTTTAATTATTATAAAATATGGTTTGATTTGCTGTACTTTTATTAAGGAGCATTGATTCTATTTTATCTGACATTATCTGGTTTATTGATCTTAGATTTATTAAATTCTTAAGTCTTATTATGTTTATTCTATGTTGGTTGGGAAGCTTATGAATAGCTCCAAAAATACTATGTTATGCAGGATTATTTTATTAACTTGATTTTAGTTATTTGAAATAGTACGAGATTTTTAAAAGTGCTTTAAATATCTGATTTAAATGTATGGATCTATTCCTTTTAAATAATTGAATGAAGTTCATCATTTTAAGTATTGATAAAAATATTATGTTGAAAAATAAAATAAGTCGAAATAATATTTTATTTCATTAGTTTGAGAATTTTAAGTTAAGTTGACGTTATACGCTTTCAAATCAGTGTTTTAAATTCATCTGTTGTCCGTTTGAAGACCCAACAGCGTCGGGCCTATAAATAGCGCGAAAAGGGTCGAACCCTCTCATTTTCCCCTCTCCCTTTTCCTTTTCTCTCTCTCCTCTCTCTTTTCTCTCCCACGTGCTACAGTAACCGTGGGAGGAGCTATGCGGTTTTCAGCTCGTGGCGGCGCCACCTCCGGCCGCCTAGCCTCACCTCCGGCCCCACCTGAACCGTCACCCTCCGGCGACTCCAACCCCACTGGTGGTGTCGACCACTGCAGCCCCACGTCTCGCCGGCAGCCCCAAACCCGAAAGTCGTTTGATCCTCTACGCCGAACCTTTTCGGCTCCCATATCTCCGCCACCAGCCACCGTATCATGACACCACCCCCGCCATTTGATCCGCCACCCATAGACGACCTACCACCAGAAATCTTAGCCCCAACGGAGCACCCACTCTCTCTCTCCTCCCTTGGAATCGAAATGGGTCTCCAAATGAGTTTTCCGTCGCCGCGCCGCCGTCCGGCCACCGTGGCTCTCACCACTACCGCCAAAAGCTTCCCCTACCTCAGTTTATCACACCCCTAAAACAGTTTTTCCATCCATGGCCGCACCTCCCTTGTACGGGGGAAAATCCGAAAATGAGCCTCCACCACTTCGAGCTAGATCCGCCGCCTTCCGGTGGTTGCACCGCCTCACCGATACCGCCACGAGATTCCCCATCCTCCAAGGAGCATTTTCCTTAATTTTGATATCAAACGGAGTACCCGAACCCAACCCGTCACTTCGCCGTGCCTGGAGATGAATAGTGCACAATTCACCCGCTTGGAATCGGGGATCACCGCGATGTTCGATTGGCATCCGTTTATGCACTGTAAGTAACAAATATTTGTTTGAATGTCTGATTGACTGTTTGATTGACTGTTAATCTCTGTTTGGTTTGCTTGATGTGTGTGTTAGTGATGATGAGTAATTTGAGAGTAGATTGGTTGGGCCTAAGGCCATTTAATAGAGATTGGGATTATTCCAAGTCAATCTCACTGTGGTTGAATACTTGGTGAATGGTAATTGTTGATGGTATAATGTTTTGGTTGGATGACTCTAGTATTTTAGTGATTATTGGAGATAAAATGTTTTGAGTTGGACGACTCAATTATTTTAATGATTATTTGTGGTAAAATCATTTGATCGGACGATTTGACTACTTTAGTGATTATGAGTGATAAAATGATCTGATTGGATGATTCGGATATTTAGTGATTATTGGTGATAAGATGATCTGATTGGGTAATTCGATTATTTTAATGATTATTAGTGATAAAAAGATTTGGTGGAATGACTCCGTTACTTTTAGTAACTATCGATGTGTGTTCTTGGATTCCCTTGATGTATAGATTGAGAAATATTTGGGAATAGAGAAAATAGTATATGAGGATCATCTGTTGAAGAGAATAACTATACATACAATGTAAATGTGGTGATTAATGATTGGTTGTGATATGATTATTAAGTTATGAGAAGATCTTAAGAAAATATGCGTGTTTTGGGTAAAGAGAAAGGAGAATAAAAGTTAGGTTTGATCCCGTTATAAGTTGCATCCTTAATCCCTATGAGATAGTGTTGGTTGGATGTGATGTGATTTAAGGTCTTGACTATGTCTTCATTGGAATATGCACAATGTGTGAGATAGAAGATAAATTAAAGATGAGTGTCTGTTCATATGTTAATATGTACAAGATATGTCTTGTGAATGTATGATCATATGTTTCATGACTCATATGGTTTGCATAAGAAGTCACATGTCACATGCATGTCCCATGCATGAGCACGAAAAGCATGTTTTGAGTCAAGCATGTTGTTAAGAAAAAGAAAAGAAAAGATTGAGTTTTTGAAAGAAAAGAAAAGAAGTAAAGTTTTATAAGAACCCCAAAGGCTGGGACGGGGTAGTGCCCCAGTGGAACTCCCTGTCCACTCAGGAGTGATTAAAGTCGAGTGGAAACCCCTGGGTCGACGAAGAACAGTCGGCAGACCATGTATGGCTCCCCATAGGTGTCCGGAGCGTGGTCGCACCTAATGCTAGTGGGTGCCCTATAAGCGGTGTTGGCCTCGGCCTCGCCATCTGATAAGTTTGTAGTTGCTCAGAGAGAAATCCCCGAGCGACGAATAGCGCGAAAGGGCGCGAAACGTATTCACTTAGGTCGACTTGGTCGCCAGGTGTGACGGTAACTAGCGGGGAGCACATGGTGCATAGGGGAACCGTGAGGTGTCCAAAATAAGAAGTCATGACGAAATGAAAAGGGCTTTCGAGCCATATATGATATGATATGATAAGTGGCGCCTAAGATAAGAAAAGATGAAAAGCATTTTTGAAAAGATGACTTTCGAAAAGAAGTTCAATGAGTACATATGAAAGAAGTCAAGTTATATGCTTATGAAAGAAGTCAAGTACATGAAAGCATTTTTATGAAAAACAAGTACATGAAGCAGAGCATTGAAAAATGTCAAGGATTTCGAATGTTTTTACATGAAAGTGCGTGTGCATAAGTCATGTTGCAAGTCTCATATTCATGGTACATGCACCCATTGAGTTTACTGGTATATGCTGATGATGTTCTGTGATGTGAAATGATTGTATGTTGTTTGCTATCTGTTGCTTACTGGGATTCACATCTCACCACGGTGGATCGCGCCCACGCTACGGTCCCCCATTTTTCGGGATCGTAGTTTGTGATTGCAGAAAACGAATTTGGCTCAAGATACAGACTTCACAGAAAAGGAAATTTGTTGAGAGGATGAAGATCGAGATTATGATCTCGAAAGCAGTATTTGTTTATCTTTTGTTTTTGAAAGACTGTATAATCCCCTGTTGAAGAAATTCTTTTAAATTGATTTGTAATTTTTAAAGAATCTCTGGTACTAGAACGGCTGACTTTTATTTATTTTTCGCTGCGAATATTTATTGTACACTTGGTGCATGCTTCACACACTCTTCAAATACTATTCGATGGGATGATTGATCCATGAGATGATCGTCTTGATGTCGCGAGTCCTTCTAAATCCCAGGGGGGATTCGTGGGCGTCACATACCATTTCTTAAAAGGGTTAACCGAAATCCTATTATCCCATAAATGAATATTTTTACATCCAATTTTGTTTCATTCCAACTTCCTTCATTCACCTTTTTAACTTAAAAGATTTCCTACTATTAATTTCTTCAAAAATCCCATATCAACAAGTGTCTTCTATAAGCTTAAACTAAATAATTCCACAAAATAATCAATATAATTTAATCCTCTAATTTTAACCTCAAACATCATAAGATTCCAAATAAAAACTACTAGTCTTTCCTTTTTTTTCCCCTTTCATGTGAATAAGTAATTTGTCAATTTTTCATTTCCATATGACAATATCCTCTTTAAATAAGTCAATCATACTACACATTTCCTTAAGTAAATTTAATCTTAGCAACACTAAATTTTATAAGCTTAATACTAAGATCAAGCATGCATTAATCTCATCATTTCATATAATACTCAAGCTTTCCATTTCTTTTTTGCTACTAATACTTAATCCATCATTTATGCTCATATTCTAACCTCATATTAACTTAGAGATTTACACATGAATATTCATACCAAAGACAAGCATTATCACCCATCAAATTAATCAAACAAGCATGATTACCTAGTTATATACAAGAAATATTAAAGAAAACATGAAAGTATACTTACACTCCTATTAGATTTTTCCTTATAATCTGAAAATATACACATAGAACCTCTTATTAAACTAGAAATAAGCATGGAGATTCAAAGAGAAACCTTATTTCTTTTTAGCTAAAACAATGGTGTCATGTGTGTGTGTATGTTCTTCCTAGGCTTGCATAAGTTTAAGCACTAACCTTTTCCGAAGAAATATCCACTTCAAGACCTTTGATCTTAGCTCCACTAACTTAGAACTCTTCAAGTTATGTGGTAAAAGAAAAAGAAGAAATGGTGAGGGGAAATGGATAGCTTAGGCCGAGAGGTGGAGAGAATAGGGTGGAGATGTGTTTGCTTTGTGTCCAAATGAAACAAGTCAAGGAAAGTGTGCATAGGGTCACACGGCCAAACCCTCCCACTAGGGTCTTTGGTACACATTTTACTATTCTTAGGTATGGTCAATGATGGATTGAAAGATTGACATCACTAGGCCATTCCAAGATCAAGTCTTGGCCATACCTTGGAGGATTTGATTCTCCCGCCCTTCACTTGCTATGGCCGGTGCCCTCCTTGGGTGTTTGGTCTCCATTTTCTTGCATTTCACTCAATCACCTTCTCTCCATCATCTCATGTGTCCATCCAAATGATCTCAAGGCCATGCTTTTTGGGAATTGAGCAATGCATGGTTTGGCTAAGGCTTTCCTTGCTTCAATCGAAACCCTTCCATTTCCTTTGTCTCCTTCCTTTGTCATTTCCATCACTTACACACACCATACCTCTCTTCACATCACCATACCTTCTTACACTTTTTACTTTATTCACTTACACATTTTGCTCATGTCTCATCAACTTTTGGTGGCAACAATTCATGAAAATCCTCCAAGGAGCTCACAGAAATGCCTCCACCGAATTCCCCTCCTCCATTCACCCATCATTCTCTTCATGCCACTTGTCACATTCTCATACAATATGACTTCTATTGGAAAGTCAAGGGATGGTGCATTGTACTTCCAAGATCGCATGATAGGAAAACATTTTCATGAGATTCCACACTCCATCCTACATAGCCACCTACTAGTCAACCCTCATCTACTAGCAATTTCCTACTATTCTTGGATGACTCTCTAGGGTTTCTCTGGTTTCTCTACAAGTGACATGTGTCTCTAATATGGGCTTGGTGGGTCATGAGTTCACCTGTCGACGCCCCAACCCACATTTGGGATCGCACGTGAATAGAAGCGTCGGGGACGAACAACACAAGGAAGTTCACCCCTCTTCGTAGCATACATTTATGTTTGGGTATGCATTTAAAACTAAACGCAATGAATAGGAAGTTTTCGCAGCGGAAAAGGTCAAGCCATTTTATAATCAGGCAAGAACGTAAAATTTTGCCTTACGTCACATGGTATAACAATTTAAGATCCCAAAATAAACTTCATATTGTTAAACATCATTAAGTGTATCAGTCTCCAAAAATATATATATCTCCCAAAACATCGGGAACCTCTAAGATCTAAATAAAACGTAAATAAGCATCCTCATCCAAATGCTGTCCCCGCGACCACGTCAACAGGTGGGGAGATCACCAGACCATCAGTGGTCTAGAGAGTCTCTCCGAGTCTCATAATCGTCGACGTCATCTTTTCCTGCAACAACTTCTATCGTCCCCACAAGGAACGATAGTGGAAATATAAAGGGGGTGAGATTTCGAGAAATCTCAGTAAGTACAAAACTATCTCAACAAAATCATTTCAAGCATACATATCAGTGAATAACAAACAGAACACGTGTCATGCATATGCAACTAAGGACTTAGCAAATGCATATGCTCATGAAAACTTTCATAAAAACTTGACTTTCTTTCAATTTTCGTTCATATACTTGCTTTTCAAAAAGGGTTCATCATATACGAAATTCTTTTGACTCATGCTTTAACAACCCTTTTTCGTAAAAACTTTTCGTTTCTTTCATCGTTTCTTATCTTAGGCGCCACTTCTCATATTCATATCATTCTTTAACCTCGACGGCAGTTACGTATCGCCTTCACCGTCGTCACGTCAGTCATACGGGAGTTACGTATCGCCTTCCCCGTCATGTCGTGAATCCTTATCAGTGGTACGGGAGTTACGTATCGCCTTCCCCGTCACTGTTCATTTTGGACACCTCACGGTTCCCCTATGCACCGTGTGCTCCCCGCTAGTTACCGTCACACCCGGCGACCATGTCAACCTAGGTGAATACGTTTCGCGCCCTTTCGCGCTTTTCGTCACTCGGGGATTTCTCTCCGAGCAACTACAAACTTTTCATATGGTGAGGTCGAGACCAACACCGCTTTTATGGCACCCACTAGCAATAGGTGCGACCACGCTCCGGACACCTTTTGGAGCCATACATGGTCCGCCGACTGTTCTTCGTCGACCCAGGGGCTTTCACTCAACTTTAATCACTCCTGAGTGAACAGGGAGTTCCACTGGGGCACTACCCCGTCCCAGCCTTTGGGGTTCTTATAAAAACTTTAATTCTTTTCCTTTTCATTTGGAAACATGTTTGACTCCAAAAACATGATTTTCGTGTTTCATGCATGTGACATGCAAACCTTTAACGCTAATCATGCAAAAACTCGAGACGAACCCGAGTGCATACTTAGCCATCTTCTTTCCTAAGTCAAACATCATATCCTTCAACTCACTATTCATATATAGCACATAATTAGGCTTAATGAGTCGAGTAGGGTACTCGGCCTCCACCCCTATGGTTGGGCCGAGACCCTCTTTAGTTACTACCTAGGGTTTCTTCCTTCTATTTCCTTCCATATACTCACTAAACCTTAATAAAATTAACTAAACCATTTTTGCCTCACCAAGAGAGGTTAACCGAACCCTATTATCCTTAGGATTAGTATCTTCATCACTTTTCCTTTCACCAAAATAGTACACTAAATCATACATGTGAAACCGAAATATCATGCTACGGAATCCTCCAAATTTTTCATGCTTCTAACTCTCTCTCAAGTATTCAAGGCTCAATCATCATATGAAAGAATAGTTAATCAATTGATAACTTAACCCTAAAACATTTAAAACCGAAACCCATATATGCACCAATCTAAATTCTTTTCAACTCCAAACATCATTTTAACATGCATGCATTTTGTCACCATTTTTCATACTAATCATGCTCTATTTTTCCTTTATACCAAAGTAACTAAATCCACCAATAACTATGCAAATCTCAAGCCTAGAATTATACACCTTGCTAAGCATGGATTTATCACTAAGCATACAATACATTTTTCTTTTTAAGCATTCATCCTAGCGCCTCAATCACCCAACAAATATTATCTTAGTCACACATGCATTTTCTTATCACTATATACCATATCAATATGCTTCTTTTTCCTTTACATCAATTTAGCTATAACCATCAACATAATATAGATTCAAGCCTATAATAACATATGGACTAAGCATAGATTTTTAACTAAATAAACAAATCATTTCTTTCAAGAGAACCTAGCCTAACATCTCCAAGCACTTAACAAACTTAAACTTAGTCCTGCATGCATTTCTACCATCATCATATATCATATCATCATGCTTTATTTCCTTTGCTACAACTTAGCTAAATCCACCAACATATTCAAATTTCAAGCCTAAAGAATAATATGGATTAAGCATGGGTTTTCTACTATAGCAACAAAGCATTTCCTTTAGAAAAACCTAATCTAGCATTTCCATACATCCAACAACCAATACAAACACATTCACTCGTATATATACAAGAAATGATAAGATCAAGATAAAAGTGCACTTACCATACTCCAAGTAGCAAAGATTTGCTCTGAAAATATATATATAAAAATAATCCATTAAAATAGTTTATAAGGATATAGTTCAAAAGAAAATATTAAGAATATAGGCCTTGGTGTGTGCATGTGATTTAACCTAGCTTTCTATTCTTGAAATAGCTTAGGCTTTTGTATTACCTCTTCAAGTAGTCTTCCACTCAAGAATGCTTGCTTGATTCTATTGAACTTAGGGTATTTTGGTGTTTAGGAGATAGAAGAATAGGAAGCAAAGTGAGAGTGAGATGGGAGAACTTGTTGCCGTGTGTAGGATGGAGGTGTGTGGGTGAACAAGTGAGACAAACAAGTGGGAAACAACAAAGGCATAAGGCCATTCGGCCAAGTGAGCTTCTAGGCCCTTAGGCCACTCATTCCCTACTTTTTAGGGTTGACATTTGATAGGTTTGAAAGACACTTGAGTGACTTCCATCACTAGATCACATCATGCCTAAATCTAAATCACTTTTAGGTTGGTTTCTTCTTCCCTTTTTCATCCATGTCCGGCGCCTCACATGGGCTTAGCCCCTCTTTTTCTTTCACATCATCTCTTCCACACTCATCCATCATCTCATATGTCCCTTACCAAGATCTCAAGATCAATTTTGGGGAAATGGACTTGCACCAATTCGGCTACACCATTCTCCTTGTGTCATCCGAATCTTCTCATCTCATCCATGGTTTCCTTTCTCCTCTCATGCATCCTATCAATCATCACTCAACCTTACACTCTTACACACAAGCACAAGCTATTCCTACACAATCTCATATGTCCTTTTACCTAGATTTTGTCAAAACTCTAGGAAAACCAAAAACAAGGCCTACGGTTTTGCTCACCCAAATCCTATTGTTTTCTTTTCATCTTCTCTTCCTCTCTCCTATGATACCACATCCTTCTATCACTTGTCAATCACCTTGTCACTCCTACTTACAAGATCTATCAATGGTCATTCATCTAGATTTAGATGAGATTGCATGGGAAAGACCAATGAAGGGTTCGGCACTCCCATTTCCAAATCACCCGAAACCTTTCTTCCTCACATTTTCCTCTCAACTACTTCCTCTTCCACCAAATCTTAACATATGTCACTCAACTAGATTTGGTATGCTCCTAGGGAAACTAGATTGGAAGACTTCTTCCTCTTCAAAAGTAGTCATCTCCTTGTCACCATCACATCATTACAAGTCAACACATATCTCCAAAAATTTTCTTACACAAAACCTATCTTTGTCACATCAAAAGTGAGGCTTGCATAGGGAGACTCAAAGTGAAGCAAGGTTGGCTTCCCTTCTCTATTTCCTACGTAAACTCCATGTTCTCCAACCAAGGATTCTCTTCCCAATGGCACAACCACTCCACTTGTCACTTGTCACACACACCTTCCAAGTGATCTTCCTACACACAAATCTTCTACACTTACAAGATCTAGTACAAGTCAACCTCCTAGATTTGACATCCACCTAGGGAAACTCAATTGGAAGACTCCTCCTTGCCTTACATGCCTACCTAGTTGGCCAATGTTGAGAAAATCTCATCTTGGATTTTCACACTTCTTCCACTTATAAACAACTAGTCAAACCCTCCAACTACTAGTATTTTCTTTCCTCCCACCTACTAGTCTTTGGAGACTTACTAAAGCTTTCCTAGGGTGACATGTGTCTCCATGCATGGGTTTAGTTGACTTATTGATCATTTTCATGGGCTTATGGGCTTTGATATACTAATTGGGCCAATATCCTAAGTCATGCTTCCAAAGCATCAATTTTAAGCCCAACTTCAAGTGCTTAAATAAATAAAAATACCTCTACCACCCTTATAATAATTAATTAAGTTAAATAAAATAAAACACGAAATTCTGGGTCGTCACATCCTCCCCCACTAAAAAAAAGATTTCGTCCTCGAAATCGCTAGGGCAATGCCTTAAACACCAATCCAACCCTGATAAGCTTCTATACTTCCAACACTAGTGATTGTGGATTCTTCTACTCCAATCCGTCTTCTGCTCAAGGTCGCACGATAAATCACTACGATTCCTAAAGGACAACAAACAAAGAAGCCAAAGAAAATAACAACCACCACAAACATATGCACACCTATATATCGATAATCACAAAAAAGGTTCAACCAAGAAAGCAATACACAATTGGTTTACAAACAACTGAGGGTGGTTAGCCCCCAACACGTCTTCACGTTTTCCATGTCGCTTCTTGGGAGGCAAAGATTGTTCTAAAGTATTCTAACCAGAATTCTCGATTCCTGATCCTTCCGATCTTTGATTCGCATTGGTCATTCCTCGCAAGTTAGGTTAGAGCATAACTTAATGTGGCATGGATTCATTACTATCACCAGTCCTTCCCTAATGCTTTTCTTCAACGAGACACGTGGAATACATTGTAAATTGCTTGTAGGCTTCCCAGTAAATCCAGACAGTAAGCTACTGGTTCAACCTCCTCTACAACTTCATATGGTTCATCATAACGGATTTAACTATCCCTTCTACTCGCATTTGGAATTCCTGCAGATACTTGGGTCTTAACACCCTACTTTCACCAATTTCGTCTCGTCATCTGAGATCGTAAATATGCAAAAGACCTTCTTCCGCCTAGCAATTACTGCCAGGTCCTTTCTACTTTGGCATTCTTACGCTGTCATTCCCTAATGTCCTATTCCATTAGGGAGACAATCTCTTGTACTGCTGCCAACGTAGCATCTCTTGGCAGATTTCCAATTAACAAGTCCCACATTACTACCAGTATTGAAGGTTCTTTCATTTGAACTTCCCAACTTAATGCATCGGCCACTACTTTAGCTTTTCCAGAGTGATGCCAATGACTATACTCTTAATTTATATCCCCACACACAATCATACGAAACAAAAGATATCATTGCTCCAGAGTCAAATAATACATACACCACATTACGCATCAGAAAAGAAATCTCACGTATAAAATTATTCTATTGTCACCTTGAGGAAAAATATCATCATATACTTCGAATCAAAGTAGGTTTAGGCCTGTTACCGGTGATAACGCCAGTGTTAATTGCTTCCTGATCGTCTACGTCTACTTCTCCGGGCATAATTGCGTATACCTTTGCCTTTGTGAGGGTTTTCGCCTTTCCTCCAGGGGCTGCAGTTCCACCAAAGGCCATCTGAGGGCAGTCGCGCATCATGTGGCCCATTTGACCACATCGGAAGCAAGCTCCTGTCGCCACTCGGCACTCACCCCCATGTGTTCGCCCGCATCTTCCACAAGGTGGTGATGCAATCGGTGTTCCTTGACCAATCACTTTTCCTTTCCCTTTATCCACAGGGTGTAAATTCCTCCTCTTATTTGCATCTTCCCCTGAGGAGTAGGGAAATCCTCTCTTCTTGTGCATTTGAGTCTGCATGATCAGACTCTTTTGCTCCGCCTCGGCAATAAATGCCACATTCACCAACTCTTGAATTTTTTCGATTCGCAAGCAGGCCACTTGGTTGCGAATCCTGGATTGCAGTCCATCTTGAAATTTCTGTGCCCGCGTTTTCTCGGTAGCTACCAAATGAAGGGCGAATCGGGCCAATTCCATGAATTTTGCAGCGTATTGTTCCACCGTCATGCTCCCTTGTACTAAAGTGGCGAATTCCATAGCTTTATGCTGTTTAATAGACTCGGGGAAGAAACGGTCGTCGAATTCATTTTTGAATCGTTCCCAGGTGGGAACCACATTTTCTCCCAACTCTTGTTTTAGCAGCTTCCTCTTAGTATCCCACCATAGTCCGGCCTCCCCTTGCAGCAAGTGACCAGCGTACTGCACCTTCTGGGTTTCTGTGCACCCGCTGATCTCAAAAGTGCGCTCCAAATCCATAATCCATCGATCTGCCTTCATGGCTCCCTCTGTTCCCATGAAGTTCGGGTATCGGTAGACTAGAAATTTTTCATAGGGGCAGCCTGATGTTCCTCCACCGGTATTCTGATGATATCGGTTATGTTCCATCTGGTTCCTTACCAGTTCCGTCATTTGGCGGATAGCCTCAGCTATCGCCTGTCCGCCATCCAATGGGTCATTCTGAGCTCTCCTTGCTTCGGGTCTAGGGGGATTAATCAATGGCGTATTTCCTACCGTTGGTGTGACAGGACTCGAAATATTTCCTACTGGGGGCGCTACGGGCCTCGGAGTAAGGGCGCGACGTCGTCCTCTTGCCATGATTTCCCCTGAAACGCACAGAACCTTTATATGAGTTACCCTAACTCTGGCAACTCAAATTCTTACTGCTCAAGGCTCAAACAATTCATACTAACATCATATTCAACCAACTCCTCCAAGTGTTCAAGCCTATTTCTAAAAGATCATAGCCTAGATGAATACCATGTGATTCTTTTCCTAGGACTTGTGGGTTTACCCAGAGACTAAACTGCTCTGATACCACCGCTGTCGACGCCCCAACCCACGTTTGGGATCGCACGTGAATAGAAGCGTCGGGGACGAACAACACAAGGAAGTTCACCCCTCTTCGTAGCATACATTTATGTTTGGGTATGCATTTAAAACTAAACGCAATGAATAGGAAGTTTTCGCAGCGGAAAAGGTCAAGCCATTTTATAATCAGGCAAGAACGTAAAATTTTGCCTTACGTCACATGGTATAACAATTTAAGATCCCAAAATAAACTTCATATTGTTAAACATCATTAAGTGTATCAGTCTCCAAAAATATATATATCTCCCAAAACATCGGGAACCTCTAAGATCTAAATAAAACGTAAATAAGCATCCTCATCCAAATGCTGTCCCCGCGACCACGTCAACAGGTGGGGAGATCACCAGACCATCAGTGGTCTAGAGAGTCTCTCCGAGTCTCATAATCGTCGACGTCATCTTTTCCTGCAACAACTTCTATCGTCCCCACAAGGAACGATAGTGGAAATATAAAGGGGGTGAGATTTCGAGAAATCTCAGTAAGTACAAAACTATCTCAACAAAATCATTTCAAGCATACATATCAGTGAATAACAAACAGAACACGTGTCATGCATATGCAACTAAGGACTTAGCAAATGCATATGCTCATGAAAACTTTCATAAAAACTTGACTTTCTTTCAATTTTCGTTCATATACTTGCTTTTCAAAAAGGGTTCATCATATACGAAATTCTTTTGACTCATGCTTTAACAACCCTTTTTCGTAAAAACTTTTCGTTTCTTTCATCGTTTCTTATCTTAGGCGCCACTTCTCATATTCATATCATTCTTTAACCTCGACGGCAGTTACGTATCGCCTTCACCGTCGTCACGTCAGTCATACGGGAGTTACGTATCGCCTTCCCCGTCATGTCGTGAATCCTTATCAGTGGTACGGGAGTTACGTATCGCCTTCCCCGTCACTGTTCATTTTGGACACCTCACGGTTCCCCTATGCACCGTGTGCTCCCCGCTAGTTACCGTCACACCCGGCGACCATGTCAACCTAGGTGAATACGTTTCGCGCCCTTTCGCGCTTTTCGTCACTCGGGGATTTCTCTCCGAGCAACTACAAACTTTTCATATGGTGAGGTCGAGACCAACACCGCTTTTATGGCACCCACTAGCAATAGGTGCGACCACGCTCCGGACACCTTTTGGAGCCATACATGGTCCGCCGACTGTTCTTCGTCGACCCAGGGGCTTTCACTCAACTTTAATCACTCCTGAGTGAACAGGGAGTTCCACTGGGGCACTACCCCGTCCCAGCCTTTGGGGTTCTTATAAAAACTTTAATTCTTTTCCTTTTCATTTGGAAACATGTTTGACTCCAAAAACATGATTTTCGTGTTTCATGCATGTGACATGCAAACCTTTAACGCTAATCATGCAAAAACTCGAGACGAACCCGAGTGCATACTTAGCCATCTTCTTTCCTAAGTCAAACATCATATCCTTCAACTCACTATTCATATATAGCACATAATTAGGCTTAATGAGTCGAGTAGGGTACTCGGCCTCCACCCCTATGGTTGGGCCGAGACCCTCTTTAGTTACTACCTAGGGTTTCTTCCTTCTATTTCCTTCCATATACTCACTAAACCTTAATAAAATTAACTAAACCATTTTTGCCTCACCAAGAGAGGTTAACCGAACCCTATTATCCTTAGGATTAGTATCTTCATCACTTTTCCTTTCACCAAAATAGTACACTAAATCATACATGTGAAACCGAAATATCATGCTACGGAATCCTCCAAATTTTTCATGCTTCTAACTCTCTCTCAAGTATTCAAGGCTCAATCATCATATGAAAGAATAGTTAATCAATTGATAACTTAACCCTAAAACATTTAAAACCGAAACCCATATATGCACCAATCTAAATTCTTTTCAACTCCAAACATCATTTTAACATGCATGCATTTTGTCACCATTTTTCATACTAATCATGCTCTATTTTTCCTTTATACCAAAGTAACTAAATCCACCAATAACTATGCAAATCTCAAGCCTAGAATTATACACCTTGCTAAGCATGGATTTATCACTAAGCATACAATACATTTTTCTTTTTAAGCATTCATCCTAGCGCCTCAATCACCCAACAAATATTATCTTAGTCACACATGCATTTTCTTATCACTATATACCATATCAATATGCTTCTTTTTCCTTTACATCAATTTAGCTATAACCATCAACATAATATAGATTCAAGCCTATAATAACATATGGACTAAGCATAGATTTTTAACTAAATAAACAAATCATTTCTTTCAAGAGAACCTAGCCTAACATCTCCAAGCACTTAACAAACTTAAACTTAGTCCTGCATGCATTTCTACCATCATCATATATCATATCATCATGCTTTATTTCCTTTGCTACAACTTAGCTAAATCCACCAACATATTCAAATTTCAAGCTTAAAGAATAATATGGATTAAGCATGGGTTTTCTACTATAGCAACAAAGCATTTCCTTTAGAAAAACCTAATCTAGCATTTCCATACATCCAACAACCAATACAAACACATTCACTCGTATATATACAAGAAATGATAAGATCAAGATAAAAGTGCACTTACCATACTCCAAGTAGCAAAGATTTGCTCTGAAAATATATATATAAAAATAATCCATTAAAATAGTTTATAAGGATATAGTTCAAAAGAAAATATTAAGAATATAGGCCTTGGTGTGTGCATGTGATTTAACCTAGCTTTCTATTCTTGAAATAGCTTAGGCTTTTGTATTACCTCTTCAAGTAGTCTTCCACTCAAGAATGCTTGCTTGATTCTATTGAACTTAGGGTATTTTGGTGTTTAGGAGATAGAAGAATAGGAAGCAAAGTGAGAGTGAGATGGGAGAACTTGTTGCCGTGTGTAGGATGGAGGTGTGTGGGTGAACAAGTGAGACAAACAAGTGGGAAACAACAAAGGCATAAGGCCATTCGGCCAAGTGAGCTTCTAGGCCCTTAGGCCACTCATTCCCTACTTTTTAGGGTTGACATTTGATAGGTTTGAAAGACACTTGAGTGACTTCCATCACTAGATCACATCATGCCTAAATCTAAATCACTTTTAGGTTGGTTTCTTCTTCCCTTTTTCATCCATGTCCAGCGCCTCACATGGGCTTAGCCCCTCTATTTCTTTCACATCATCTCTTCCACACTCATCCATCATCTCATATGTCCCTTACCAAGATCTCAAGATCAATTTTGGGGAAATGGACTTGCACCAATTCGGCTACACCATTCTCCTTGTGTCATCCGAATCTTCTCATCTCATCCATGGTTTCCTTTCTCCTCTCATGCATCCTATCAATCATCACTCAACCTTACACTCTTACACACAAGCACAAGCTATTCCTACACAATCTCATATGTCCTTTTACCTAGATTTTGTCAAAACTCTAGGAAAACCAAAAACAAGGCCTACGGTTTTGCTCACCCAAATCCTATTGTTTTCTTTTCATCTTCTCTTCCTCTCTCCTATGATACCACATCCTTCTATCACTTGTCAATCACCTTGTCACTCCTACTTACAAGATCTATCAATGGTCATTCATCTAGATTTAGATGAGATTGCATGGGAAAGACCAATGAAGGGTTCGGCACTCACATTTCCAAATCACCCGAAACCTTTCTTCCTCACATTTTCCTCTCAACTACTTCCTCTTCCACCAAATCTTAACATATGTCACTCAACTAGATTTGGTATGCTCTTAGGGAAACTAGATTGGAAGACTTCTTCCTCTTCAAAAGTAGTCATCTCCTTGTCACCATCACATCATTACAAGTCAACACATATCTCCAAAAATTTTCTTACACAAAACCTATCTTTGTCACATCAAAAGTGAGGCTTGCATGGGGAGACTCAAAGTGAAGCAAGGTTGGCTTCCCTTCTCTATTTCCTACGTAAACTCCATGTTCTCCAACCAAGGATTCTCTTCCCAATGGCACAACCACTCCACTTGTCACTTGTCACACACACCTTCCAAGTGATCTTCCTACACACAAATCTTCTACACTTACAAGATCTAGTACAAGTCAACCTCCTAGATTTGACATCCACCTAGGGAAACTCAATTGGAAGACTCCTCCTTGCCTTACACGCCTACCTAGTTGGCCAATGTTGAGAAAATCTCATCTTGGATTTTCACACTTCTTCCACTTATAAACAACTAGTCAAACCCTCCAACTACTAGTATTTTCTTTCCTCCCACCTACTAGTCTTTGGAGACTTACTAAAACTTTCCTAGGGTGACATGTGTCTCCATGCATGGGTTTAGTTGACTTATTGATCATTTTCATGGGCTTATGGGCTTTGATATACTAATTGGGCCAATATCCTAAGTCATGCTTCCAAAGCATCAATTTTAAGCCCAACTTCAAGTGCTTAAATAAATAAAAATACCTCTACCACCCTTATAATAATTAATTAAGTTAAATAAAATAAAACACGAAATTCTGGGTCGTCACATCACCTCATGGGCTTGTGCGTTTACTATTACTCTCTTGGCCCATTCATCAATCCATGCCTCCAAGGCTTCATTTCCAAGCCCATCTCTTTAGGGTTTGTTCTTATTAATTATCACTCATCTCTTATATTAGTGTTTGGTTAAACATTTAAATTAGGTTGAGAATTTTAGGGTTGTTACACGTTCTATAAAGTGTTTACATGGTTGTCTTTTGTAATTAATTTATAGTTTGATTTATAGCATGTTATTTTTTTTGCATGATCTAATTAAGTTGTAGAAACCAAATGATCAAAATGAGTTTTTATTTGGTTTAGGTTGTCACTTTAGCCTCAGGATATTGACTTTATGGTTTTTATTTTTTTTAAAAATATTGTTCTTTAGGTTTGTTTGATCTATGGATTCTTGAAGATTTATGGCTTGGGTTGTTGGATTGTTGATAAACATGTAAGACTATGTTTTGATGGATTATATGCTATAATATGTTAGATTTAATGCTTAGATCAAGTTAGAACTTGAATGTGAGGTATATGCAGGTGGTGTTATTCCAAGGTTTATTACATATAAATCAAGGATTTAACCACTATGATTCAAGTCCAATGCATGCATGTATCAGTTTCTATGTTTTCCTTGTAAACCAATTTTAAGTTTTTTAGGCTTGTGATTTTTGTTGTTAGTCAAACATGCTATCAACTAGTTTCGATAGATGAACATAGTAGAAGTGAAATTTGTAGACTTTTGGACTCGTTAGAGTTGAAATGAGTATTAGACCAAGAACACCAAGAATTTGTGCTATTCTTTGAAGTGGTGAGTTTGTGATTTTGTAAAATGTATGATTTAGGCTCCATTTAGATAGTGAGATGAGAAGATATATTTTTAAATAACAATTGGAAGTTGAATAAAATAATGTTAGAATATTATTTTTTATTATTATTATTTTAAAATTTTAAAAAATTAAATTATTTATTATATTTTGTATAGAAATTTGAAAAAGTTGTAATGGTGAGATGAGATGAAACTGCTCCTCTATCCAAATGGAGTCTTAATTAATGTCTTGCATGATTTTAGAACTAAAGAAGGGTATTTGAGGGTTATTATTTTCAGTTAAGCATGTTAGTGTGTTAAATGACCAAGTAGCAAGCAAAATCATGGTTTTTAGCAAGTAAATTTATTTGAAAATTTAGCCCAAAGTTAGTAATATTATTGTCGACGCCCCCGCCCATGCTTGGGATCAGACGCAAACCGAGGCATCGAGGATAAACATCGCAGGGACATTTACCCTTCGTTCATATGTTCTTATTGAGTTATGAGTTCGCTTAAAAATACGGGTTTGAAAATTTTTCTTTCTTTCGTAGCGGTTAAGGTCAAACTGTATTAATTTAGGCAAAAATTAGGAGTTTTCGCCTTGAGTCACATGGAATTAGACACATACTATATATTTTTTTTTTGAAACTATACAGCCCATCATTAAACACGTAGTCAGCCATACACGCATTGTTCCAAGTTCTTAAAGAAAGCATTTCCCCAAAACAACGGGGACCAAAACAGATGAACAAAATATAAACATATACTAGTGATAACCCCCTACGCTTGTCCTCAGGTCCGAGGCTCATCCTTCACATCTTTCACTCCTGAACCATACAAAAACTGCCCTAGACTCATTTTTCCAACACGTAGAAGATTGGGTTCCAACTCGGGCGAAGTACAAACGCGATCCAAAAACAAGAATCCGTCCATACCTATAGTCAGGCAACAGCCTATACACCGGAGGTTTCCTATATACTGGTGGCCCTCCACCTCGACCATAATTGTATGCCTTATATCGGCTATAAATTGAGCATATACTCCTGGGGTCACCACATCAAAAGGCGAGGGTAGTCACCAGATCACTAGTGATCTGGTGACTCGTCCCTAATATCAGGCTCGTCGTCGGATCCATCACCTGCAACCACTTCTATCGCCCCAAATATGGAACGATAGTAAGGAAGTAAAAGGGGTGAGATTTCAGGGAAAATCTCAGTAAGTAAACAAACGTTTCAACTAAAACATCATCAGGCATATAAGTAAATGAACCACAAACATTCATATGCATATGCAGATGACACATGACTCATGCATATGTTCATGTAATCCTTCTTTAAAATCTCAAATTTTCATTTAGTTCACATGTTCATATTTGGAAAACATCATTTCCGTCACTTTTCGTAAAAATCACTCTTCTTCTTTTATTTATAGCTTTTACGTCTTTTATCTTAGGCACCACTTCTCATATACTGTTCTGTTCTGTGTAGGCTCGAAAGCCCCTCTTGTCATGACTTTCCATATTTGGACACCTCACGGTTCTCTTATGCATCGTGTGTTCCTGCTAGTTACCGTAGCACCTGGCAATCGTATCTAACCTAAGTGCTACGTTTCGTGCCCTTTTGCGCACTTCATCGCTCGGTGACCCTTAGTCCACCGAGTGACTACAATCCATATTCTTTTATCAGTGAGGCCGAGGCCCACACCGCCCATATGCACCCACTAGCTTTAGGTGCAACCACGCTCCGGAATCCCTAAGGGAGCCATACATGGCCTGCCGACAGTTCTTCGTCGACCCAGGGGTTTCACTCGACTTTACTCACTCCTGAGTGAATAGGGAGTTTCACTAGGAAACTACCCCGTCCCAGCCTTTGGGGTTCTTTTAATTCATTCTCTTTTCCTTTTTAAAAATATTTTGACTCAAAATAGAGTTTTCATGACGTATGCATGATTATGCAACCATAATGCCATTTCACGCCCAATACCCGAGATGAACTCGAGCGCACATCCAAACACTTTCGCTTACTAACCAGGGACTTCAATTACTAGTCCCTTCCTACATGCCTTCACCCATGGTGGGCTTGCATGTAGGGTAGGGTATTCGGCCCCTCCCATTTGGGGTTTGGGCCGAGCCCTATTCCCCTCTCTTTCTTTCTTTCTTTGTTTTTTTTTTTCTAAAACCCCATGATGTCCTCTTTCCTTTAGGTAAAACCGAACTTTCCACTCTAATAGTTAAATTCATTCTTCTTTCTTCAAAATAATCTCCTATATCTTACTTCACATAGTAATCTATTTAACCCTCTAAGTTCCATAGCACCCATCTTATCTAATATTAAATAACAATACTCAAACACTATGCTTTTGACCTATAGATTCAACAACAATGTCCATAGATTTGACTTCACAAAGTAATACATTTACTCAACATCATGATATTTCCACCAAATACGTATGCATCACCATCTCAACACTTTCCCTTTTTTTTTTTTTTACATGTAATGCGTATTCGTCCAAGTTAATCAAACCCTTAATGTGACATGAAATTAATCCTAACAATATAATCCTTTAAGCAAATCACCACATGCTCAAGCTTTATCAACTTAAAAGAGAAACCTTTCCACCATCACAACATACTTTAGTGATCATGCATGCAATACTACATCTTTGATTATTTCTCTATTATGCTTTCCACTTCCTAATTTTCTAACGTCTTGTGTACTAAATCATCCATTCCAAACTTTAGCAAGTCTAAATACAATATTACTAATTTTATTTACATAATCTTTACATACCAAAAATCTCTATCAACATACCTTGATATAGCAATACAAATAACAACCAACCCACCATGATCATCCATTTATATTCAAGAGATGTAAGAGAAAAATGAAAGCACACTTACAACTTTCTTTTAGTAGTTCTAGCAAATCTGAAAATGTAAATAAAATGTTATATCAGACTTGTTATAGCATTGAGATTAAAATAAAAGATTTGATAAGTTTCGAATTCTATGTTAAGTGGAGTGTGCTCTCTTTGAGTGATCTTAACTCTAGATTGAATCAAAGAATGTCTTACCTTCCTCCTAAGGAATTTTCCTTCAAAGGTGGCTTGATTCTATCTCCAAAGAGCTTGAGGTTCTTTGGTGTTAGGGGTGAAAAGAAATGAAACAAAGATGAGAGTGGAGAGAGCTTGAGAGTGCCGAGAGTTGCAAGTGTAGTAGGGAGTGTGTGTGCAAAGTGGAAAGGTGGAGCAAGAGGCCATTCGGCCATGGGGCTTTTCCTTAGCCCTGTCACTCATTTTCCCATGCAATGGTGTGACACTTGAGGGATTGAAAGATGTGATTTAGACCTCCATCTCTAGGGTATGATGAAACCCTAATCTAGGCAACACTTGAGTGGGGTTTTGCTTCCCCTTTCTCCTTGGATGGCCGGCGCCCCCCTTGGGGTCTAAGTCCACTCATCACCTCACCTCATTCTTCACACACTCACATCACCTCACATGTCACTCAATGGATCTCATGATCCAATTCTTGGAGGAAGAGCATGGAGGGGTTCGGATATGCCCTCCCATGCAATCCGAAAACTATCCTCCAAAGCATGCATTCTTTCCTTTCTCCTATCCTCCAATCAATCATTTCAATACTTGTCTCACTTCTCCTTACACTTGTACTTGTGCTCAAGTGGGATCTCCTAGAGCCTTGAGCTTGGATTTGCTACAATCTGAACAAAACCCCAAATGAAGCTCACGACTTCTTCCTTGGCTGGATACCTCTTTTGGTTTGTTCTCTTCTTCTTCCTCTTCCCAATGCCTCTATTTCCATCTATCACTTGTCCATAAACATGTCACTCATCCTACTTGGTCTACTCACTTAGATCTTGAGAAGATCTCCTAGGATTTCTCCACAAGGTGCACGACATTCTTCCAAAAACCTCACCCCCCATTTGTTTTTCTTTTCTTTCCTTTTTCCTTCTTCTCCTTTGACTTGACCTTGATGTGATCACGTGAAGACTTCTTTGGGAAGTCTCCTTAGTCTTACACGCCTATTTGCCCCCCCTAGGATGGAGAAATCCCATCCTAGTTTCCTACTTTTCTCCTTTCTAGAAAACTACTAGTCAAAGTCTCATCTATTAGCAACTTTCCATCTTTCTAACTACTAGTCTTGGAAGACTTCTTGAAATTCTCCTAACTTGACAAGTGTCCACAAGCATGGGCTTGTTGACTTGTGGGCTCTATCCATGGGCCTTTTGGGGCTTTCCTAGTGTGCACTTGGGCCTCTTAGCCATTTCTAAGTCAATCTTTCTAAGCCCAAGCCTTCTCTCACCCTTTTAACTTATCCAATTTATTATTATTATTCATATTACCACACATTTAAATTTAATATTAAGGATTAAAATATCGGGCTGTTACAATTATTTTAATAAAGATTAAGTGAGAAATTTTAACCCTAGAACGTCTCTGATTTTAGCTTACACTACACCTACGTTACATAAGACATTTTGTAAGTTAGCTTCTAATTACTTATAGTTTATGTATGTCTGGTATTAAGATTCATGCAAATGATATTCATATTTTTATTTTGTTTATTTAATTGAATCATATTATATCATGTCATGTTGTTATGCGTATTAATCATGAATGTATTTTACATTTCACAACCATCATGTCATGAAGTATGCAAACATGTCATGAGATACTTTTATATGTCAAGCATGAAGAGTCAAGTTTACACTACGGCAACCCTGTAGGTTAAGACACATGGCAACCCTATGGAACAAGACACCATGGTAATCCTATGAGACAAGATATTATGTATAAGTCTATCTTAGTAAAGCAAGCATGCCATGCTTTTCATAAGTAGGTCCATGTGCATCAAGCATTCATGCTATGTTATTATCAAGCATACTTATTTATATTATTGGTAACTTAGAAGCCTTACTTTCTGATATTATAAATCTTATTATGGTAGTTTCAACTATCATTCCTCCCAAATTATAGATGATATGTCAAGGATCAGAGAGCCTGTACACCCCCAGCTAAATGACGTTGAATAATTAAAGGAGGAGCCTAGCTCATGAAGTTGGTCCTCTAGCTTTTGGATTCTATTTTTGAGATTATAGCTAAGTTATGTGAGCGACTTGGTGTTTAATTTAGTTCATATTATGTCAGTACTTTTGGAGTTCTGTCTTCTATGTTGTGCTTTGATTTTAGACTTGTTCGATAAATGTTATAACCTTTTATATGTAAATAAGTTATGAAAATATGCTTATGTTTTGGGATTAGCATTCTGATACATTGTTTATTCTTAAAAAAAAAATTACCCACTGTGATTATTGCATATTGTTAAAAGTATGTTAGGTGCATTGCATTCTTTACTATTATGAATGGGCGTATATGTGATAACCCATATTTTTAAGTATCTACTTAATTTTCATATGTGGCATGATTATGTTTCTTTAAAATCATTTTAAGGAAATTTTGGATATATGTATATAGTTTTTATGTTGGAAGGTTAGGAGTAGGGTTGAGTACAAAAGTGGCTTTTTTTAAGGTGAAATAGTGCCTAACCTGAGACCTTGCTTGACTCTCACTTTATGTCTGGCTCGAGCGAGATATAGGGTGGAATTTGACATCTTTTGATAGAACGACCATAACTTGCTCATTTGATATCGAATTCGAGTGATTTAAAAGGTTTTGGAAATATAAGAGGAATATCTATAAATTTTATGTTTTACATTTTAAGAGATATGAGCTTAATCAAATACAAAATAGAGATTGAAGTGGCAAATCTGAATTGGAGATAGATAGGCATTGGCTTTGAAGTTGACTAAGGACTTTGAATAAGATTAAGTCTTTAAATTATTTTGTCAATTATCCTAAAATCTGGACAAGTGTGTAGAGATGTAGAAAACGATGAGACTTTATTTAGAAAATTCCATGTAAAATAAGAAGAATCATTTATCAAACACTTGGTGTACTTGGATTGATGTTCTCGGACTGATCTGTCTACTTTTAGTAGAAAAATTATAACTTTATGAGCTCTAAATTAAGTGATTCTAGTTCCTATAGAACCTTAAGAAGTATATATAGAATTTTTATGTTTTGAATTTTTGAAGATGAGGAACGTATCAAGGACGAAATCTGGTGTGAAGTGGATGACCTTGGGTTGAGTTCAACTGGTAGCCGACTTTGAGGAATTGTATTATATTTAGCCATGTGATGAAAATTATGATTGGATATCAAACTTTCTAAAGTCTTGAAATATGTGAGAACATGTGACAAATTGATAAGAATTGATCTAGAAGCTCTAGTTGGCCCAAAGACATGGAGCAACATGAGAGGCAGAAATCTGCCTGAATTTTCCAAATCTAACTAAATGAGTTACAAACTAAAGTCTATCCCAACCAAATCTTGAAATGGCCTTCTAGAACATGTCAAGTGGTGTCTTAGAAAGTGTAACAAGTGACCAAATGGATAAGATAAGGGGCTGGGAGATGTCAGATACAAGAAATGACTCGAATGGCTTGATACATGCAGGATTAGGTGAAATCCCAGATCAAGCTTATGTCATCTGATATCTCTTCAACCATTGATCAATTTTGGTTGACTAAAATGACTTAATATTAGCCATTGGATGAAGATTTTATTGCCAAGCCTAAGATTTTAAGAGTTTAGACTTAATCATTTGGTTTTGAGGGTTAACACCTCATCCTCCAAAGCATGTGGGTAATCGGTTGCCTATAGCCATCTCTCATTCTCCTTTTCTTCTAAAGGGTCGACCACCCTCCTATATATATATATGTGTATGTGTGTGTGTGTGTGTGTTAGAGAGTTTTATAACCCTCTTGGGGAAAGTAGAACACACACCCAATTGGAGAGAAAATTAAAGTAGAATCCTCCCTAAACCTAGCTAAAGAGAGTGATCTTGAGGGAATCCTTGCAAGTGCTTAGTTCTATCATCAATACAAGCTTTGAAGAAATTAGGAAGTATACAATTTAACCTATTGTTGGCATAGAATGAGAATGAGTAAATTGTTGATTAAATCATGTTAGTTATTGGTTGGAGTTTAAACCTTGCTTATATAATGTAATTGGAATATATTGTGTTTTGGATGAGATTTTGTTATGGTAAAATGTTAAGAAAATTATAAGAACATAGCTTTATATTTTAATAAGTAAAAATAAGATTTATGTGAAAAGATTACTTGATTTAGATTGAAAAACCCTATGAACCTTGACCACGCTCGACTCTCGCTTGACCTATGGATTGAGCAAAGAACAATCCGAACCCTTCGCTTGACCTTGCTCGATATCATGCTCGAGCGAGTTACAACCTGAGACTTCACTCGAGTCTCGCTCAATACCTTACTCGAGCGAGAGACAACCCGAGACTTCGCTTGATGCTCGCTCGATATCTTGCTCAAGCGAGATACCCTGTTTGTTTAAATTTGAGACTTTTCCTTGGATAAAAGTTGATGATTCAATAAGGAAGAATTATGTGTGTAATATAAGTGTATTGCATGATTTGAATGATAAGTGTTGCATTGGGTACATAGCATAAGGTTTAAGAGTACATGCATGTTCCATCCTGTGGTAGGATTTAAGAAAAGGGGCATGGCATGTATTTAAGAGAATAAGAATAAGAAATGAATAAGTAAGAATAAGAGTTATGGATAAGTTAGTCATGTCATGACGGAGACGGCAAGACGTAATGCTCGTATGACTGACGTGCTGACAGGAACAGCGATACGTAACGCCTGTCGTAAAAATAAGAATCATGTCATGACGGGGACGATGACACATAACTCCCGGACGACTAATATGGTTTCATAAGATAAGTGTCGTGTCACGACGGGGACGACAATACGTAACACCCGGACAACTGACATGACTAACGGAGACGGCGATATGTAATGCCCGCTATGTTAAATATGTTACGTGTCGTGACAAATACGGCGATACGTAACGGCCGGAAGATTGACATGAGACTCATCACAACGGGGACGGCGAGATGTAGCGCCGGGATGATTGATGAGTTATATGCGATGGGACGACAATACGTAATGCCCATTGAAGATAAGAGATAAGTAAGACTCGACAAGAACGGCGATACGTAATGCCCATCGAGGATAAAAAATAAGTAAAACTCACAAGATTAAGAAATAAGATGAAAAGTATAAGTTTTAAGTATATGATGGTGAGTCTAAGTAAGATCTAAGTTTATATAGGAAGAGTGATCATTGACATGCATAAATCCTATAAAGCATTCTCATAAGTTATATGTCTGTGATCATTGTTATGTATGAAGATTGCTGATGTTATCTATGCCTTATTTCATTAACTGTGTACTTATTGAGATTTCTTGTAAATCTCACTCTTTTAAGTTTTATCTATCATTCCTTATGGAATGATAGATATTGTGCAGGATTAAACAAATTACAATGAGACTCAGATAGCACAGGAGATTCTAAGGTACCCTGAGGGTCCTACAGAATACTCTTCTCTAGTTGAGATAATCTCATGTATGTGGTCAAGTGGAATAGTAAGATTACTGGATAACGGTGGGATACAATATTATATTTTAAAAAACTAAATGGGTTATGTAAGTCTTAGATACAATATATTTTTATAAATGTGAAGTTATGAACGTTATAGTTTTATTATGCCATGTAATCTATTTATGCAAGAGTTAGATCTCTTTGCATATATTGGAGATTTACCTCTTTCGGCTGTATTTTGCATTGCATTTAGTAGTAAGTTTAGAGGCATTCATGCTACTCCTTACATTTAAGTGGGATAAGCAGCCTTGTGTTATTTGTCCGTATTCTTCGATTTACGTTTTAATCGAGGCAAAAAATCGAGGCATTGCAGTATGTGACCTTTTGTTTCATGTTGTGGCTTTTAAAGCTCCATCAAATCCCAAGTGAAGTTTGGGGCATCATAGACTTAACTTGATTCCCTGTATGGTCATAGCGGAAAGTATATGATGATGTTATTCCTCAAGGTAACAATAGGATAATTTTATACGCGAGATCATTTTGATACGTAATGTGGTGTATGTATTGTTTGACTCTGGAGCGATGATATCTTTTGTTTCGTATGATTTTGTATGGGGATGTAAATTAAGAGTAGAGTCGTTGGCTCATAAGGTGTTAGTATCACTCCCTGATGGTAAGGTGATCGGGTGCAATCGAATGGAGAAGGATTGTCCATTAGAGATTGCTGGCTTGAGGTTAAATGCCAAATTGGTAGTTTTTCACCTGTTGGGATTTGACATAATTTGGGGAATGGACTGGTTATCTGAGAATTACATTAAGAGCGAGTGTCGCAAGAAGGAGATAATATTTGACCTCCCTGCAGAGGTTAACTGCGGCACTGATATTAGCATTGTTGGAGCCCCACAAGCCGTACGTGGTCTACAACGATGCTTTGAAGATGGGACTAGGATGTGTATTAATACAAGAAGGGTGAGTATTTGCATATGCATCCTGACAGCTTAAGGATCATGAACGGAATTACCCCACTCTTAATTTGAAATTGGCAACAATAGTGGTTGCATTAAAGATTTGGAGACATTGTTGGTATGAGAAAGAATGAGAACAACTCTGAGCAGATAGAAGAGCTATGCTGATAAGCGTAGAAGGTCTTTAGAATTCGCAGTAGGCGACTAGGTATACATTAAGATCTCACTTATGAAGGGTGTAGTGTGGTTCGGTGAGAAGGGAAAGTTAAGTCCCTACTATATTGGACCCTATGAGGTTATAAAGAAGGTTGGACCGGTAGCTTACCACCTGGATTTATTAAAAAGTCTGCAAGGAGTTCACAATGTATTCCACATATCTTCCTTAAAGAAGAGCCTTGTGGAAGGACTGGTGATAGTAATGGGTCCAGGCTACATTAAGTTATGCTCTAACCTAACTTGCAAGGAATGGTCAACACGAATCGAAGATCAGAAGGATCAGGAATTAAGAAATCTCAGAATCTCACTGGTTAAAGTACTTTAGAACAATCTTGCCTTCTGATAAGCGACATGGAAAAAAACATAAAGACTTGATGAGGGCTAACTACTCTCATTTGTTTGTAAACTAGTTGTGTAATTACTCTCTTGGTTGAACTTTTTTGTGTGACTATCAATATATAGGTGTGTGTGATTATGTTGATTATATAGTTGTGTTGGTTGTTATTCCCTTTGGCTACTATTTGTCCTTTATAAACCGTAGTAATTTATCGAACGACCTTGAGCAGAAAATGGTTTGAACTAGAAGGAATCCACGACCACTAGTGCTAGAGGTACATAAATATATCTGGGTTGGATTTGGTGTTTAGGGTGTTGCCTTAACAATTTCAAGGACGAAATCTTCTTTTTAGTGGGGGAGGATGTGATGACCCAGAAATTCCATCTCTTATTTATTTATTTATTCATTTTAAGAATAACAAAGGGTATTTTAGGTTAGTAAGAATTGGAGGCTTGGGCTTAGAATTGAGTTTTGGAAAGTATGGACTAGGATATTGGCACAAAGTTGGGTATCAAAGCCCATAAGCCCATGAGAGTGATCCATGAGTCAACCAAGCCCATGCATGAAGAGACATGTCATCCTATGAGAGTTTTAGTAAGTCTCCAAAGACTAGTAGGTATGAAGAGAAAATACTAGTAGTTGGAGGGTTTGACTAGTAGGTTTCTTGGAAAAGAGCGAAGGAATCAAGAAGAAATTTTCATCATTTGGGAAGTATGGGAAATGTGAGAGACAAAAAAGGGAAGAACCAAACTCTTCCAATTGAGTTTCCCTATGTGAATATCATATCTAAGTGATTGACTTGTAATAGATCTTGTAAGAGTGAAAGATTTGTGTGTAAGGAAATCCCTGGGAAGATGTGTGATAAGTTGAGATGATGTGTCATTGGGAAGAAAATTGGTAGCTTGGAAAAGAGAAGCATACGTGTGAGAAAAAGCAAGAGGATGCCAACCTTGCTTCACTTTGAGTTTCCCTATACAAAGCCCCACTTTTGATATGACAAAAAGTAGATTTTGTGTAAAACGATCTTTAGAGATATGATAGACAAGTGGGAGTGTGTTGACTTGTAAGAGTGTGATGGTGACAAGTGAAGTGACTATTTTTGGAGATCAAGAAGAGGTATAGGACAAGTAAGGGGATCTTTTAAGAAGGATTTGACAAGAAAATTGACATGTCATTGAGAAGATATGGCTTCATTGGAGAGAAGAAAAGTGGGTGAAGGAAAAGCAAGGGGGTTCAGGTGCGGGAGTAGCCGACTAGCCCATTTGTGGTCTTTCCAATACTTTCTCAAATATAGGTGATTTGGACCCATGAGATTGTGTAGGAGTGGTTTGTACTTGTGTGTAAGAGTGTAAGGTTGAGTGGTGATTGATGGAACACATGAGAGGAAGGAAAAACAAAGGAGGAAGAGATAAGAGTTTCGGTTGTGCTTGGAAAAGGCCTAGCCGAAGGTTGCAAGCTCCATTCCCCAAAGATTTGATCTTGCAATCTTGGAGAATGACTTGTGAGGTGATGTGTGAGTGTGTGAAGAGTGATGTGAAAGAAAATGGAGGGTTGTTGCCCATACATGTGCCGGCCATAGGACGCAAAAGGAGAGTTTTAGGCATGATGTGATCTAGTGATGGAAGTCAATCAAAGGGGTCTTTCAAGCCATCAAAGGTTAATCCTAAAACTAGGGAAATGAGTGCTTATAAGCCTAAGAAATTCTCTTGGCTGAATGGCCTATGCCTTGATCTTTTTCCCACTTGTTTGCTTCACTTGTACACACACACCCCACCCTACATCACACAGTAACAAGCTTTTTCTCTCAACTCTCACTTTGCTTTGCTTTTTTCCATCTTCTAAACACAAAAATATCCTAAGTCTAATGAAGTGTTCTAATGAAGTGTGAGTAAGGTATTCTTGAGTGGAAGATTACTTGAGGATGTAATGCAAAAACCTAAGCTATTTCAAGAATAGAAATTTAGGTTAGATCACATTCACACACCAAGGTTTATATCCTTAAGATTTTCTCTTTAACTATATGTTTACGAACTATTTTAATGGATGTTTCTATATATATATATATATTTTCAGAGCTAATCTTTTCTACTTGGGAGTCTTGTAAGTGCACATTTATCTTGACTTTGGCATTTCTTGTATATATTTGAGTGAATGTGTTTGTATTGGTTGATGGATGTATGGAAATGCTAGATTAGGTTTTCTTAAAGGAAGGGCTTTGTTGTTATAGTTGAAAATCCATGCTTGATCCATACGATTCCTTAGGCTTATGATTTAAATATGTTGGTGGATATAGCTAAGTTGTTGCAAAAGAAAATGAAGTATGATGATATGATATATGATGATGGTAGAAATGCATGTATGACTAAGATTAAGCTTGTTGAATGTTTGGTGATGCTATGTTAGATTACTTGAGAAATGATTTGTCTATTTAGTTACAAATCCAAGCTTAGTCTATATGCTGCTTTAGGCTTCAAATTATATTATGTTGGTGGATTTAGTTAATTTGATGCAAAGGAAAATGAAGCATGTTGATATGGTATATAGTGATAAGGATGCATGCTTGATTAAGATGAAGTTTGTTGAAGGATTGGGGATGCTAAGTTAGATTGCTTGAATAAATGCCTTGTATGTTTAGATGTAAATCCATGCTTAAGCAAGGTATATTATCCTAGGCTTGAGATTTACATTTTTATTGGTGGATTTATTTACTTTGTTATAAAGGAAAAATAGAGCATGATTAGTATGAAAAATGGTGACAAAATGCATGCATGTTAAAATAATGTTTGGAGTTGAAAAAAAATTTTAACTGGTGTATATATGGGTTTCGGATTTGAAGGTTTTAGGGTTGAGTTTTTCAATGATCAACTATTATTTTATAGGATAATTAAGCCTTGAATACTTGAAAGGTTTAGAAGCATGGAAGCTAGGAGGATTCAATAATATGATATTTCAGTTTTAACATGTATGATTAAGTATGCTATTTTGGTGGAAAGAAAAGTGATTAAAATGCTAATTCTAAAGATTATAGGGTTCGGTCAACCCCTTTTAGTGGTGTTAAAAAAGTTTTAGTTAATTTTGTTAAGGCTTGATGGGTGCATGGAGGAGGATAGAAGAAGTAAATCCTAAGAAGTTACCATGGAAGGTCTTGGCCCAACCCTAGTGGTGAAGGCCGAGTGCCACTCTTTGTGTATTGAGCCCATTTGTGTGCTTTTATATGAAGTATAGATAGATTCATGTGATTCGTTCATTTGTCAATAAGCATGATAAAGCACACGTGTGCTTGAACTAGTCTCATGGTTCGTATGTTAAGCACTCAGGGTTATATGTCACATGCATGAAGCATGAAAATCATATTTTTAAGTCAAACATGTTTTCAAAGGAAAAGAAAAGAATTAAAGTTTTTATAAGAATCCTAAAAGCTGGGACGGGGTAGTGTCCCAGTATCCCTGTTCACTCAGGAGTATTTAAAGTTGAGTGAAAGCCCCTGAGTCGACGAAGAACAATCGGCGGACCATATATGGCTCCAAACTGTGTCCGGAGTGTGGTTGCACCTAATGCTAGTGGGTGTCCAAGGACGGTATTGGCTTTTGCCTTACTAATATAAGAATAAGGTTGTAGTCGCTTGGTTTGGGTGGTCACTGAGTGATGAAGAGCGGCTAACGTCGTCGTTTAAGCTTGAGTGGTCGTTGAGTGACGCGTAAATCGGGTAACATATTCACTTAGACTTGAGTGGTCGCCGGGTGAGACGATAACTAGCGGGGAGCACACGGTACATAAGGGAACCGTGAGGTGTCCAAAATGAATAGTGACAGGGAAGACGATACGTAACTCCCGAATCACTAATTAGGACTTTCACATCACAACGGAGAAGACGATAAGTAACTCCCGTATGACTGATGTGAAGGCGGTAAAGGCGATACGTAATTACCGTCGAGGTCAAAAAATTATATGAATATGCTAAGTAGTGCCAAAAATAAGAAATGATGAAAGAAACAATTTTTTTTTACAAAAAATGGTTTTAAAGCATGAGTTAAAAGAATTACGTTTATGATGAACCCTTTTTATGAAAAGCAAGTTTACGTGTCAAGATTGAAAAAAAGTCAAGTTTTATGAAAGTCTTTATGAGCACATACATTTGCTAAGTTAGTAGTCGTATATGCATGACACATGTTATGTTTGTTATTTGCTTATATGTATGCTTGAAATGATTTTGTTGAGATAATTGTGTACTTACTGAGATTTCTCGAAATCTCACCCTTTTATATTTCCACTATCATTTCTTGTGGGGACAATAGAAGTTGTTGCAGGAAAAGATGACGTCGACGACTATGAGACTCGGAGAGACTCTTTAGACCACTGATGGTCTGGTGATCTCTCCACCTTTTGACGTGGTCGAGGGATTAGTGCTTGGATGGTGTCATTTACCTACATTTTAATTAGATTTCGGAGGTCCTCGATATTTTGGGAAAGAAAATATTTTGTGGAAATCAAGACAATTGGCAATTCTATTAATATGAAGTTTAATTTGGGATCTTAAATTTGTTATACCATGTGACGTAAGACAAAAAAATTAGTACTTGCCTAATTTTAGAATGGTTTGACCTTTTCTGCTGCGAAAATTTTTTATTCACTACATTTAATTTTAAATGCTTGCTTGAACTTAAGATAAGAACGAGTGGTGAACTTCCCTATGTTATTTATTTCCAACGTCTCGGTTTACGTTCGATCCCAAGCATAAACGGGGGCGTCGACAAAATCACTTAGAGTTTCAATTCACCTTCTCTGTCTCATGTTTAGGGTTTTTCTGATTGAATATGTACTTAAGAATTTTATGGTCGGTGAAAATCTCACACTTTTCCTATATAAGTAATGTCTCCAGATCTTCAATGAAAACACCACAGCTGCTAATTCTAAGTCATGGGTATGATAATTCTGCTCGTGATTCTTGAGTTGTCCGGGCGCATAAGCAACCACCTGTCCTTCTTGCTAATCACACATCCTAAACCCAACTTCGAAGCATCGCTGTAAATTACATATGGCTTATGAGGTTCCAGCAAAGCCAGAATTGATGCCGTAGTCAGTCTCTTCTTAAGCTCCTGAAAATTCCTTTTGCATTGCTCACTCCAAATATACTTAACATTCTTTCTTGTCAATGTTGTCAAGGTGCAGAGAGCCTAGAAAATCCTTCCACAAACCTCTTGTAATATCCTGTTAATTCGAGGAAACTGCGCACTTCATGTGCATTCGTTAGCTTTGCCAATCTGTTAGTGCCTTTATTTTGGCTGGGTCCACCGAAATGCCTTCACTTGAAATCAGATGACCCAAAAATTTAACCTCTCGTAGCCAAAATTCACACTTAAATATTTAGCATAGAGTTGGTGCTTTTGTAATGTTTCCAATACGATTCTAAGATGTTTCTTATGCTCCTCATCACCTCGAGAATAAATTAAAATATTATCAATGAAAACTACCACAAAATCATCCAACTACGGTCTGAATATTTGATTCATTAGATCCATAAACACTGTGGGTGCATCAGTCAATCCAAATGGCATGACTAAAAACTCGTAATGTCCATATCAAGTTTGGAATGCAGTCTTAGGTACATCTTGCTCCTTGATCCTAAGTTGATGATAGCCAGATCTAAGATCTATTTTGGAAAACACTGTTGCTCCTCATAATTGATCCAACAAATCATCTATTCGAGGTAGTGGATATTTATTCTTAATAGTAACTATGTTCAAATTTCGATAATCTATACACATACGCATTGTTCCATCATTTTTCTTTACAAATAGCACTGGTGCTCCCCACAACGATGTGCTCAAACAAATAAATCCCTTCTTTAAAAATTCTTTGATTTGCGCCTTCAATTCCTTTAGTTCCATAGGTGCCATTTTGTAGGGTGTCTTATGAACTGGAGTCGTTGTTGGTTCCAATTCAATAGTAAAGTCTGTTTCTTGGTCTGGGGGTAGTCATGGCAAATCATCCATAAAAACTTAGGGAAAGTCCTTTACTACGGAGATTCCTTTAACACTTTTAGCTTCTTCCAATGTATTCAATACTACCACCAAAAACACCTTTGCTCCTTCCTTTATACCTTTTTTTACTTGCTTTGCTGTTAAAATCGAGGGAATAGGTTCGACTATTTCCCTTATGTAACAAATTCTTTCTTTCTCTGGCACTTTAAAGACTATCTCCTTTTTACGACAATCAATCTTAGCATAATGCTTGGATAACCGATCCATACCTAGGATTACATCAAACTCCATTAAATGAAACACTATAAAATCTACGAGTAATTGTAACCCCGTAACCTCTATAATATAGTTTGTTACTATGCATTGCCATCCAACCACCTTTCCATCGGGCATTAATACTAGAACCTTTCGGGCTAGAGTCTCCACATTTAATCCACACATTTGTATGCATGCATATGAAATAAATGATTTCGTTGCTCCAGAATTAACATTCACTGCGTTTTGTCATAACTTAACCTTACCTGTAATGCTTCCAGCATCAACGGCCTCTTTAGCTTCCACATCTACGTCTCCTAGTGTAATAGCATACACCTTAGTTTTTACAAAGGCCATTGCTTTGGTTACTGCAGCTGTCATTCCTCCAAGATTGTTCTGTGGGTAGTCCCAGATCATATGACCTTGTTGTCCACATTTAAAATAGGCTCCAGTAGTCAACCGGCTTTCACCCATATGCCTTTGTCCACGCCTTCTATAGAGTGGAAATAAAACTGGTGTTCCTGGTCTAGTCATCTTTCATTTCCCTTTATCTGTATCGCAAAAAATTCTTTTTTTCCCCACACCTCTTCCTGAAGCATAAGGAAATCCTCTTTTTTGAGGTGACTAAGCTTGCATAATCAAATTTCTTTGTTCCGTCTTAGTAATGGTATCCACATTCACCAATTCTTGAAAGTTCTCAATTCGCAAGCAAGATACTTGATTACGGATTCTAGATCATAATCCTAATTGAAACTTCTGCGCCTACATCTTTTCAGTGGCAATCAAATAAGGGGCGAATCTTCCTAATTCTATAAATTGCGCCACATATTGTTTTATGGCTATATCATCCTGTACTAATGTGGCAAATTCCAACGCCTTCTGCTGCTTTACTGTCTCTGAAAAGAAACGGTTATCAAATTACTTTTTTGAATCTTTCCCATGATATTGCCATATTCTCCGCTAACTCTTGCTTCAATAATTTTCTCTTTGTATCCCACTATAATCCAGCTTCTCCTTGTAGCAAATGTCCTATGTATTGGACAATCTGAATTTTCGTGTATCCACTAATCTCGAAAGTATGTTCCAAATCCACCATCCACTCATCAAGTATTCAAACCTATCTTAATACCATGTGATCTTTTTTCTAGAACAATGTGGATTTACCTAGAGAAGTAATTGCTCTGATACTACTCTGTGACGCCCCCAATTTACGTCCAGGATATAACGTAAACTGAAGGGTCAGAATAGGTAACACAATGTTATCTACCCTTCATACTTATCTTACATAACTTGCATGTATCTAACTTACTAATCATGCGTCATGAGTACTACAGGGAAAAAATTTTAATTTCTAGAAAATGAAAAGAAATCTAACTTTGCACTTAGATCACATGACACGACATAACTAAAACCTTTATATATATATATATCAACATCACATCTCCATTGTTCATAAGTTAGAGATTCAAAATACATAAACATAGCTTCTCATATCTTCTTTAGGCCTCTTCACCTAACAGGCTATTTCTTAACTTCTTTCCATTGTATTGCCTAATGTCTTTCATCACATGCTCAAAATAGAAGAGACATAACTATCAAAAGTGAGTCAACACAGGGAGAGAATTTGGTGGGCCTCTCAAGGCTTACCAAAATCTCCTAGGGAGTCTGTTCCTCTCAGTGGGTCATACCTACCTGCAACCAAATCTATCATTTCGAGAGGATCTCGGAATGATAGGAAATATTCAAAGAATGATATTTCAAAGAAATCTCAGTAAGTGCTTAAAAAACATAATAAAACAATAACAAATTCACAAATAACCTGCATATGCACATCATATGCCCATAAGACCTATTAATCATGACTCATGCATGCCTTATATACAAGTTACCTTTGAATTGTGCACTTTCTATGAAAAGACTTAGTGAGCATTGGTGCACACCTTTTGTGTCGTAGTGTAGCTTTTCATAAATAGTCTTATTTAATGTTATTATTCTTGATTTTATAAGTCTTAGTCTTATTCTCGATGGCAGATCGATTCACTTTCACCATTGGGTGTCTTAATATGACGACAGTTACATATCGCATTCACCGTCCTGACATAACTTATCATATTATGGCAGTAGTTATATATCGCCTTCATCGCCAATCATATTTGTCATATGAGCATTACGTATTTCTGTCCCCATTATGACATAAACATACTTATCGTAGTGGGCGTTACGTACAGCTATCCCCGCTATGACGTAAACGTTCTTATTATAGCGGGTGTTACATATCGCCATCCCTGTTAGTCAAGTCAGTCTCACAAGCGTTACGTATCGTCGTCCCCATGATGACATAAGCATTCTTATCATACGACAGGCGTTTCGTATCCCCATCTCTGTCCTGATTTAACTTTCTTATTCTTAGTTGTTCATTTCTTATTCTTATAAATATTTCTCATCTTTCCTAAACTGCATGCCATGTCCTTTCCCTTCGATGTATAACTAGTGACATATTGGGACATGCATGTATTCTTAGACTCTTTTCATATATGCTACATATCACATGGGATTCATATCATATAAATCATATATTTGCATTCAACATATAATCCTTATATTATATCCCATGCATTAGACATAAGAAAATCTCAGATTCGGATAATAGGGGAATCTCGCTCGAGCCAGACGTCGAGCAAGAGTCGAGCTAGATTTCTGCCTAAATCTCGCTCTGCCAATTCGGAGATCAGATAGAGAAGTTATGACTGATCTATCGAGAGACGTTGGAATTGCCTAAAACAAGCCAATCCGGTTGCACCAAGTGGTGCCATTTGACTCCTTCCTCCATTTCAAATTTTCCTTATTTTTCATAGATCAATCATCTAAATATCTTATTTTATAAAATAAAATAAAATAATAATAATAATAATAATGCTATAAAAGAATTTCTTATAGCTTTTGCCTTTCATCTCTAATACTTAAGAAAACCAACTATGTATGCCAAATACATTTTCAAGAAATTCTCACCATTAACAACGAATTCTCCAAATTAAAATAATCATTCTATAATAAAACAATTAAAAGAAATCAGGTTATCACAGGGAAGACCTTAGATCTCGTCTATCCATTTGCCTTTTGGCCCTTATTATCGTAAAGACTGAGAGGAAAGAGGCGTGAACATCCTCTGCAATATCTTGCCTTTGGTCAAATTTGCAGTCTATCCGTCCTTTCATAAATATGGGTGTAAGGAGTTCAGTCTAGACTAGAAAAATCAATCAGATCAGACCGAATTCCAAATTGGTCGGTCTCACTCTCATAAATTGTTGGCCACAAAAATTTGATCCTGTCTCGAGATCTATAAATTTTGAACTAGATCGAACGTAACCGAACTCCTATATGTATTTAAAATATTTTTAGTAAGTTAATATATTATTTTTATATAGTAATTATGTAAATTAATGATGTAAGTTTTATGCAATTTATTCTCATCTAGCTTAGAATTTTTTTAATAACTTAGTTACATAATCCACATTAATAATATACTAAATTTTAATTTAGTAATTTAAATAATTTTTTTTAATTAATTTAATGAAAAAGGAGAAATAAAATTAAAAGTATTTGGGCCAGACTGGTAGATATGGATGTTTAGTTCAATCCAATCCGAAAAAACTGATGAATCAAAAATTTTGGTCCATCACCCCTTGGATCAGATTGGACCAATTTACACCCCTACTCAAAAGGGTCTCCCACGTGGTGTTGGACTATACATCTAAGATTAGACAATATAATCTGTAGGTTCATAATTTTGTTTTTCATCTCCAGTTGTAATATGTCTTATGAAGTATGGGCCTCTATGTATGACACTTGTTGCATCTTAACACCTCAGTGTTGTCTTGGAGAGTTGTTACAGCCATATCAGTTTTGTCCTTCACCGTTACTTGCCCTTATACTATGAGCCATCCTTTTCTAGAACTACTGGGATATTCAGCTCCTTGTTCTAGCCTTTGTTTGGTCATCATGGTGCCTACCTCAAACATGGTGAAAAGTCCCTTACCACAAGGGGCTGGATCGTGCTAGCCAGACACTCTACAATGTTCTGCTCACCATACTCTCAGTTTGGTCACATATTGTCTACCTAGTTACCTCTTCTTTGACAATCCTTTATCTTTGCTAGGAGATTTCGTCCCTTGCTTTGACGCAATCCTTAAGAGCTATTGCATAAATAAATGCATGTAAAGTTGTAGCATAAACAGCAAAATCGAGAGGAAGAAGTAATGGTGTTTTAGATTTGAAGTAGCTCAAGCCTTCATGTAACGTCCCGGTTCCGTAAGAGTTCGAGAGTTACTATCTATCACATATACTCACATTCAACACTATAATTATAGACTACAAATTTCTAAATATCATATAAAACTATTTTTTTTCTAAGAAAGCAAAAAGGGTGCTAGGGCGGAGTGTTACACTTCAAGTTGTGGGTTTTTATAGGTAGAGTATGAGGAGAGAAATAGAGTTTCAATATGATGGAAAAGGGGGAGACAACATTTGAGAAACAATTAGCCAAACCATTTGAGAGACTTTCTCACTGCATCAAACTGATTTATATGAACAAGGTCTTGTGCTTGAGGTGATTTGTGCTTGTCCAAAAGAGAAAAGGACAAAATTTGTAATTATTTAAAATCAATATGAGTATTTTCTCTGATTGATAATCATCTTTAAAATTGGGAGTACGTTCCATACTATTGGGAAAACATATTTAAGAAAAAAAATATGAAAATAATAGTTTTTTCTAAAATGTACACTGACATATTTTTTTGGTGAGAATTTGTACCCTATTTTCCATGATTAGTTTTTGTTGATGATGACTTTTCATGACAATTTTTTCTTGTTGTTAGAAAAGTAGTATTTTTGGAGGCGTGTTTTCCATGATTTGCCTCTTGCTTTCATGGAAAAAGACTTCTACATTTTTAGATATATGTTGTATTGGAATTTTTTTAACTTTTCAATATTAATACACTTCAATAAGTAACATTCAAACAACTAATTTTATGATCATAGAGCTTTTGAAATTATTTAAATATTTTTTAAGACACTTACCCCAAAGCCAAGCTGATTTTAGTGGTTTCGGACTTCTTTGTTGTACGTAACGATTCATCTATTACATGTGCCATTGTTGGTGACCACTTTCTCAGATTCTCTGGTATTATAAAACATAATTGGCTTTTTGAAGCATCCTTGAGAAATCCATCCGCACGTGAATACCCACATGAACCCAGAAAGCTAGCTCAAACTGTAGATGAGCAGGGCCTAAGTCGCAGATAATCAAAACAAGCTCCCAAATAGCAAAAAAAGACACTCTTCCAAATAGCAAGCTCCAAATAGGAAAAAAACACATTTAAAAAAACAGCAAAAAAGTAATGGAAGAGATTAAGAGAAATCAAGAACACACTATCAAATGAATAAAGCACATAAACACTATTCCAAACTGCAGATGAGCACAAAAGTAGACCTCCTTCCATTAATGGAGATTAGGGCCTGAGTCGCAAGTAGAGATAAACCAAGGTGGATGACCTCCATCCATAAATTTTTTAGAAAGAGAAAATGATGGAGACAGAAATGGAGAAAGAGAGGTGAGGAAGATCGAGGAGAGAGATGAAGACTTAAACTGAAAATAACCAGATTGAATTTGAAAACAAAATAAAACTCAAAAGATAAAAGGGTCAACGAAAGAAACTATCCCAAAAATGGAGAGGATGGTTTACCAATGTGTTGGAGTACGACGGTGGGGCATATACGAGAGAGAGAGAGAGATTTGAACAACAGAATGGGGGAGAGAGAAAAACAAATAGAGACATGGACCATGGGGCGGAGAAAAAGAAGAAATTATTTTTTGCCTTGTTTTTAAAATCGTCCTTTGCAGGGGTATAATGTTATTTCAAATAGTTAAATACTTGCAACAAACAGTTAAATACCATATAGACCATTTAAAAGCAAATTGATGTCATCGTAAACCAAATCTCAGAATTAATTTTTTTCTATCCAAATTATTCATGACGATAATTTTAATTTGGTTGCAAAAAGTTGTTTTTAGTGGCAATTGTTCACTCCTTGAAAATCAAAAGGTGCAAAATCCAATAAGAAATTGAATTTTTACCATCAAATTAAAACTGTCACAAAATAATAACTTGCAGCATTTTTGCAGGGAACAAGAAACATTACAAAGACTTAAGATTTCACTGTAATAAAAATTACATGTCATCAAAATCCCATCAACAAATTTGGTGGACAAAAACAAAAAACATTTCTTACTTAAAATTATATAGAAGTGCCTTATGGTACCCATTGGTGATGAAATTTAGTATCTAGTTTAATTTCTCTGCTAAGTATAATTTTTAGCATTAACTTTAGCATCAATGAAAATATTTTAGACGCAAAAGATTGCTTCTATTATAGTGCGTGTATTGCCAGTGTCACGCAAAGTGAAAATTACCTTGCATGGGCTTTTTGATACACAACCAAATTATGTGCACATAACATAGGAAATTTTGGATACATATATATATATATATTGATTTTTCCACCTTTGGCTTGAAGAAACTAAAAGGATGAAAGAACAATTAAGACAAATAAAACAGACAAAAATTAGGTATATGCGATGAAATTAGGGTTTATGATTCGGCCAAAATACATTGCAAGAAACCTAATAAAAGCTTTGGAGAATTGCCATTTTATTAGGATTGTGTCATGGGAAAGTCTACTAGAGTGAGTTTTAAAAGTGCCACTCATCATACTAAACATGCCTTGGATCATCCATATTCTAACTTGTGGGGATTAGCTAGAATTAGCTCCCATGGAAGAGGGAGTTATTTTCTCTCCATTATAGATGACTACTCTACAAAGGTGTGGATTTATATTTTAAAACATAAAAGTGACACCTTCCAAAATTCTCAAGAGGAAAACATTGGTTGCAAACCAAGTGGGAAGAAAAGTCAAGACCCTTAAGACAGATAATGGACTTGAATATTTGTCAAATGAATTCAATAATGTCTATCAAAGGGAAGGGATAGTAAGGTACAAGAAAGTTAAGGAGACCCCTTAGCAAAATGGTCTTGTTGAGAGAATGAACAGGTCCATTTTGGAGAGGGTTAGATGCATGTTATCCAACTTAGGCCTTTCAAATGCCTTTTAGGCAGAAGCTGTGTTACAACAGTGCATTTAATAAATAGGTGTCCCTTATCAACTATAGGGTTCAAAACAACTCATGAAATGTGGTCAAGAAAACTCTTAAAATATGATTTTGAAAATCTTTGGATGTGTGGCTTATGCACATTCAAAAACAGATAAGTTAGAGCCTCAGGCTCTAAGGTACATTTTTGTGAGTTATCTTGATGGAGTTAAAGGGTGTAAATTATAGATGGATGACCTGAGAAACAAAAGTGCATTATAAGTAGAGATGTGACCTTCAATAAGAATAAAATGTCCAGAATTTAGAAGAAGGAAAGTGATACTACACAGAGAAATTTTTGACAACTTGTAGCTTGAGGTAAAGCATAATGAAAATGCTTCAGATTAGCTGGTTGAAAAAGTTGAGAAAACTAAGAACATAAGCTTTATTAACACAGATCAAGGTGGAGCCAGTTCATGGAATCTGGCTAAAGATAGACATCGGAGGGTATTAAACCTCTTCAAAGGTTTGAACAAGTAGAGTTTATTGCTTTTACTTTGATAATAGCATAAGAAATGGTTCAGGTAGAACCAAGGTCCTATAAAAAAGTAATGGCTAGTGAGGAGGCTCACAAGTGGTCACTAGCCATGCAAGAGGAAATGAAATTCTTGAATAAGAATAACACTTGGGTATTGGAGCAAAAACTTAAAAAGGTATAGCTAATAGGGTCCAAATGGATAGTCAAAAGAAGGAAGGTATCTCAAAGGTTGAAGGCTCGATATACAAGGCAAGGTTGGTGGCAAAAAAGTTTACACAGAAAGAAGGAAAGACTACAATGAAATCTTCTCTCCTATGGTGAAACATAACTCCATTAGGCTGCTGTTAGCTTTTATTGCCTATGAAAATTTGAACATGGAATATGTAATAGCCCAAATTTTTAAGATATAATATTTCCTTGAAATTTGTTGGAAAAAATATTTCATAGAAAAAGAATAGGAGACTTAGATGCATTCTAAGGTAATTGTTGGATGGAGTTTTGGGAATTTTAGCAATTTATCAACTAGAGAAATTCAATTTAGACCTAGAAAGAGATAAATTTTCAAAATTTGAGGAAGAAATTCAAAGAGAAGTGAAAGAACAAAACATCAAACACTTGCTGTGCCAAAACGGATTCTCAGACTGGACCGTCGAAGTTTTGTGTAATAATCATAACTTTTTCATATGATGTCCAAATAAGGTAATTACAATTCCTATAGAACCATAAGAGAGAGATATAAAACTTATATGTTTTAAGTTTTGAAGATAAGGAATTTATCAAGAACTAAATCTAGTGTGAAGTGGACGGACATAGATAGGAGTCAACTGGTAACCGACTTAGATGAGTTGTCTTAGGTTCAACCATGTGACAAAAATTAAGATTAGATACCATATTTTCTTAAGTCTTGACATGTGTGGGAACATGTGGAAAGTTGATAAGAATTCATCTAGAAGTCTTGGGGGGTAAGAAAACAAAGGAAAACAAATGGAGAATTCGGATTGGATATTCTCGAGTAACTTTTGACGTATTTCAGTAAACTAATCATATCTCTCTCATATGATATCGGAATAAGGTGATTCAAAATCCTGTAGAACCCTAAGAAGATTATCTTAAACTTTCAAGTTTTGAGGTTTGGAAGAGTCGAATTTTATCGTTGACGTAATAGGGCTGGAGAGGCCAAGTGGCCAGATGCACCCCTTAGAAGATTTCCTATGATGGTATTTTGTCTTCACCCCCATGTGTTGGAATTCTTTGAGCCCTTGATCAAGATCATTTTATAGGTGTATTAATCTCAACCATGGGATTAAAATATCAACAAATCCTCATAGGATTAGGGGTGATCATGAAACCACAAGTAGAGGACACCTCACCTATGCAGCCAAATGGAGTTGCTGAAATGCCCAAGCCTTCTTCCCTTGCACCCCATGCCTATTATGCCTATAAATAGATGCATGGGCTTATCTTCTTTCCTCATGAGAGATACCAGTCGGCCATAGTGAAAAATACCCAAGAGAAATACACAAAAACCCACTCACATCACTTAAGTGTCAAAAGAGAGCTAAGTAAGGATCTTGGAGAGAAGTGTGGTGCAAAACCAACTCAAGACTAATCATTAACTTTGGAAAAATTTTTAAGTGCATATATTAACTTAGTCATGGCATAGAATAAGTAGTTTGGTAATTGGATTATGTTTGATATTTAGTTGAGCTTAATCCTTGTTTATGTGCTAAATTGAAGTCTATTGAGTTTTAGAGTGGTTTTTGCTATGATAAAATGTTAGGAAATTATGAGACCTTAGGAAGATATTATATGATGATATATTAAGAGGATTATGTGAAAATATGAGGTCTTGATTTGGAAAAAATTGATAGATCAACCCTAGCAACTTTCGGACTTAAAAGGGGTTAAGATGACAGTTTTAACATCTTATAGTAAAATGGTCATAACTTATTAGTGTGATATTGGAATTGAATTATTCAAGAGGCTATGGAAAGATAAGACAGAGATATACAACTTTTATGTTTTAAGTTTTACGATATAAGAAATAAATAAAGGACAAAGTCTAAATTTAGTTGGCAGAATGAGATTTAGGCAGAAATTTAGCTCGACCCTTGATCAACGTTTGGCTTGAGCGAAATACCCTATTATGTTTGATTTTGAGATTTTTATTAATTGAAGAGTTTATGATTCAAGTAAAGGAAAATAAGATGTTGAATTTATAAAGTGATTGGTTATCCATGATTTTATGATAATTTGTTATTCAAGTATTATTTGTTATGTTATGACACTATGAGATGATGATAAGGTTAAGGATATGAGAAATGAAATAAGAAAAGATAAGGCATGGCCCTTACTTGGGTAATAATAATGGTATGGCTCAACCACAGGTATTAATAGTGGCATGGCCCTTCCACGGGTAATAATAGTGGCATGGCCCTTCCACGGGTAATAAGAGTAGCAAGGCCCGACCACGGATAATAACAGTGGCATGGCCCAACCACGGGTAATAATAGTGGATTATAATAAAAAGATATGAAAATGATATGGCTAAGAATGAAAAGTCAATGTATGATATAAATTTATGTAAGTCCACATAAGAGATAAGTTTAATTCATACATAAGTTACATGAATCATGTCATAAACATATACTTTGATTATTATATGTGACTATTTCACGATATTTGTGCTTTTATTAAGTTAAATGTGTATTTACTGAAATTTTCCTAGAAATTTCATTCTTGTATAGTTCATTTTTTTTTTGGAATATAATTTTCACTGCAGGATTGGATAATGGTCATGGACTAGACCCTAGTTACTCGAGAGACCTGGAGAAACCCTGAGGGTTTCCTGGAGTACTCTCTCCATAAAAGTCTATGACCAGTTGGTAGTAATAAGGGCCAGCGCGGGCATGAAGAAAGAGTTTTCCAAAGTGAAGAAGAAGAAGTCTAGGCTACTTTAAGACAAAAGTTTTGATAAATTTGTATTTCGACTAAGAAAACTAACTAGGTTATGCATGTAATCATATAATGATATTTTAAGAATGGATGATATGAATACTAAGGTTTTGTATAACCATGTGATCTGTAGAATTTTTATTTTTACTCTTTCGCTGTGATTTGCCTCACATTTCAATAAGTACGGGGGTGAGTAACCAAGTGTTACTGACCCTGACACTTCAATTTGCGTTAAATTACGAACGTAAATTGAGGGCATCACAGAATAACTAGATGTAAAGATGACCTTCTTATATGGAGATCTTGAGGAAGTAATCTTTATGTAGCCACCAAAAGGGTTTTTAGAGGAGAAAGATAGGGATAAAGTCTATTTACTCAAGAAATCCTTGTATGGACTAAAATAGTTGCCTAGGCAATGGTATAAAAGATTTAATACACACATGATTAATAATGGTTAATAGAAGCTTGTACAACAGTTGTGTGTATTTCAAGAAATTTGGAGGACATGCATTATGTAAATGACATGCTTGTAGCATGTGAGGACACTTGTTTGATTGAACAAGTTAAAAAGATGCTGAAGACAGAATTTGAAATGAAAGAACTAGGACTTGCAAAGAGAATGTTAGGGATGAAAATTTCTAGAGATAGAGAGAAAGGAACACTAAGTTTTTCTCAAAAGTTATATACATTTCTAAAATTTTCAAAAGATTCAGCATGGATAATATGAAGATAGTTACCACTCCTATAGGCCAACACTCAAAACTATCAATTAGGCATGCACCACAAACCCATAAAGACATAGAATTTATTAATAAAATATCCTATGCTAGCATGGTTTGCAGGATAATGATGCCATGGTTTGCTAAAGGCCTGACTTGACTTGTGTAGTTAGTATGGTCAGCAGGTTTATGAGCAATCTAGGCAAATCTCATTGGCATGCTATCAAGTGGATATTTCAATATATAGTAGGCACTATTGGATTTTGACTACTCAAGAAGAAAAAGAGTTTAGGGGTTTTATGGATTCTGACTATGCGGCAAATATAGATACAAGGAAAAAGGGACTAGTTTTGTATTCACTATTTTCGGGGGTGCTATCAGTTGGAAATCTAACCTAATTGCTTTGTCAACAACTGAGGCAGAGTGCTCTGGAAAAGGGTCCCTCTTCTCTCCTCGAGTGAAGTCTAGGGTTTTTAGTGCCACAGTTGCAGATCTCATGGCCTGGTCTCACGCGGTTGAGTTTTGTCCTTAGTAGAGGAATCCGGTATGGAGGATGACCTCACGAAGAGATGGGAAAGACTCAACCTTTCCACGGAAGAAACGTCCATTGTTAAAGTGAATGTGGTAGAAAATGGGAGCACCATGAAGAAAAGAAAAGCATGTCTGATTGGAAAGATTCTATCAGAAAATGGGAAAAGCATTTAGGTCGCCAATGTTCAGGTATGGCGCCTTTCGGGTTGGGTACAATATAAGGATTTGAGTGACCTTGTCTTTCTAATTGAATTCCAACTAATAGAAGATAAAGAAAGGGTCTTAGGCCTTGGTTCTTTGATAGGAGCTTAGTAACACTACAGGAAATAGATGAGTCAATCTAAATAACTGCGGTCCAGTTTTATTTCGAACCTATATGGCTCCAATGCCATAATTTCCCACTAATGGCTATGAACGAAGAGATTGGGTGAAATTTGGGGAATCCTTTGGACATGTGATTTGAGTGGACGCTGAGTCCGATGGGTCGGCCTGGGGAAGATGTCTTAGAACTCGAATGGCGGTAGATTTGCACAAAACCCTTCCAAGGGAGAAATGGCTTAAGTTTGATCGATAGAGATACTGGATCTCTTTCAAGTATGAACGTCTCCAAAGCTTTTGCTTCCACTGCGGGGTGCTGTACCACAACGTGAAAACGTGTACGCAGTCGAGGTTCAAACAGCAAATAGAGGAAAGAAAGAATTTGCCTTTTGGTCCATGGCTACGTTCACAACCAATGAATACTTCGATATTCGATCATCCTTGGTATAGGGGAAGAACAGAAGGGAAACACAAGGGAACCACAAGCCAAGAGTCTTCAGCTAAGGTAGAACAAGAAAAACAAGAAGGACATAATAAAGATAATGAGAAAGTTCATGAATCAGGGAAAGCAGAGTTGGATAACAGTGACAGTCAAGAATTCAGAGGAAGGAATCCTGGAGTGGTGCATTCTTAAGAAAGTCCTACTGCACAGACCACAGAATTGGTCATCTCAGAGACCATGTTGGAAGACTTTGGTATTAAAAGTAAGATAGATTTAGACCCTGTCACAGTGGTAGAGCTTGTAACACTTGGCTCAGTGACACAAAATTCTGAAAAATTGAAACAAATAGTTGTTGAGAAAGTGGACAGTCCAAGTCAACCCATACCCAGGGATAGTAAAACAAAACTAGCTAGCAAGACTGGTAGTTGGAAAAGGAAGGCTAGAGACAGGGTTGTTTTGGAAAAACCATTAATTGATATCACTAATCAACCTAGTCTTAAGGGAAACAAAAGGAGTGCTTTGTGCAGCATGCAAATGCAGAGCAAAAAAAACAAAAGTTCGTGAGTGACACATCAACAATAAAGGAATTTGTGGCAGGTGCTGGTTTCCAGCCCTGCCACTTTCAATGAATAATCTCACATGGAATTGCCGAGGTCTTTGGGTCCCTTCGAGCAATTCGTATCCTTAGTAAATTGACTAAGGAAAAAAAACTCCATTTAGTTTTCCTAGTGGAAACTAAGTGCAATCAAATTAGAATGGAAATGATTAGGCGACTTCTAAAGTTCGAAAGTTATTTTGCAGTGGACAACTACGATACTAGGGGAGGGATTGCCATGTTATGGAACGGGGACTACCAGGTCAACTTTGTAAATTATACCAGTTGGCATGTGATAGCAATGATTCAATTGGTAGAAGGGGGCAAACAATGGTAGTTTACGGGGTTTTATGTGCACCCGGAGACAGGAAAAAGGAAAGGTAGTTGGGAGTTACTCAAAAAATTGAAACCCTCCAGCCCAATCCCTTGGTTATGTGCAAGCGATTACAATGAGATTTTACACCAAAATGAGAAAGTTGGTGGTGCGCACAGGCCTTACAAACAAGTAGAAAATTTTAGAGCAGTAGTGGAGGCCTTTGGGCTATGAGATATGGAGTATAAGGGGGCAAGCTTCACCTAGTCTAATGGAAGATTCCATACGACAAGGATTTCACCAAGGAGAGAATAGATAGGGCAATGGAAAACAAGTATTGGTTCAAAATGTTCAAGACAACTTCATGTGAGGTACAGGTAGTGGTGAGATCAGATCACTGCCCACTCAACATTCGAACTTGAAACACACAGACCAAAGAAAACAAAAGGCAACCTCTATTTAGATATGAAATGGCATGGGAAGTCATAGGAGACCACGAGGAAGTTGTCAGGCAAGCTTGAGGCAGGGCGGTCACAAGGGATAGCCTTATTAGAATCGTGAGGACCGGAGCACTGTCAGTTGGGCCTCACAGCTTGGAGGAAAAAGACCCAAGTAGAAGGCTGAAGGAGGATCTAGAAAGGATCAAAAGCCTCCAAGATAAAGGCATAGGCGAGCACCTTGACCAGCTAAAGCACCTGCAATAGAGTGTAGAGAGTACCATTGCTGAACAAGACCTTAAATGGAATCAGTGGGCAAAGTAGCACTGGCTGAGGGATAGTGATAAGAACACATAGTTCTTCGGTTCTTCCACAAGCAAGCATCCCAGCGGAGATGAACAAACACCATCAAGTCAATCAAGGATGCCTCGAGACAACTAGTTCACACTCAAGAACAAATTGGAGCTACATTCACAGGTTTCTTTTCTGAAGTTTTTACAACTTCTGCCCCATCACATGTTAATGCATGCCTAGAACATGTTGAGAATAAATTCAATCCTGAAATGATGGCGTTCCTCACAAAACCTTTTGATAAAGAAGAGGTCAGACAAGCTATTTTCCTCATGAACCCTCTCGGATCACCAGGGCCTGATGGTTTTCCGGCCCAATTTTACCAAAAGAATTGGCACATAGTTGGGGATGGAGTTACGGATGTAGTGCTTAATGCTATCAATAAAGGGGATCCACTTGACGAGATAAATGACACTTTTATCTCACTGACACCAAAAGTTAAGAACCCAACTCAAGTGGCCGACTTTAGGCCCATAAATTTGTGTAACGTGCTCTACAAAATTATCTCCAAAACCATTGCCATTTGACTCAAGGGTATCCTCCCTATCCTTCTATCAGATAATCAAAGTGCTTTTATCCCCGGCAGATTAATATCTGACAATACCCTGGTAGCATGTGAAGCGTTACATTCCATGTCCTTTTGAATGAAAAGAAGAAAGTGTTGTTATATGGCCCTGAAGATCGACATGAGTAAGGCCTAGGACATTGTAGAGTGGGGGTTTGTGGAAGTGGTATTGAAGAAATTGGGTTTCCCTAGTCATTGGACAGATCTGGTCCAACTATGCATTAGATCGGTATCTTATTCAATCTTGGTTAATGGCACACCCCATACCTCTTTTAGACCTACTAGGGGATTTCGACAAGGGGATCCACTATCCCCTTATATTTTCATTTTGTGTGTGGAGGTACTCATAAGGATGTTGAACAAAGCTGAAAAATCAGGGGATATCACTAGTGTACCGATCAGAAGAGGGCCAATTCGGGTGAATCATCTCTTTTTTGCAGACGACAATCTACTTTTTTGTCAAGCCAACCCTTCAGAGTTGACCAAGATGTTCAACATTCTTTGGCTGTACGAGAAAGGCTCAAGGCAGATGATTAATAAATCTAAGTCATCAATTTTCTTCAGCAAGAACACCAAAAAAGAGATCAGAAACCAGCTGCTGAAACTCTCGGGAATTAGTTCCAACGACAATATGGAAAAATACTTAGGAGTGCCAGCCATGCTCAGGAGGGGCAAAGTCAGCGCCTTTCATTCCTTAATGGACAAAACCTTGGCAAGGGTAGTAAACTGGAGCACTAAGCAACTTTCAATGGCTAGAAAGGAAATCCTCCTAAAAGTCGTCCTTCAAGCCATCCCAACCTACTCAATGAGTCTATTCTTGTTACCCCAGTCCATCACTACTAAACTTAATAAGTTACTTAGGAAGTTTTGGTGGGGATATAATGAGGATCATTTAAAAGTACAGTGGATTCCCTGGGATCAAATCAATGCAGCCAAGGAGGAAGGTGGGCTCGATTTTAGGGATTTCAGGTGTTTCAACTTTGCTATCCTAGCAAAACAAGGATGAAGGATCCTTCAAAACCCATCCTCACTGGTAGCAAAGGTTCTAAAACAGAAGTATTTCAACACCAATGGATTGCTTGAAGCAAAACTAGGTTCGGGACCTTCCTTTGCATGGAGGAGTATTTTTTCCTCCCTAAACCTTTTGAAGTCAGGCTTAATGTGGCGTGTGGGGGATGGTAAACAAATTAATATTTGGGTGGATAAATCGATCCCTTCACTCCCTTTTAATCACGTTGCTTCAGTGAAAGACCCCGCTTGCTGGTGCATGCAAGTGCTAGATCTAATAGACCCTGTGCAAAGGAGTTGGAGACTTGACCTCTAATAGAGATGTTCTCAGATTCGGAGGTAGATGCCATCAGATTAATTCCTATCAGCTATGGGGGAGGAGGTGATAAGCTGGTTTGGAAATGCACAACAAATGGAATTTACTCCGTGAAAAGTGGCTACAATCAACAAAGGAAGATAGAATCAGACTCAGAGGGTGAAGCATTGAATAAAAGAGCCGATTCTAGCCTGTGGAAAGCCACCTGGAAATTAAAGAGCCCCGGCAGTGAAAACATTTCTATGGAGAGCATGTAAGGAAGCTTTACCAACCCTTGCAAACTTGAAAAAAAAAAGGAAAATTGTAGAAGATAACACTTGCACAATATGTCATAGGGAACCCAAAACCACTGGCCACATTCTATAGGGATGTAGTTCCATAGCTGATATTTGGAGTTTCGGTGGGGTTAAAATCCAAAAAATGCGTCACAATAATGATTCCTTCATGATATTTGGGCGGGTTTATAAACAAACTGGACCAATCGGAGATCGAGGAAACGGCTGTCACTCTCAAAGAAATCTGGTTCAGACACAATGAACTCATTCACGACAAGGGTTTCATCACACTTGAGAAGGTTGCAAAAAAAGCCAAGTCAGCCATCAATGATTATAGACAAACAATTATGAAACGGGAGCCTCCTACAGCTTACAACCCAAGAACTATCCCATGGAAACCACCAGATCATAATAGAATAAAAGCCAACTAGGATGCGGCCATCAATCAGGAGCTAGGCAAAATTGGGGTAGGTGTCTTAATAAGGGATCATAAAGGCCAGGTTATTGGGACTCTAAAAGCCAACCAATCGATGCAAGGAACCATTTTTGATTGTGAAGCCCTAGGCCTTCTAATGACAGCCATCTTCTGTAAGGAACTAAACTTGTAACATATACAAATGGAGGGAGACTCAAAGCTGGTGGTGGAACAACTTAATAGCACTACTCCAAACTAGAGCCTGGGGGGACTACTAGTAGAGGATACCAAGGATTGTTTAGCTGGTCACTGCATATGAGAAGCTTTACATGCCTATAGAGAGGCAAGCCAAGCGGCCCACAAACTTGCTAAATTTTTGCTCTCTATTTCAGAGGATTTGTATGATTTTGGAGAATGCCCTTCATGTATTCTCTCCATTGTAAACTTTGATATTGGTTAATGAAGTTTTGGAACCTAGTTTCCATTTAAAAAAAAAAACAACTGAGGCAGAGTATATTAATTACCATGATCAAGGCAATTAAGGAGGCGATATAACTGAAAGGTATATCAAGTGAGGAATGCATATACGAGGGGAATGTTGTGGTTTATTATGATAGTTAGAGTGCTATACATCTCGCTAAAAATCAGGTATTTCATGAGAGGTCTAAACGCATAAATGTTAGACTTCATTTTGTGAGAGACATTATAGCGGATGAGAGAGTTGGGGTGGAAAAAGTACCAACCAAAGAAAATACATCTGATATGATGATCAAGTTACTACCTTCAATCAAGTTCGAATATTGTTTGGACTTTATCAACATGGGAGAATGTTGAAGGCTCCATTGGTTGCAGTAAATGCTGGAACCAAATAGAAAGTCAAGTTAAAGAATAAAGACCATGCTTGGAAGGGTAAATTGATTACCAATGTGGAGAATTGTGAAGATGGCAATCATTTAGGGTTACACATATAGTCAAAGTTAAAAAGAGATCAGACTATAATGTGCAGGAAATTACCTCCAAGACCTCTCAAAGTTGCTGTGGCCAAGACTTTAATTCTTGGGGCATATTTGTAAGTTAGCTACTTGATATTTACTCTCTCTTATAAAAGCCATGTCATACCTTTCTATTACTTTACCTTTTATTTCATTTTTCTTGTAACTAGAGAAACAAACGAGAGAAAAGTCGAGAAACAGAGGAGTGCGAGATGAAAGAAAGTGAGTTCAAGAAAATCTTGGATTGAGAGGGAAATCTGATCTTTTGTAAAGCTCTCTTGTACTGGTTACTGATTCTTCAATAAAGAGACTCCTAGATGAGGTTTCAGCCTTGAATGTAGATTGAAGAGGATCAAACTGTAAGATACCAAAATAAAACAAAAAACAAATAACAAACAACTTGGATAATACGTGAAATGAATCACGCAGGAGCAACTTCGAGGGGCTCCTTCCTCCATTAAATTCCAAATACAAAATAAATTTTCAGATTTCAGATCCCTTACATCAAGACTCACTTCCCTTACTTATACTAGAAAAACACCAACTCCTAATTACCATACCAGCTAATGGCCATATGTCAGATCTACTATCCTTAACTAATTCTAGAAAATAAAAGATAACAAGTAAGGCCCATCAAGTCCAGCCCAACTTACGTTGGGTTCCTAACAATCTCCCCCCTTTAAAGAACCTTGTCCTCAAGGTTCATGTTCACTAAACAACTTAATTAAATTTGAAACAACTTATCCTTCTGTGCACATTTCCACCCAAATGGAGGGATGAGGACACCTTTGTCATATATGTAGCACTTTCACTACATAAAGACTTGTTTGTTTCTTAACAGTTATCCAAAGTTGCAACTTGCACTTTTTGCTCAGCACCCTTAGCCATCAAGATAGCATCAATAGGTAGCTCGCTCTTCTTTGGCAGCTCTACAGAAGAATATGAAAGTGTAACACACGCCAAAGGTGATGCAAGGCCCCAACAGAGTCCATTATGGCAGCCATGTTTATAAGAATGAGAGATAGAGAAACCCCAAAAAATCTTGTTACAATTGGTTTTTCATTCTTTTTCTGTGAAGTAACTGAAAAGTGATTGTAAATATCCATATAAAACACCACCCGACCATGAAGGTGACTACTAGTAGCAGCAAATCTGATTCCAGCTTTAATATTTTGAGGGGACCCTCCACCATTAAAACCAGCAAGTAAAGAGCTTTTGTTGAATGCAAGCTTATATTGAAATTCATAAATTTCAAGAGCCCCTTTTACTTCAACATAGATAAGAAGCCAAGCAATCAGGACAGGCGCATCTTTTGATGACAAAACAATACCAAGTTTCCCATGAAATTGCTTTCCTTTGTCAAAAGGCCATTGAAACGATAATTTATCAATTGCAATACGATATAATTTATCAAAGGCTGCTTCATCGTCTTCTACTAGTTTAATGAAATTGATTCCTGGAAGACATCGTGGTTTTACTGAGCTTAGATCCAATATCTGAATTAGCATAAATGTATTACACGATATATTGATGCCGACAACAACAAATGGGTATTCCCAAACAGCTCGCTGCCCTCTTTGTATGTCCATTAAAATTATAACCTTCCAATACCCAACATGAATTCCACCTCTTCCTCTATCAAAGGGTTCAAAAACAGCCTTAACTGGCCATTCCACAAACAACTTAGGCCTTCCAAGTCCCCACATCTTTATTGGGCATTTTCTCAAACAGATCTCTCACATCCACCCAACAATCAAATACTCTTTTATACTCAAAATTCATCCATAATAAGCACTCCAAATTAAATGCTGAGATGTTAACAGATGTTAGAGAAGATAACCTGTAATGCTCAACAATGTTGTTGAACACCATGAAAATGAAAAGAGGTCCCAATGCTGGCCCATTTCTAACTCCCAAGGTGTGGTGACCCCTAACCCCTTGCAAGTTGTCACCATTTTCTACATCATTCATGAGGAGCTCAAGAACAGAGTAGATCAGCTTTAATAACTGTGGCACCATGCTTTCTGTCCTTGCCAGATCAAAGATCCAAAACAAGTAGCTAAACCCATATTTCAGTTTGGTATGCAAGTTTTGCTTGACCGAGGAATCATTCGTATAGTCCTAAACTTGGAGGAAGTTCACAGCCTTGATTACAGATTCAAGTGCTAATAAAGGGTGATTACCAAAGGAAAAATGAAATAAAAGAGAGAAGAGGGCACTTAGCTTAGTGATCCCCTTCGCGCAACAAGATAAGCCGTGTAGAAACCCATACTGACTTGACCAATTGTGCTCACATCCAAGCCCTTAACGGCACCACCATTCCTTATCTTGTTGAACTGGAGTTTTGCTTGGACTAAGAAAATGAGAAGAACTTGACTTGTGGAAAAATAGTTGGTGCAAATCCCTGGATCGAAAATCCATAATCGATGAACTATGGGTGAAATTGGGGTTCGGGAAAATAACAGGTGTTCTAGATGGCCTTGGAGGATGAAATCTTCTATGATGAATGTTGGTGATGAATCTGAGAAAGAAGGAAGCAATTGCTGTCGTTCTGGTCGTTCTTGATTTAGTTTGGAGTAGAGGCTATCGTTGATGTCACCTTGTGCTAGTTCGGGATGAAAGCTTATAGTTTGGTTTTGGAATAGGGCTAGGGTTTGTGTGAAAGGGGAGGCTATGAGAAATGTTTTTGTGTCGTTCTTCTCCTTATCAACGGATTCATCCTGCTGGTCTATCGGATTGTAGCCTCTGTTTGGCTTGCCTTCAAACTGACAAAATTGATTGCATTGTCATAGGGAATTTCGTTAACATCCAGTGCATTTTCATGACACGGCTCCAAAATCTTAGGTTCCTTTGTTCCCTCTGTCACTTGATTTTCTATTGTTGCATCTGCTTCACCATCATTCAGAATCTCTATGGCTGCGACTTCGACATTTCTCACCGCGTCATCGTCTTCTTCGTTGTGCGATTCAATGAGAGATTGCCTGAAAACCTTGTAGCTTTCATGATATTCTTTGACTAATAATTGACACCCTTGCACTTTATCGATCATTGTCATCAGCAAATCGAGTTGCTGTTGGCGTAATTGTATCAGGTCCACGAAGAGAATCGGTGGCTCTGGATACCAATTGTAAGATACCAAAACAAAACAAACAATAAATAACAAACAATTTGGATAATATGTGAAATGAATTATGCAAGAGCAATTTCGAGGGGCTCCTTCCTCCAATAAATTCTAGATACAAAATGAAGTTCCAGATTTCAAATCCCTTGCATCAAGACTCACTTCCCTTACTTATACTATAAAAACACCGACTCCTAATTACCATACCAGCTAATGGTCATGGCCAAATCTACCATCTTTAACTAATTTTAGAAAATAAAAAATAACAAGTAAGGCCCATAAGCCCAGCCCAACTTACCTTGGGTTCCTAACAATAAACCACGTATAGTCCTTTGTGTTTTTCTTTGATCTTCTTTTTATTTTCTGCAATCTTATTATTAGATTTGATTTCAATTTTTCGCTGTATTACTACTTTTTGTTGATAATTACAAAATTGGTGAGTTTCTTGCAATTTATTTTGGCGGAATCATAAACCCTAATTTCATCACAGTATATATATGAGCTTCTAGCTTCTTTCCTCTTTCATCTTGTGCGTACATATATGAGATTGAAATCGATCATCTCTTATATGAGTATACCATTAAATAAAAGTACTCGATATTGATCTATAACTTTTTAATTATAAGCAGTAATGAAAGATTTGTGCGATCGAAGACATGCACGAGGTAGTGACATGATGAGATTATTAAGATTGAGATCAATTAATAAAAAGTCTCCCAAACACAAGACGGATGCGTGCATCATATCACTTTCTAAATAAATATAATGCTGATCCATAAAAGAAGGCGGTTTCTTCCGGCATTGCTTGCCATCCGTTTGTTTTTGTCAGTTCAATGAAACAGACAGAAAGAGAGAGACTTACTTTTCTTGCAAACGAGACAAGCTAGGGAACCTTGCTAACCCGTGCATCACTTTCGGTTGGGGTTTCCGTGGCGGCAATCTCGTGCCAAGTCCCTGCCCTCTTTTGCACTCCTTGTATACGTACAGTGTCTCCCTCTCTTTCAATTTTCTCATATGCCTCTAATTACGTACATATGAAGAAAAGGAACCACAAGTTTACAGGAACAAAGAAAAAGGCCGGAAGTCATGAAAATATTAAACCTTTTGTAAACCAAATTCAACAGGAAAATGCACAAGCCAGTCACCAAAAGATAAACAGTACGAAAGAATTTGAAGAATGATAAGTCACATTTGTATTGGGGTGAGATTATATATAACTAAATCCATAAAAAGAAACATGGACTTGCACTTTAGTAATGGCAATCCACCAAAGCAGAAGTACTGGAGAAGAAGAGCACTGGCTCTTTTGAAACCAAGGAAAAACTACTGGAATCTCTGTGCAGATGATCATGGTCTTCTGGGGCTGGAAGATTAAGATCCAATTGTAGAATGTTTCTTTTTTTCCTGGCTTCGTGCGACTCAGGAGGACTCCTAGTATTTCCCGCACTAAGGACAGCTGCTGCAGTGTTCATAAACGTTCTGTGCCGGCGCATATGTCCCCCTAAGGCTTGGCCGGAAGAGAACTCAGCGCCACATATCGAACAGTCATGAACCTTGGATTTGTTGTTATTACTATATAGATGATGATCCCTATAACCTAATTGCAATGAAAGGGTTGTGCTAGTATTGTTAAATCGATAATCTCGTACGCCAGCAAGAGTTAAGCTTTTCTTCTCATCAGTATTAATATTAGCCCTAAGTTTCTTGTGACTGGCTCTGTGTCCACCTAGCGCTTGGAACGAAGCGAAACACCGGTTACAGGTCTTGCACTCGTACGCGGCCTTTTCTTGTACTTTTCGGCTATGGTGGCCTTGAGCCAAGAGAATCAAACAGTTAGCCATGTCCTCCTCCTCCCCCTCCTCTTCTTCTGCTGAAGTACTGGCCGTGAATTCTGCCGAGGGTGCAGGAGAAGGCGCTGCACGATAAGGATGGTCAGGTGCGCCAGAATGATCACTAGATGAGGTAGAAGCCAGAGTTAGACCTAGCTGTGACTGCAGCCCATGACGCTTTGCGCGTTTGCCTCTTGTTGTTTGTGTGTGATTTTTATTATAATAATACCCCATGACATCCTCTTTCGATGGTTTCATCATCTTCTATCGATCTCAGAGAGAGAGAGAGAGAGACGGAGAGAGAGAGAGAGAGATCAGGTATATAATGGCGGAAGAAGCGATGGCAAAGAGATGGGAGTCGGAGCAAATAATATAGTGATCAACGGTGTGAGGGTTTTGGAGTAAAGCTAAAAAACTACAAATAATATGGCCCCGTGAACAGTAAGCGTGAATTTGCTATGACAGTCTTGCGTTTCCAACCTTGAAAGTTATGGACACATATGTATATGGTTATAAAATTCAGGTGTGTGCTGTAAGAGAGGAGCGGGAGAGAAAGAAAGAATTAAGCAATATTGCAAGTATGAGGAGGCGAGCAAAGGAGTGAGATTCGGTTGGCTTTGAAGCAAACCCATTACTTTTCCCCAACGATTCCTCCTGGCCTGGAGATGATCAGGATTGGTTTGCAAGTCTGGAACCACAGATATTGCGCTACCTTCTCTCCATCATTTTCTGTTCTTTTGCTACTTTATTTGCTTTCCTTGCTGATCTGGTTTGGGGGGCTAGAATTGGAATATTACAATTAATTAATATTTAAATGTTTCATAATGAATTTAAATTGAGAAATAAATAATATTTTATTCAAATAATTGTATTCGCAAATATAGTTAGCAAGTAGATTTAAACTTAATCATATATATATATATATTTTATATATAAAGAATGAATAGAAATTTTAAATCATATATATAAATTTATATAATATAAATTATAAATTATATAATTTATCTAAATATATGATATAAATTCATTTATATTTTTTTAAATTTATATATATGATTTAAATTTAAATTTTATTCTAAATAATATCTAAGTTATATATATATATATTTAATTTATATATAATATCTAAATTTATATTTATATATATAATCTAGATATAAGTTAAAATTGATCTAAATTTAAATTCATAATAATTTAGATATAATTTAAAATTATAGATCTAACTAATCTTATTTAAATTTTACATTATATATAAATTATAATCATATCTAATATCTAATATCTAAATTTAAATTTATATATATAATTTATATATAATTTAGAATTTATATAGTTAGGATGCTTAACGCCACTTCGCCAACTAATGTTACTTGCACTTTTATGTCTCTCAGTGTGGTCATCACTGTTTATCTAATTTAAAAAAAATTATGATTATATAATTTATATTATCAAAATTATATAAAGATAAAAAAATGGAATAGTTTATTTGAACTTATAAATTTATAATTTAGATATAATTTAGAATTATATATATAACTAATGTCATCTAAATTTTAAATCATATATAGTATATCGAATATATGGTTTTAAGTAGATGTTAAATCTAACGAAAAAAATAAGAAAAGTTAACGAAAAATGAAAAAATTTATTAAGTAACCATTATATACCAGTTATTATAATATAATAGATATATGTGTTTATATAAAAGTTGGTAAGTATTTGGTCTATCCGGTAATTTTATTTTATTTGGGCCGAGATTTTAAACCCATCTAATTAATATATTTCAAACATTTAAACACAAATATAAATTTATTAATATTAAATAACATTTAATAGAATATATAAAATATTACTATTTAGCAATTCAAACGCAGCTTATAAAGGCCTTATTTGGAATGAAAATTGAGTTCAACTCATTTCATCTCTCATGATCTTATTTCATAATTATTATAATTTTATCAAATTTTCATATATAATATATAAGTAAACAATTTGATTTTTTTAAATTCTAAAATAATAATAATAAAAATTATTATTGAAATAATAATCAATTTAATTTTTAAAATTTATCCAAACCCATCTAATCATCTCAATTCACTATCGAAGTCAAACCAAACTTAATTGTATGCTGGGCACGTAAGTACTTACTCCGGAGTTCATGGGCAGTTGACCCACTCATAGTTAACATTGATTATGTGCTAGGTTCACTTCTTGGATGGAGAATAATGAACCTAACAATTGCGGGCAATATGATTTCTAATTATTTGATGAGAAAATCCAGTAAGACTCTCGCTAATAATGATCAGTCGCTCTTATGGGTCGCGGACGGCGTAAAATAGTGATAATTCTAATTTGATAAGGGATTAAATATTTATAGATCTAGTTATACATTATGGATCAGATTCGATCCCGAACATCCCAGCTCGTTAGAGAATATATATGAATTGATTAACGGTACTAGCTTGGATTTGGAGTCCAGCATGTGTGTCACTGCATATATATATGACTCGTTAATTGATTTGTATGATAGATTGAAATGAGATAAAATGAGTTAAGATCATGATCTAAATAAGATAGTTAATAAATAATAATAAAATAATTAAAATTAAAATGTTTATTAAATCATTCTAGAAAATAAGAGTAAGAAAGTTGAATAAAAATATTATAAATTTAAAAAATTGTTATAATATTATTTTTATTTTTAATAATATATATATTTTTATTTTATAGAAATACAACTCAATTGCAAATAGACCAGAAGGTCTTAAGAGTTACAAGATAATGCATCAACATAAACTACATTATCAATGAAACAAGGGGCAACATGCCACCACAAGACCATATCAGAGATGAGAAAGTTAATGATTTAAAATAAAAAACTATTGTGATGTTTCATTGGATATTAAGAAAAACATTACAAGAAAAATGATAGAAATAACCAATTTGATGCAACTATAATGAATGTGTTTATTGGAATAGTTTTTTACGATAAAATTTGATATCGCAAAAATGCTTATTTTCTTGTAGTGAAAATAAGAAGAGATAAAATAATATCAAATAATATGAGATTATATGAAATAAGATAAAAGGAGATGAGTATCTCACAATTATTTATAAATCATATCAAATCATCTCGTCTTCTTTTACTATCCAAATAAATCTCAAAGTCTTTCATTTCTTCTTATTTAGTATCGAGGCTTTTTTTTTTCAGAAGAACACACTTCATTCAGAATAAATAAATCATGTAGAAAGAAATACGTTATATAGCAGCATCTAATTTAACATAATACTCTAAAATAATAATACGTAATTAATAATATTGATGTCACCATTGTAATATATGGTATCTTCTGCTAACCTGCCACTTTGTGCAAGTCAATTAATATCATGGCCGGCATTGCTAGATCAGGATTCTCAAATCCTCACCGACAGATTTTGGGCCTTTTGCCGCCAAAGCAAATAGTGGAAAAAAGTATATTTTAAGTGACAAAAGAGTTTTTTCCACCAAATTGAGTGGTGGAATGTTGGTGGCATATAATCCATGAACATAAGATTTTATCCATCAAAATTTAGATTTGTGGCAAAAACCCACTTTTTTCCACCACTTGATTTTATGGCAATAACATTTAAATTTTGTGACAAATAATATTTCCATGGACATAATTCTAGTGCTAGAAAACATTTTTCTCATGAAGACAATTAGCTGAAAATGCTTTTTCTCCACAAACACTTTCGAGGAAATAATGTTATACCCACAACTTATGTTCTAGAAAAAAAAATTGGAATTATTTGAAATTGTGAAAATTACTCAATAACTTCTAATATAGGTTCTTCCCACGATTGTGTTTGTCAGAAAAAATATTTTAATGACATTGTTTGTCGTGGAATATACTTCTTTCATACCAACTCTAATAGTAGTAATTACATAAAGGATTCATTGGTAAATGTTTATATCCATGACTTTATTCGTGAGAAAACATTAATTTTGGTGGCTAATTATTTTTACCCAAGCACAACCATTTTATATGTAGCTCTTTTGCCACGAATTACTGAAATTGTTGTGGTAAAAACCTGTCACCATCCTCCCTAAAATTGTTACATACGGAGTTGGATTGAATTCTTAGACCAAAACAATCTCATCAACCAAGCACAATTAACTATAATCAAATAATAAATCTAAAAAGTGTCCAACCACAAAAGGCTTAATAACCTAGAATTGGAAACATACATAACTATGATCATATCCCCAAATTTATTTACATGAAAGTGAAAACAAGTTATCTACCCTATTTACAAATATGTTACCAGGTAATAGATCCTATTACCAACTCATGAAGTCTTATACCTTGTTTACATATCCAATCAAATAGAGAGAAATAGAATTGTTTCAACATCAAATATAAAATACAAGTAGCAAATATGGACATATTATTGTGGCTGAATGTGATGGTCCTTTATTTTTCTCTAGATTGCTAGAGAGAAACATGCCTTTTGCTCCACTTGAACTGCTTGAATGTTACCTGACACAACTAAAAAGAATATTTGTGAAGCTCAATTTATTTAGGGTGAATGGAATATAATGGGCTCAACTTGAATTACAGGTGTCCTATAGAACTAGAGCCATGTATCATTTCAATTAGTGTAAGTTTTGATTTCCCCACAACCCATGTAAGCCCCATACTTTACAACCATTTCCAAGAGTAAACAAGTTGGAAAAATCACTATCATGAAGCTTCTATAACAGCCATGTAATTGTCAGTTGTCACTGGCATCATCACTGACAACAGAAACAAAACTCAACTAGAGCACAATTATATCACACTTTTAATGTACAAGTGTTGAAATCTTTTCAATTGTATCTGAGCTAATGAAGGGATAATCTGGTTTTCAGCCAGAACAAGTTTTCCACGTATCATGTTAATAGTTCAATGAAGGAGTCTTACCTTACAAAATAAATGAAAAGAGACTTAGTGGATGTATTGAAATCCAGGTAACAAGCTTAATCAACAAAGCTATTAATCACTTTAATAGAATTCAAACTTGCAGAGAGTGCAGTCAACTAGAAACATCACTATTTAGCCTCCTAATGATGAGTCCATGATTACTATCCACACAATACAATTCATTAAGCAATAAAGAAACTCTCTACCCAGTTTAACATTCAAAGTGAGGATAAAAGACAGTGGCAAAAAAGAAATAGAAACTAAAAGATGCACTTAAAATAATGTACTTACTTGTTAAGTATGACCAATCTATCATTAAGCAATGCATTTTTACTTCATTTTTGGGTTTCAATCTTTGCAAAAAACAAAATGAAGGCTGACCTTCATACTTAACCGCACAGTTTCCTTCACAACATGCCAGCTATCCATATATCTTGGAATTCCTTCACTACTAGGTTGTTGCTGTGTAAAGGGAAATTGATATGACCAACTTCCAGTCATTAATAGGGAAGAATGGTAAAGGGAAATTGATATGACCAACTTCCAGTCATCAATAAAATTCTTGTTTACGATAAAAAAGCAGTGACAAATTGAACAAACAAAAAAACAGTTCAAACTCCAACATTCCATACCATACACAACACTGGATCATTCCATACCATACACAATGTCGGATCACACTTAGCAGGAAATGCAACATTTACATTCCACCGTTATGTCTATGACAAAACCTATAACCTCAGGACAAGCAATATAGATGCAATCAGTTGGCCAATAACTATTTAGAGTTAATGGAGTCAAGAATTTGTTTTTACTACACCTGAAAATGTGTAGCAATCTGCACTAACAAATTATTGAAAATGTAAACCAACTGCATACAAAAAATACAGTAAACCAATATATAACCTTCATTTATATGCCATAAATAAAAACCAATTTCCAGTAATATAAATATTCTCTAATATAGATTATGTAAACTAATCTGCATTATAAAAATTGCTCTAATATATTAGTTTATTGATAATTGATAATAAATTATAGCATGCTCTAATTCCCCTCTGTTTTCCCTTCAAACAAAATTAAAGGCTCAATTACCACGAAAATAAACACCAAAAACCACTAAAAGTTACCCCATGTGTCGAAAATGTTGACAATATTATAGGAATTTCCAGGTATAGCAGCAACTATCACATTGTTGATTGTGATACCATTTCATTGAGAAGAAAAAGCATACAACTAGTCAATCACACTTCCAGCCACTAAGTGATATAGATCATTTAAACATAGTTCTCAAATAGGAAGAAAAAAGGAATAGTACAAGAACAAAAGAGAACAATGTGACAATAGCAGAAATAATACTACCCAATCTCCTTCCATGAAATCCTTTTTTGAATGCTCAAACTTTAGAATCAAAGATTAAGTAAGGTAACGAATAGCCATAACAGATTTTTTTTTTTTGTTTCAAAGCTACATAACTGAAATCAAAACAGCAAAGAAAATATTCAACCAAACTAGTTGTCAAAGAAAAAAAAAACAAAAACTTAGAAGCCAAATCCTGATACATAAATATCCATTCACACTGCAAGTCAAGAATTATGATTAGTTAAGTGTAAAGTAAGCTTTCCTGGAAAGAGATTATGTGTAAATTAATGATATGATGCAGGGGTGCCATAACTCATTATTAGTGCAGCAATATTACAGGAGAAAAAGAAAAAATGACATAAATAGTTAACACACTGAAATTAAACTCTCCATATCAGTGTTGCAGTTAGTGATGGCCATTGGATCTTACTACATAGAACTTCAAGTATCTTTTACATAGATTATGTATTTACCAAACCAGACACAGAAAGAATCCACAAATGATGATCGTTAACCAACCATTCCTATATATTAATTGGCAGTTGACATGGCTTTTTGTCACGTTAAGGATCATGCTGAATATTGGATAATATATTTGAAAACAGAGAAAAAAAAAGAGGAAAAATATGTATGATTTAAGTTTAGATATCATCTTTTAAAAAAAAAGTGAAGTATCACGTAAACAGGAGCTAATAAACTACCATACCAGCTAATAAACTAAGAACTATCCACTACCAACTAATAATTTTTCCTGAATGCAATTTGCACTAATATTTTCTAATGGTTTGACAAAGTTTCAATCAAGTCTTCGATCATAAGAAACTTGACATGTTCAGCAAGAAGCTCAAATAAGTGATATAAATACCCAAAAAGTAGTCCCAATAAAATGCAGAAGATATCCTAACTAGCAGCCATATGTTTTTTAAATGCATATATTATATATCATGACTATCATCCCAGGTTTCCTAACAGTAAAGTTGTTCCAAAATTGTCATTGTGGCAATGAGAGTAATAACATTACCACGTTCTCTAGAGAGTTAACCTAGTGTTAGGCAGAAAATGAATGCAGAATGTGCTTAAATTCGTTACATAATGTTAAAAGCAGCCCCATGATTAAAAACAATTATTAATTTTGAGTTATTACATATGCATGGTTGCTAGCCCATGTATTTATTTAACGGGAAGGTAACACTAAATACAGGGGAAAGCACAATATATTAAAGTGTTTATTGAGAAGTAGGAAAATAAAGAAAGATTTAGAAATATATTGCCATAAACAAAAAAAAAACATCAATACAAATGTTAAGTGGAATGACTCGATGCTGTTGAGACAGAGTCTAAGTCAAGTATTAAGACCAAGTATTCAACAACTAAATCACAAACGTCTTCCACAAGTTATAAGTTTCAAATGTAAATTCAAATGTAACAA